>ML058451.1:0-530780 GCA_003013855.2 Liriodendron chinense
GCATATAATGTGATGTAATGGGTCGAAAAATGTATAAATTGGAAGCTCAACACCCCCCCCCCCCCCCCCCCCCCCCCCCCCAAACCAGCATTTTGCTAGTCCCGAGCAAAACATGCATGAAGCAAGTTCAATTTTCCAAGATCCAACTCTCATTCAGAAACTATGCTTTTATCCATTCCAAGACACACAAGTGCAAAAATCAGAAAAACTGGGTAATAGAGGCTGAAGCCTTAAACTCTCAAAACATAATAAGTGTTCATATGAAATTCCCACTGATTGATTGATAAATAGAAAAACTTGAACAATTTTAATCTAGTGTAAATAGTGATGGCTCATCTCATGAGTTTACGGGATCATCTTCTTCATAGATCAACTAAACTATGGATCTCAAGGTGTACAGATTAACAACAAGCCTATGACAGGAATTTGCCTTACCGTCCTTCCGACGGCCTTCACACTACGTCCCATTTCCGGCTTTGGTTACGGGTAGTGTTGAGCTCTTAATTGTGCATATTCTAACCCCAATTCATCACTCATTAGGCACGGTTTACATGTTTAAAGGACTATTCTAATGTATGATTTGGGATTGTAGGAACAAGAGGGAGATTTCACAAATTGAAGACTAAATGGAGCTCTTTAATAGCATTGAAGACCATAGGATGAAGAGAAAAGAAGAACCAAAGAAAGCCAAGGCAAGGAGAGAAGAGAAAAGAAGAAAGAAAGAAAGAAATAAAGGAGAAAGAAGGCATGACCGGTCGGCTAACTGGTCAGCCAAAGACGCCCGACCGGTCAAGACCGGTCGGCCACACCATTGAACTCACTGGACAGCCAGTCCGACCGGTCATGACCGGTCGGCTATAGCTGCTGGATTAAAGAGAATCACCATCCGACCGGTCATGACCGGTCGGCCATGCATCAAAGGCTATTTCTAATTCCGGATTCCGGATTTCTCTGCGCAATTGCGTAACTTTACGCGAAATCTGGAGTTCTCTTGTGAAAAGGACACTCCAAGCTATAAAAGGATGTCTTCCCTTCATACCAAAAGAGGCTAGGACGTGGGGATTGCTCAGGAGACGGATTCTACTTCAGATTTCTAGTTTTCTTCCTGTTTTAGTTAGTTTTTATGTTTTTAGAGGCTTCTAGTTCAAGGATGTTAGAGATGAACTAAAACCTCTTAGCTAGGGCTAAGAGGTGAAGCTTTTGATTCGTTTTTTATGGATTAATGCAAGCTAGGTTTCCTTTTGTGTTTTAATTGATGAATTTTAGTTCAATATGAGTTTGAATCAAGTACTAAGTTGGTTTTACTTTGATCTCTTGATGACTCCGGGCTCATGTGATTCTTAGTGATTCTAAGCTTAGTATCTTAGCTTTTGAGCATTGTTTATGCTTGTGTAGTGCATTGATCTACCATCGACTCCGGGCATAGTAGACGCTTTGATTGCCTTGTATGCAATGGCCTGATTGTCATGTGGGAACTCATTCAACTAAAGTTCTTATCTTTTGTTATATAATCTGAAATAGTTGTTTATTGGTTGATTTTGATTTAATTAGAGTTTTAATCATGAGTTGTAATCAGGTCTAGTGACAGGATTTGGTGAAGGCTATGATTATGAATCTCAACTAGATTGGAAAGAGGCTTGGCCTATACAATTGAGTGTGCCCAAGGCCTGAGCATGGTTGTGGGAATCAAATCAATGAATAAGCACTTATTTTGGATAATTGTTGATTTAAGCGCTCTATATTCCAATCGGATAGAGGAAGGAATTCGATTCCGATTGAGTTATGAGAGACCTAGTTGTGTTGATGCATTGAAACCTATCAAAAGTGGATCCTTGGCGCTCTAGTGCCTTTTTAGATTGAAATTACCTTAACCATTCATTGTTTAAACCCAAATTGTTATTTTCTAGTTTTAGTTCTTAATAGGATCTTAATTACTAGTTGTTTTAGTTAAATCCTAAGAGTACCCATACATAAATCTCTGTGGGAACGATACTCGGTCTTTCCGAATTATTACTACTTCGCAACCCTACACTTGGGGAGTGAACAAGTAGACCATCCCCAGATTGGTAATAGGTAGCCCTTTTTGAAAATTTCCACCATATTCTCAATCATTCCCATATTTTCATCATTCCTTTCCTTTTCATATACATTAGATAGGATTTTTAGAAATCCATATCTTTCGTTATTTTCCCATGGACAAGGATGGACAAAGTACCCTGGTTTGGTTCCTCAACACTTCAAATCTAAGTCTAGCCAATCCACAAAGCTACATAATCATTTCAAACTATGAAAATCGTGTAAAGTGAACTAGGTGTAAAAGTATTTCAATTTTTCTATCAATCAAATAAATAGGGAAATTCACATATAAAACCATTATATCAAAGGTAGTTTAAGACTTTCAACATCACTCACTTCGTATCTCTTTTTCTTAGACTTGTATCATCTCGAATGCATAGAAATAAAATGTCTAAAAGAGTTTTGATTTTTCAAAAAATTCAAAAAATTTCAACAAATAATGCTCGAAATATCCACAAACTGCTAGACTGCTAGATGAGGAATCTCATCTCACCCCCAGACTAAATCTTGCATTGTCCTTAATGTAAAAAGATATGCAATGAGCATGAACAAGAAAGCAATGGTAAAATAAAAGAGAGTGAGAACGATAGTACTTGAGAGAGTCGATCATGGAAGTGTACAACCCCGGTATCAAAATCTATGAAAACAAGTAAAACTAAAATAGAAAAACAACTAAACCTAATCCTACACTACACCTTTGTTAGACTAGGAGATCAATCATCCTGATACACAGGAACTTGCAGAGTGATGGACATGTCCACTGAATCAAATTTCTCAACGAATGGTTTAAGACATTGACCATTCACTTTAAAACAGTTACCATTCGCCGCATTCTCTACCTCAACAGCCCCATGGGGAAAAACTTCTTTAATAATATATGGGCCGGTCCATCGAGATCGTAAATTTTTCAGAAAAAGATGAAGTCGAGAATTGTACAAGAGCACTTTTTGACCTTCCTGGAAAGATTTCCTGAAGATGTCCTTGTCATGGAATACTTTCATCCTACTCTTGTAAATCCTCGAGTTCTCATAAGCATCATTCCGGATCTCACCAAGCTCATTAAGTTGGAGTTTGCGAAGTGAGCTAGCCTTGTCAATGTCAAAATTCAATGCCCGAATTGCCCAATAGGCTTTGTGTTCAATCTCCACAGGTAAGTGACAAGCTTCCCATAGACAAGTCTATAGGGGGAAATTCCAATGGGGGTCTTGTAAGCGGTACGGTGAGCCTAAAGAGCATCGTCTAATCTCAGCGACCAATCTTTGCGATCTGGCCTCATCGTCATTTTCAAAATTTGTTTGATTTCTCGATTGGTGATTTCAGCTTACCCACTTGTCTGTGGGTGGTATGGGGTACTCACCTTATGTCTAATGCCATATTTTTTCATTAAGAGGGTACTCACCTTATGTCTAATGCCATATTTCTTCATTAAGGCTTCGAAAGGCCTATTGCAAAGGTGAGAACCGTTATCACTAATGATGGCTCGAGGCGTTTCAAATCTGAAAAGTATGTTTTCTTTAAGGAGTTTTAGAATCGTACAATGATCGTTAGTTCTACATGGAATAGCCTCTATCCGCTTGGACACATGGTCTACGACGAGCAATATATAGACATGTCCAAAAGATGAGGGGAATGGTTCTATGAAATCAATGCCCCAACAGTCAAAGACATGTTGAATTGGGGTAAGAGGCATCATATTTCGACGGGACAATCCTCCTAGCTTTTGGCAACGCTCGCATGCTTTGCAAAACTCATGGGTGTCCTTAAATAGAGTGGGCCAATAAAAACCACACTGCAGAATTTTAGCAGTCTTAGAGAAATAACCCCCACAAGCTTGATCATGGTAAAAGGAGATGATAGAATTATGTTCATCATCAGGGACACATCTCCTAATAATTTGATCTGGGTAATATTTTAAAAGTAAAGATTCATCCCAGAAAAATCTGCGCACTTCCCTTAGAAATTTTGGTTTATCCTGCACAGTCCAATGAGTCGGCATCGCATCTATGGAAAGATAGTTTGCAATATGTTGAGCTCTTAATTGTGCATATTTTAACCCCAATTCATCACTCATTATGCATGGTGTCATGATTTAAAGACTAATCTAATGCATGGATTTGTGATTGTAGGAATGGGAGGGAGACTTCACTAATTCATAGTCAAAAGAGTCACTTTGTATGCATTGAAGATTAACATAACAAGTGACAAAAGGTGGAGGAAAGAAGAAGAAAGAAAGATAAGAAAATATGGAAGACATGTCCCAAGACCTATCCCAAGACCTGTCTCAAGACCTGTCCCAAGACCTGTCCCAAGACCAGTCGCCAGACAGGTCTACACAGCTAGACCGATCGCCAGACAGGTCTACACAGCTAGACCGGTCGCCAGACAGGTCGAGAGTAGTCCAGAAACAAAAAAAACTCTCTGGACAGATTCTGTAGTTTTGAGACCGGTCGTGCGACCAGTTGTCCATAACTCAGACTGGTAGTGCGACCGGTCGTCAGCGTAACAGATTGCACGCAAAGCTCCGATTTTCTCTATGCAATTGCTTAATTCCTTGCTAAATCTGGAATCTTCCGCGCCAATCTATAAAAGGGACTTCTCCTCTTCATACCAAGGCATGCTAGGACGTGGGGATTGCTTAGGAGACGGATCTACTTCAAGTTTTCCTAATTTTTCTTCTTGTTTTAGTTGTTTTTATGTTTTTGAGGCTTTTAGTTTAAGGATGTTAGAGATGAACTAAAACCTCTTAGCTAGGGCTAAGAGGTGAAGCTTTTGATTTGTTTTTGATGAATTGATGCAACCTAGGTTTCCTTTTTATAATTTAATTGAAGAATTTTAATTCAATATGAGTTTGAATCAAGTACTAGTTTAGTTTACTTTGATCTCTTGATGACTCCGGGCTCATGTGATTCTTAGTAATTTTAAGCTTAGTAGCTTATCCTCTGAGCATTAGTTATGCTTGTGTAGTTCATTGATCTACCATCGACTCTGGGCATGGTAGACCCTTTGATTGCCTTGTGTACAATGGCATGATTTTCATGTGGGAACTCATTCAACTAAAGTTCTTATCTTTTTATTATAATCTGAAATAGCTGTTTGCTGATTGATTTTAATTTAATTAGAGTTCTAATCATTAGTTATAATCAAGTCTAGTGACAGGATTTGATGAAAGCTATGGTTGTGAATCTCAACTAGATTGGAAAGAGGCTTGGCCTACACAATTGAGTGTGCCCAAGGCCTGAGCATTGTTGTGGGAATCGAATCAATGAACGAGCAACTGTTTTAGATAATTGTTGATTAAACCGCTCTATATTCCGATCGGATAGAGATATGAATTTGATTACGATTGAGTTATGTGAGATCTAGTTGTGTTAATGCATTGAAACTTATCAAAAGTGGATCGTTGGCGCTCTAGTGCCTTTTTAGATTGATATTACCTTACACATTCAGTGTTTAAACCCAAATCACTATTTTTTAGTTTTAGTTCTTAATAGGATCTTAATTACTAGTTGTTTTAGACAAAATCTGAGAATACCCATTCATAAATCTCTGTGGGAACGATACTCGGTCTTTCCGAATTATTACTACTTCGCAACCCTACACTTGGGGAGTGAACACAATATCAGCATACCATGGTGGATGCATAGCAACAAAGAGTTGCTCATCAGGGAATGAGTTCTCAATAGGTGACTCATCAATGGAACTCGGTAAAACTAGATGGGATAGATTGTCCGCCACCACGTTCTCTACTCCTTTCTTATTCTTGATCTCTAAATCGAATTCTTGAAGGAGTGTGATCTATCTAAGCAAATAGGGCTTAGCATCCTTCTTAAAAAGAAGGTATTTCAGCGCCGCGTGGTCCGTGTAAACTATGACCTTGGATCCTATCAAGTACGCCTTGAACTTGATCAAGGAAAAAACAATGGCTAGGAGTTCCTTCTCTGTAGTCAAGTAATTGACTTGGGCAGGGTTCAGGGTCCTACTTGTATAGTAGATAACATGGGGCTTTTTGTCCTTCCTTTGTCCTAACACCGCCCAATAGCATATTCACTCGCATCGCACATCAACTCAAAAGGAATGAACTGATCTGGTGGTTGCATAATCAGAGCGGTTGTCAACATGTCTTTTAGCTTTAAAAAAGCTAATTGACAATCGGCACTCCACTCGAATTGGTTCTCCTTTTGGAGAAGATTGCATAAGGGCCCAGAAATATTACTCAAATCCTTAATGAACCTTCCATAAAAACCGACATGTCCAAGGAAGGACCGCACATCGCGTATGCTCTTGGGTGGAGGTAGGTTGGAAATGATATCAATTTTAGCCCGGTCTACCTCTATTAAATTGGACGGGATGATATGTCCAAGGACTATTCCTCTTTGTACCATAAAATAACACTTTTCCCAGTTTAAAACAAGGCTCTTCTCCTCACACCTTGTCAAGACCAACTTCAAGTGATTAAGACACTCTTCAAAAGTACAACAAAAAATAAAAAAATCATCCATAAATACCTCAAGAAATTCACCCACCATGTCTGAGAAAATACTCAACATGCATCGTTGGAATGTGGCGGGTGCATTACATATCCCGAATGACATTCTTCGGTATGCGAAGGTGCCAAACAGGAATGTAAAGGTGGTCTTCTCTTAGTTTTTTGGGGCTATCTCAATTTGATTATAACCGGAATAGCCATCTAGGAAGCAATAATAGGAGTGACCCGCTAACCTCTCTAAAATTTGATCCATGAATGGGAGAGGGAAGTGGTCATTCCTAGTGACCATGTTTGGTTTTCGATAATTGATGCACATACGCCAACCGGTGGTCACTCTAGTCGGTATAAGCTCGTTGTTGGCGTTTTCTACGATGGTAATACCTGACTTCTTAGGGACAACTTGGGTAAGACTCACCCATTGGCTATCCGAGATGGGGTAGATGATACCCACATCTAGTAGCTTTAACACCTCGGCTTTAACAACCTCCATCATATTTGGATTTAACCTTCTTTAAGGCTGTCTAGTCATTTTTTCGTTCACTTCGAGGTGTATATGGTGAGTACATACTGAAGCATCTATCCCTTTGAGGTCCGCTATTGCCCATCCTATGGCTCCCCTATGTTCTTTGAGTAGCTTAATCTACTTGAGCTCTTGGTCTTTTCCTAGGTGAGAGGCAATGACTAGCGGGAACGTTTCTTCTTGATCCAAACATACATATTTCAGCTCGGATGGCAATGGTTTAAGGTCAAGCTTCGGTGGTTTGATGTTAGACGGTAGAGGCCTTGATGTGGTTGATGGCAATCTTTTAAAATGGGGCCTCCACCGGCTAGTACCAACTACCAGTTTCTCAAAATTCATTTCTTGCATAATTTCACTAACAATGGGGTCTTTGGAGTCCTCGAAATGTGCCAAGTATGTCTCCAAGCTTTCTAGTGGTTCAAGTTGGAGGAGCTCTTCTTCTTCAAAAGATTCGAGCATGTTTACCTTGAAGAGCTCATCATCATTATCCCTATGCCTTTTGCCCAAATGGAACACATTCACCTCCAATGTCATGTTTTCGAAGGACAATTGCATTACCCCACTCCGACAATTGATAATTGTGTTTGATGTAGCCAGGAATGGGCGGCCTAAAATCACCGGTATTTGAGTGCTAGTATCCATATATAACCGGTTGTGTGTCCAAAATAATAAAATCCACCGGGTAGTAGAATTTATCGACTTGAATCAATACATCCTCAACTATCCCTCTTGGTATATGGATGGATCTATCAGCAAGTTACAACGTAGTTTTGGTGGGTTTTAATTCACTAAGGCCTAGTTGCTCATATACTGAGTATGGGATTAAATTTACGCTTGCCCCCAAGTCTAGCAATGCACGTTCAATCCGGTAGTCACCAATGATGCATGATATTGTGTGACTACCGGGATCCTTGAATTTTAGGGGGATCTTTTGAGTGATAATGCCACTCACTTGCTCATTCAAAGAGGCCTTTTGTTGCACATTATATTTGCATTTGGTTGTGCATAAGTCCTTTAAAAACTTGGCATAAGGGGGGATTTGTTTAATGGCATCAAGCAATGGAATGTTTATCTTGACTTGTCTGAAAATCTATAAATTTTCATAAGAGTTTGGAAGAGATTTTGGAGTAACCAATCTCGAAGGGAATGGTGTTACGGGCTTATAAACGCATTCCATTTTTTGTGGGGCTGAGTTAGATCCGTCCTCATCCTCAGAATTTACCGGATCATTAGGCTTATCAGCCTTCACCGGAATAAATTTGTCAGTTTTCTTACCGCTTTTAAGAGTGGTGACGGATTTAGCTTACTCCACATGTTGGTTGGGGGGATTAGGGATGCTTACTTCATGTACTTGCTTTGGATTGGGCTGAGATTGGGCCAGAAAGGTCCCTTCCCTAGCATTCAAGCGTCCCTTAATCTCATCAACTGAGACTTTAAGCTCTTGGAACATTTGTTAGTTCGTTTGGTTTATTTGCGTTTGAAATTGCGTCGGGTAGTCTAACACGACACCCTATGCATACATGTGCGGAAGCTTAAGGAGCAACTAAAATTATGGCGAAGTCCTAGAGGGGGGGTGATTAGGACCTTTTGAAATTCTTTTCGCCTACTTACACAATTTACCAAATTAGACTAAGTAAGCAAGAACACTTTCAGCTTCCAAGCCTAAGTGGGTCCAATCACAAGACTAGCATATGGTTAAGTAATAAACAACCTAGTCTAAGCATGCATATGAAAATAAATGATTTAACTAATCAAGCTCCTAACCTATTGTTGGGGCTCAAATTTGCACCCATTGTAAAACAACATCCCGTGGTCTATTAACAATGATTTGGATAAGTTTTGAGGCCAGGAAAGCCCTAAAAATGCCTGCACAACCCTGATCGCTTGGTAGCGACCAAAATCCGTAAACAGCATTTCAGAGCGGAACTGGACATGCGCTTCGCTGCCAAATGATCCAAAATATCCTAAAACCCTTAACCTGTAAGTTTCGAAGTCATCCGGTGCATATTTTTGCCTACACACCTCGAAATGCGTTTCGTCCCTGCCCGAAACTAACAAAAAGGGTCCGTAAGCCTACGGCTACCATTTCGGAGCGGAACTGGACATGCGCTTCACAGCCAAATGATCCAAAATGTCCCAAAACCCTTAGCCTGTAAGTTTTGAAGTCATCCGGTGCATATTTTTACCTGCGCACCTCGAAATGCATTTCATCCCCGTTTGGAGCTGACCAAAAAGGGTCTATAAGCCTACAGCTACCATTTCAGAGCGGAACTGGACATGTGCTTCACCGCCAAATGATCTAAAATGTCCCAAAACCCTTAAATAGCAAGTTTGAAGTCATTACGATGCGTATTTCCATGCGAGCGCTCCCCGGAACAACGTTCCTATACGACAAGCCGACCCGGAGGCTCCAAATTAGGAAGGAAGTACCAAAATCAGCAACATCTGGACTTCCACACCCCACCCCGTTCATTCAGGAGGTCAATCCTAGCCTAAAAATGGCTTGGTGACAGTGAGTGCATGTCTAGAAAAGGTAGCTGTCCTTTGGATGTCCCTCGTCGGAGCTGAAATGCTGAAATGCTGAAATTTTCTAAGTGCTGAAATCTTCTAAGTGCTGAAATCCTGAAAATCTGGCTAAGTAGTGGGAAAGCGCCGGCAAAGCACATGCGCCTGGCCTCCAACCACATGCGCTTGCACTCTATCAGTGAAAGGAAGTGAATTAAACACTTTTCTGAAAAGCGCTGGGAAATGCGCCGGTAAAGGACATGCGCCCGGATCCACCACATGCGCTTGGCTGCTTTCTGCCACATGCGCTTGACACTGTTTTCTACCACATGCGCCGGGAAATACCCACCGGACCGGACCTGAACCCGATTATCCCCTATAAATAGTGAAGTCATTTCATTCATCAGCACGAGATCATCCCCCGCCGACCTCAGAGTGATGTAAGCACCACATGCACTTACTTTCTCTCCCCTCTCCGGATGCCTTCGCCGGAGTGGATTCCCTCGCCGGAAACCCTCGCCGGAAAGGGATTTCCTCGCCGGAATCCCAAGTTCAGGAAGAAAATCCTGAAATTTTCTAAGTGCTGGGCACATGCGCCGGCATATCCCCCATATGCGCCGGCTTTTTCCCCCACATGCGCCGGCTTTTCTGGCCAAAAAATTCCAAAATCTGCTAAGTCTGGGAGGGACATGCGCCCACTCCTTAGGTCCAGGCGCATGTGCACCACCACATGCGCCAGGATTGCCTCCCGAACTCCCATTTTTCATGAAAAACGAGGCCACATGCACCCGGGAGATGCCACATGCGCCCGGATGATGACCACATGTGCTTGATAGATGATGCAACACCACATGCGCCTGTACACACTCCCCCATGCGCCTGGACGCTGATGGGAGGAGTGGACCTTCCGTCGCACGGCCCGCCTTCGTCCGAGATCAGATTTCGATGAAATCGCCTCTCTTGGATGCGTCTCGATGAGATCTATCCATCCGCCGGATCAGATTCTCCAACGGTCAATGATAAATGGCCCAAATCAGTGTTTTGGTCCAAAATAACCAACACTTAGCCAATTTGGCAGCTCCGAAAATCCCTCCGAAAGAGCCGAAAACGGCCTAAAACGAGTAGAATCGGGCGGAATTGGACCAAGCCCGAGAGGAAAACTTTTCTTCTACTTGACATGATATACCATAATCATGCACCGAGACGAGGTTATCCGATCTCAGGACCCTCGAATACCCTAATCAAGCGGTCAGCAGGTCCGCTACTTAGTCAATTCTAGCCCTGGGAAGTGCCCTGTTGGCCCGAAAATTGACTTCTGCTAAGCAAATTGAAACGCGATCGCACAGCGATCTTCGTGAACATAATCCACCCCTGTTTCAAGTCAGTCATCGATAATATTCATCGATTTCCCTGATTAGACTGCATACAGGTCCACTATTTAGTCATTTCCAGCCCTGGGAAGTGCCTGTTGGCCCGAAAATTGACTTCTACTAAGCAAATTGAAATGCGATCGCACAGCGATCTTCGTGGACATAATCCACCCCTGTTCAAAGACGGTCATCGATAATATTTACCAATTTCTTTAATCAGACCGAAACAGGTCCACTACTTAGTCGTTTTCAGCCCTGGGAAGTGCCTTGTTGGCTTGAGAATTGACAGGTGCCAGTTGAAATCAACCGCGATCTCAAAGACGCCAAGGCAAAGCTGAAGTACTCAGGCTATCCAACAGCTGAGTCAAGCATTCGCAGGGCACCGATCCCCATTAGTCATAAGAAATTGGCATATGTGGGTACTCATCGGACCCGATACTTAGCCACTTACAGGCATCGAAGCAGCCAATCCAGCTTATTGAATTGGATCCTCAAAAGATCTTGGATCGACAAAGCCTATCTGATCCCAAATAGATCACTGAAAATACTCAGAAGAAAGAGCGTTCTCGAAGACGAGTCGCCCGACTCCAGAAGAAATACATTTACTTTAATGTACAAAGCTCTATTCATCCCGGATAAAAGTCCGAGGCTAAACCTAAGGGGTTATGGTTACCACGAGAAACCACAAACAAAGAGTTCTAACTAAGCTTGAAACATCTTGCTATGGACTGCCACTATGAAAAAGACAGTCGATGCCCTACCCATCGACAACGGGTCCGTCGGTTGAGCTGATGAGGTAGTTGCGGATTGCTTTCCTAAGGTCACCCGTCATAAAAATACGGGAGTGGGCTTTAGGTTATGCCGACCAACATTTCGAGGTTCGTGTATTCCAGCAGTCACCTGTTCACAGTAGCAGGCGCGGGCCCAGAGTTGCACCACTCGATTAAAAACCCTCGTTCGGGAACGTTGCGGAGTGCTTTCCTAAGGTCACCTGTCATAAAAATACGGGCGCGGGCCTTGGGTCATGCCGACCAACATTTGAGGATCGTGTATTCCAGTGGTCACCTATTCACAATAACAGGCGCGGGCCCCGAGTTGCACCACTCGAATCCTGACAGTCTCTCAACCCGGACAGTCCGAAAGAAAATGGGACATAGACATCCGGCGTGTCTAACAAATGTGGCTCAGTCCATAACAAGAAAACAAAGGTCTAAACGACCATGAACTCAAGACCATAATCCCCGGCGGATTAGTCTTTTGCCTTCCAATGAAGGGTGATCAACCGTTGATGTAATTAAAGGCTCGTGACCAGTATCACAGCCTGGAATGTAAAAGATCTCAGAATCTCTGGAATAAAATTCACCTTGCGATATCTCTCTCTTGTGTATACTTTGTGATTGCTTATGATTGTCTGCGAATGTCTCTATACTCAGAATTCCCCCAGAATAAAAGAAACATGAAAAAAAGAAAGAAAGGACTGCTGACGAGTAGTTCTGATCTTTCTTCCTACTCTATTTTTCTAAGTTCTAACACCTATGCAACCTATGTAGACTTATGAGAATGGATCAATGAGCTCAAGTCTACACTACTAGTGAAAGTATTCTTGTGTGTGGATGTGCCTATCTAGTGCCTAGCATACATTCCTATCAAGCATTCATAATTAAACGATTAAACTTACAATGCTAAGATATCAATGTGCTCAATTCAATCACAAACACAAGCATGTATAGTGGTTCGACTACTTGTCTACTCCACTCCCGGTTCAAGTACTCAACCCCTTTGAGCACACCGGCATTCACTGGGGAGTTTAAATCTGGTTCCTCCCAACCAAGGTGTTTTAACTCGGATCCACCCAACCGGGGAGTTTACAGGTTCCTCCTAACCTACACGTTTGCACCGGTGTTGGTGGCTCCCCCTTGGAGACTTTGTTTAGGCCTGACAAACAGGACAAGGATCGACAAACGACCCTAGTTCGAGTTTGTTAAACAAACTCTACACTCAACTCCCACAGGGAATTGAGTGGATGGACTCCTAATAAGACAACCTTACTTGTCAGATTGAGCCCCTTTGTAGTGCCGCTTTGGGTTGCTTCTTCTTGCTCTCCCGTGCTTGAATCTGTTCTCCTTGTGCTCCCCCGATCTTTGACGCCGCTGCTTTGCCAAGGCTTCAGCTCCAAGATCAGTTACCTTGCAATTGATGCTCCATTGGAGATGCCCAAGGTGCTAGGGAATGGTGAATCCTCTACAAATGGTAGGAAATAGGTTTCCTAGAGGAATACACCTATTTGGACTCCTAGGTAGTGTTTAGACAAGGGATTTAACTATGATCAAGGTGTCTAAACCCTAGGAATCAAGAGGGAACAAGTTCATTCTTAAGATGCCATTGAATGGCCCAAGCTTGTGATGAAAATACAAGGAGAATTGCTTGTTATGGGTTTGGGATAGAGCCTCTGATGGTCTCTAGTAATGGTGGCTTCTATCTCCTCAAAATCCCCTCTCTCTAGCTCAAAAATGAATCCCCCATCTTAAATATATTTTCTTCCAACGGTCAAAAAAGGGCAGATTCGCGTATCTCCGATTGATCAGAAAAAGGTCTGATTGATCGGAGACCTGTCCGATGGATCGGAGACATGTCCAATTGATCGAAAATCAGTCCAGTGAATTCTCTAGAAGATATTCCGATTGATCAGAAACATGGTCCGATTGATCGGATAACCCGTTCCAATGGATCAGAAGATTGTCCGATTGATCGAAAATATGTCTAGTGGATTTTCAATTTTGCTGGGACAATTTCTGATTGATAGAAACTTCGGTCCGATTGATCGAAGTCCTATCGGAGCCAATGTCCAATTGATCGTAGATCAATCAGAAACTGTTGTTTGAGCTGTGTTGATTACAGCAGCTTCCACCTTTTTAATTAGTCCAACTTATCATGTTTTTCATGGAGTTCTAAGACTAATGATGATGACTAAGGGTATACCTAGACGGTGCAAGTCATCTAATAGGTTATGGTTTTGGGTAGGTTCAAGGCAAGGCACACCAAGGCATCTCTTTTACCTGTTTCTTCATCCTTGATGTAGCTGGTCCATCTTGTGTCTTCGGTCTTCATCTTCATTAAGCTCAACCGACACTAGACTCACTAACCTAAGTGATTGACAAACAAGGTGCACTAGTATGCCACAGAAAAGTGCACTAATAGCGTTCCTTGCATAAACGCCTTTAGAGTATCCTCCATTGAAAATTGAGGTGAGGCCATGTTTTGTATGGGTGGCCCTCCTTGAGAGTTGGTAGGATTACCCGTGGGATTATTCTTCCAACTAAAATTTGGGTGGTTCTTCCAAGTAGAGTTATACGTGTTACCCACCGGTCCATTAAAAGGCCATTGATAACCATATGTGGCATTCGCATGTTCTTGTAACACCTCTTGAAATGCAGGAATTGTAGGATAATCTTGCATAGCGTGTGTTGGGGCTCAAATTTACACCCATTGTAAAACAACATCCCGTGGTCTATTGACAATGATTTGGATAAGTTTTGAGGCCAGGAAAGCCCTGAAAATGCCTGCACGACCCTGATCGCTTGGTAGCGACCGAAATTCATAAACAGCATTTCAGAGCGGAACTGGACATGCGCTTTGCTGCCAAATGATTCGAAATGTCCTAAAACCCTTAACCTGCAAGTTTTGAAGTCATCCGGTGCATATTTTTACCTGCGCACCTCGAAATGCGTTTCGTCCCTGCCCAGAACTGACCAAAAGGGTCCATAAGCCTACAGCTACCATTTCAGAGTGCCAGACATGCGCTTCATCGCCAAATGATTCTAAATGTCCTAAAACCCTTAACCTGCAAGTTTCGAAGTCATCTGGTCCATATTTTTACCTGCACACCTCGAAATGCATTTCGTCCCTGCCCGAAACTGACCAAAAGGGTCTGTAAGCCTACAGCTACCATTTCAGAGTAGAGCTGGACATGCGCTTCACCACCAAATGATCCGAAATGTCCTAAAACCCTTAACCTGTAAGTTTCGAAGTCATCCGGTGCATATTTTTGCCTGCGCACCTCGAAATGCGTTTCGTCCCTGCTCGGAACTGACAAAAAGGGTACGTAAGCCTACAGCTACCATTTCAAAGCGGAACTGGACATGCGCTTCACCGCCAAATGATCTGAAATGTCCCAAAACCCTTAAATAGCAAGTTTGAAGTCATTACGATGCGTATTTCTATGCGCGCGCTCCCTGGAACAACGTTCCTATACGACAAGCCGACCCGGAGGCTCTAAATTAAGAAGGAAGTACCAAAATCAGCAACATCTGGACTTCCACACCCCACCCCGTTCATTCAGGAGGTCAATCCTAGCCTAAAAATGGCTTGGCGACAGTGAGTGCATGTTTAAAAAAGGTAGCTGTCCTTTGGAGGTCCCTCGTCGGAGCTGAAATGTTGAAATTTTCTAAGTGCTGGAATCCTAAAAATCTGGCTAAGTAGTGGGAAAGCGCCAGCAAAGCACATGCGCCTGGCCTCCAACCACATGCACTTGACCTCCAACCATATGCGCTTGCACTCTATCAGTGAAAGGAAGTGAATTAAACACTTTTCTGAAAAGCGCCGGGAAATGCGCCGGTAAAGGACATGCGCCCGGATCCACCACATGCGCTTGGCTGCTTTCTGCCACATGCGCTTGACATTGTTTTCTACCACATGCGCTGGGAAATACCCGTCGGACCGGACCCGAACCCGATTATCCCCTATAAATAGTGAAGTCATTTCATTCATCAGCACGAGATCATCCCCCGCCGACCTCAGAGTGATGTAAGCACCACATGCACTTACTTTCTCTCCCCTCGCCGGATGCCTTGGCCGGAGTGGATTCCCTCGCCGGAAACCCTAGCCAGAAAGGGATTTCCTCGCCGGAATCCCAAATTCAGGAAGAAAATCCTGAAATTTTCTAAGTGCTGGGCACATGCGGCGGCATATCCCCCACATGCGCTGGCTTTTCCCCCCACATGCGCCGGCTTTTCTGGCCGGAAAATTCCAAAATCCGCTAAGTCTGGGAGGGACATGCGCCCACGCCTTAGGTCCAGGGGCATGTGTACCACCACATGCGCCGGGATTGCCTCCCGAACTCCCATTTTTCATGAAAAACGGGGCCACATGCGCCCGGGAGATGCGACATGCGCCCGGATGATGACCACATGCGCTTGACAGATGATGCAACACCACATGTGCTTGTAAAATGGCCACATGTGCCTGTACACACTCCCCCATGCGCCTGGACGCTGATGGGAGGGGTGGACCTTCCGTCGCACGGCCCGCCTTCGTCCGAGATCGGATTTTGATGAAACCGCCTCTCCTGGATGCGTCTCGATGAGATCTATCCATCCACCGGATCAAATTCTCCAACGGTCAATGATAAATGGCCCAAATCAGTGTTTTGGTCCAAAATAACCAACACTTAGCCAATTTGGCAGCTCCGGAAATCCTTCTGAAAGAGCCGAAAACGGCCGAAAACGAGAAGAATCGGGCGAAATTAGACCGAGCTCGAGAGGAAAAATTTTCTTCTACATGACATGCTACACCATAATCATGCACTGCGACGAGGTTATCCGATCTCAGGACCCTCGAATACCCTAATCAAGCGGTCGGCAGGCCCGCTACTTAGTCATTTTCAGCCCTGGGAAGTGCCCTGTTGGCCCGGAAATCGACTTCTGCTAAGCAAATTGAAATGCGATTGCACCGCGATCTTCGTGGACGTAATCCACCCCTGTTCAAAGACGATTATTGATAATACTCACCGATTTCTCTAATCAGACCGTAAGCAGGTCCACTACTTAGTCGTTTTCAGCCCTAGGAAGTGCCCTGTTGGCCCGGAAATTGACTTCTGCTAAGCAAATCGAAACGCGATCGCACAGCGATCTTCGTGGACATAATCCACCCCTGTTCAAAGACGGTCATCGATAATATTCACCGATTTCTTTAATCAGACCACAAACAGGTCCACTACTTAGTCGTTTTCAGCCCTGGGAAGTGCCCTATTGGCTTGAGAATTGACTAGTGCCAGTTGAAATCAACCGCGATCTCAAAGATGCCTAGGCAAAGCTGAAGTACTCAGGCTATCCAACAGCCGAGTCAAGCATTCGCGGGGCACCGATCCCCATTATTCATAAGAAATTGGCATGAACAGGAGTCCATCGGACGCTATACTTAGCCACTTGCAGGCATCGAAAACAGCCGATCCAGCCCATTGAATTTGGATCCTCAAAAGATCTTGGCTCGATAAAGCCTACTTAATCCCAAACAGATCATTGAAAATACTCAGAAGAAAGAATGTTCTCAAAGCCGAGTCGCCCGACTCCAGAAGAAATACATTTACTTTACTGTACAAAGCTCTATTCATCCCGGATAAAGGTCCGAGGCTAAACCTAAGGGGTTATGGTTACCACGAGAAACCACAAACAAAGAGTTCTAACTAAGCTTGAAACATCTTGCTATGGACTGCCACTATGAAAAAGACAGTCGATGCCCTACCCATCGACAACGGGTCCGTCGGTTGAGCTGATGAGGTAGTTGCGAATTACTTTCCTAAGGTCACCCGTCATAAAAATACGGGCGCGGGCTTTAAGTTATGCCGACCAACATTTTGAGGTTCGTGTATTCCAGCGGTCACCTGTTCACAGTAACAGGCGCGGGCCCAGAGTTGCACCACTCAATTAAAACCCTTGTTCGGGAACGTTGTGGAGTGCTTTCCTAAGGTCACCCGTCATAAAAATACGGGAGTGAGCTTTAGGTTATGCCGACCAACATTTCGAGGTTCGTGTATTCCAGCAGTCACCTGTTCACAGTAGCAGGCGCGGGCCCAGAGTTGCACCACTCGATTAAAAACCCTCGTTCGGGAACGTTGCGGAGTGCTTTCCTAAGGTCACCCGTCATAAAAATACGGGCGCGGGCCTTGGGTCATGCCGACCAACATTTGAGGATCGTGTATTCCAGTGGTCACCTATTCACAATAACAGGCGCGGGCCCCGAGTTGCACCACTCGAATCCTGACAGTCTCTCAACCCGGACAGTCCGAAAGAAAATGGGACATAGACATCCGGCGTGTCTAACAAATGTGGCTCAGTCCATAACAAGAAAACAAAGGTCTAAACGACCATGAACTCAAGACCATAATCCCCGGCGGATTAGTCTTTTGCCTTCCAATGAAGGGTGATCAACCGTTGATGTAATTAAAGGCTCGTGACCAGTATCACAGCCTGGAATGTAAAAGATCTCAGAATCTCTGGAATAAAATTCACCTTGCGATATCTCTCTCTTGTGTATACTTTGTGATTGCTTATGATTGTCTGCGAATGTCTCTATACTCAGAATTCCCCCAGAATAAAAGAAACATGAAAAAAAGATAGAAAGGACTGCTGACGAGTAGTTCTGATCTTTCTTCCTACTCTATTTTTCTAAGTTCTAACACCTATGCAACCTATGTAGACTTATGAGAATGGATCAATGAGCTCAAGTCTACACTACTAGTGAAAGTATATCTTGTGTGTGGATGTGCCTATCTAGTGCCTAGCATACATTCCTATCAAGCATTCATAATTAAACGATTAAACTTACAATGCTAAGATATCAATGTGCTCAATTCAATCACAAACACAAGCATGTATAGTGGTTCGACTACTTGTCTACTCCACTCCCGGTTCAAGTACTCAACCCCTTTGAGCACACCGGCATTCACTGGGGAGTTTAAATCTGGTTCCTCCCAACCAAGGTGTTTTAACTCGGATCCACCCAACCGGGGAGTTTACAGGTTCCTCCTAACCTACACGTTTGCACCGGTGTTGGTGGCTCCCCCTTGGAGACTTTGTTTAGGCCTGACAAACAGGACAAGGATCGACAAACGACCCTAGTTCGAGTTTGTTAAACAAACTCTACACTCAACTCCCACAGGGAATTGAGTGGATGGACTCCTAATAAGACAACCTTACTTGTCAGATTGAGCCCCTTTGTAGTGCCGCTTTGGGTTGCTTCTTCTTGCTCTCCCGTGCTTGAATCTGTTCTCCTTGTGCTCCCCCGATCTTTGACGCCGCTGCTTTGCCAAGGCTTCAGCTCCAAGATCAGTTACCTTGCAATTGATGCTCCATTGGAGATGCCCAAGGTGCTAGGGAATGGTGAATCCTCTACAAATGGTAGGAAATAGGTTTCCTAGAGGAATACACCTATTTGGACTCCTAGGTAGTGTTTAGACAAGGGATTTAACTATGATCAAGGTGTCTAAACCCTAGGAATCAAGAGGGAACAAGTTCATTCTTAAGATGCCATTGAATGGCCCAAGCTTGTGATGAAAATACAAGGAGAATTGCTTGTTATGGGTTTGGGATAGAGCCTCTGATGGTCTCTAGTAATGGTGGCTTCTATCTCCTCAAAATCCCCTCTCTCTAGCTCAAAAATGAATCCCCCATCTTAAATATATTTTCTTCCAACGGTCAAAAAAGGGCAGATTCGCGTATCTCCGATTGATCAGAAAAAGGTCTGATTGATCGGAGACCTGTCCGATGGATCGGAGACATGTCCAATTGATCGAAAATCAGTCCAGTGAATTCTCTAGAAGATATTTCGATTGATCAGAAACATGGTCCGATTGATCGGATAACCCGTTCCAATGGATCAGAAGATTGTCCGATTGATCGAAAATATGTCTAGTGGATTTTCAATTTTGCTGGGACAATTTCTGATTGATAGAAACTTCGGTCCGATTGATCGAAGTCCTATCGGAGCCAATGTCCAATTGATCGTAGATCAATCAGAAACTGTTGTTTGAGCTGTGTTGATTACAGCAGCTTCCACCTTTTTAATTAGTCCAACTTATCATGTTTTTCATGGAGTTCTAAGACTAATGATGATGACTAAGGGTATACCTAGACGGTGCAAGTCATCTAATAGGTTATGGTTTTGGGTAGGTTCAAGGCAAGGCACACCAAGGCATCTCTTTTACCTGTTTCTTCATCCTTGATGTAGCTGGTCCATCTTGTGTCTTCGGTCTTCATCTTCATTAAGCTCAACCGACACTAGACTCACTAACCTAAGTGATTGACAAACAAGGTGCACTAGTATGCCACAGAAAAGTGCACTAATAGCGTTCCTTGCATAAACGCCTTTAGAGTATCCTCCATTGAAAATTGAGGTGAGGCCATGTTTTGTATGGGTGGCCCTCCTTGAGAGTTGGTAGGATTACCCGTGGGATTATTCTTCCAACTAAAATTTGGGTGGTTCTTCCAAGTAGAGTTATACGTGTTACCCACCGGTCCATTAAAAGGCCATTGATAACCATATGTGGCATTCGCATGTTCTTGTAACACCTCTTGAAATGCAGGAATTGTAGGATAATCTTGCATAGCGTGTGTTGGGGCTCAAATTTACACCCATTGTAAAACAACATCCCGTGGTCTATTGACAATGATTTGGATAAGTTTTGAGGCCAGGAAAGCCCTGAAAATGCCTGCACGACCCTGATCGCTTGGTAGCGACCGAAATTCATAAACAGCATTTCAGAGCGGAACTGGACATGCGCTTTGCTGCCAAATGATTCGAAATGTCCTAAAACCCTTAACCTGCAAGTTTTGAAGTCATCCGGTGCATATTTTTACCTGCGCACCTCGAAATGCGTTTCGTCCCTGCCCAGAACTGACCAAAAGGGTCCATAAGCCTACAGCTACCATTTCAGAGTGCCAGACATGCGCTTCATCGCCAAATGATTCTAAATGTCCTAAAACCCTTAACCTGCAAGTTTCGAAGTCATCTGGTCCATATTTTTACCTGCACACCTCGAAATGCATTTCGTCCCTGCCCGAAACTGACCAAAAGGGTCTGTAAGCCTACAGCTACCATTTCAGAGTAGAGCTGGACATGCGCTTCACCACCAAATGATCCGAAATGTCCTAAAACCCTTAACCTGTAAGTTTCGAAGTCATCCGGTGCATATTTTTGCCTGCGCACCTCGAAATGCGTTTCGTCCCTGCTCGGAACTGACAAAAAGGGTACGTAAGCCTACAGCTACCATTTCAAAGCGGAACTGGACATGCGCTTCACCGCCAAATGATCTGAAATGTCCCAAAACCCTTAAATAGCAAGTTTGAAGTCATTACGATGCGTATTTCTATGCGCGCGCTCCCTGGAACAACGTTCCTATACGACAAGCCGACCCGGAGGCTCTAAATTAAGAAGGAAGTACCAAAATCAGCAACATCTGGACTTCCACACCCCACCCCGTTCATTCAGGAGGTCAATCCTAGCCTAAAAATGGCTTGGCGACAGTGAGTGCATGTTTAAAAAAGGTAGCTGTCCTTTGGAGGTCCCTCGTCGGAGCTGAAATGTTGAAATTTTCTAAGTGCTGGAATCCTAAAAATCTGGCTAAGTAGTGGGAAAGCGCCAGCAAAGCACATGCGCCTGGCCTCCAACCACATGCACTTGACCTCCAACCATATGCGCTTGCACTCTATCAGTGAAAGGAAGTGAATTAAACACTTTTCTGAAAAGCGCCGGGAAATGCGCCGGTAAAGGACATGCGCCCGGATCCACCACATGCGCTTGGCTGCTTTCTGCCACATGCGCTTGACATTGTTTTCTACCACATGCGCTGGGAAATACCCGTCGGACCGGACCCGAACCCGATTATCCCCTATAAATAGTGAAGTCATTTCATTCATCAGCACGAGATCATCCCCCGCCGACCTCAGAGTGATGTAAGCACCACATGCACTTACTTTCTCTCCCCTCGCCGGATGCCTTGGCCGGAGTGGATTCCCTCGCCGGAAACCCTAGCCAGAAAGGGATTTCCTCGCCGGAATCCCAAATTCAGGAAGAAAATCCTGAAATTTTCTAAGTGCTGGGCACATGCGGCGGCATATCCCCCACATGCGCTGGCTTTTCCCCCCACATGCGCCGGCTTTTCTGGCCGGAAAATTCCAAAATCCGCTAAGTCTGGGAGGGACATGCGCCCACGCCTTAGGTCCAGGGGCATGTGTACCACCACATGCGCCGGGATTGCCTCCCGAACTCCCATTTTTCATGAAAAACGGGGCCACATGCGCCCGGGAGATGCGACATGCGCCCGGATGATGACCACATGCGCTTGACAGATGATGCAACACCACATGTGCTTGTAAAATGGCCACATGTGCCTGTACACACTCCCCCATGCGCCTGGACGCTGATGGGAGGGGTGGACCTTCCGTCGCACGGCCCGCCTTCGTCCGAGATCGGATTTTGATGAAACCGCCTCTCCTGGATGCGTCTCGATGAGATCTATCCATCCACCGGATCAAATTCTCCAACGGTCAATGATAAATGGCCCAAATCAGTGTTTTGGTCCAAAATAACCAACACTTAGCCAATTTGGCAGCTCCGGAAATCCTTCTGAAAGAGCCGAAAACGGCCGAAAACGAGAAGAATCGGGCGAAATTAGACCGAGCTCGAGAGGAAAAATTTTCTTCTACATGACATGCTACACCATAATCATGCACTGCGACGAGGTTATCCGATCTCAGGACCCTCGAATACCCTAATCAAGCGGTCGGCAGGCCCGCTACTTAGTCATTTTCAGCCCTGGGAAGTGCCCTGTTGGCCCGGAAATCGACTTCTGCTAAGCAAATTGAAATGCGATTGCACCGCGATCTTCGTGGACGTAATCCACCCCTGTTCAAAGACGATTATTGATAATACTCACCGATTTCTCTAATCAGACCGTAAGCAGGTCCACTACTTAGTCGTTTTCAGCCCTAGGAAGTGCCCTGTTGGCCCGGAAATTGACTTCTGCTAAGCAAATCGAAACGCGATCGCACAGCGATCTTCGTGGACATAATCCACCCCTGTTCAAAGACGGTCATCGATAATATTCACCGATTTCTTTAATCAGACCACAAACAGGTCCACTACTTAGTCGTTTTCAGCCCTGGGAAGTGCCCTATTGGCTTGAGAATTGACTAGTGCCAGTTGAAATCAACCGCGATCTCAAAGATGCCTAGGCAAAGCTGAAGTACTCAGGCTATCCAACAGCCGAGTCAAGCATTCGCGGGGCACCGATCCCCATTATTCATAAGAAATTGGCATGAACAGGAGTCCATCGGACGCTATACTTAGCCACTTGCAGGCATCGAAAACAGCCGATCCAGCCCATTGAATTTGGATCCTCAAAAGATCTTGGCTCGATAAAGCCTACTTAATCCCAAACAGATCATTGAAAATACTCAGAAGAAAGAATGTTCTCAAAGCCGAGTCGCCCGACTCCAGAAGAAATACATTTACTTTACTGTACAAAGCTCTATTCATCCCGGATAAAGGTCCGAGGCTAAACCTAAGGGGTTATGGTTACCACGAGAAACCACAAACAAAGAGTTCTAACTAAGCTTGAAACATCTTGCTATGGACTGCCACTATGAAAAAGACAGTCGATGCCCTACCCATCGACAACGGGTCCGTCGGTTGAGCTGATGAGGTAGTTGCGAATTACTTTCCTAAGGTCACCCGTCATAAAAATACGGGCGCGGGCTTTAAGTTATGCCGACCAACATTTTGAGGTTCGTGTATTCCAGCGGTCACCTGTTCACAGTAACAGGCGCGGGCCCAGAGTTGCACCACTCAATTAAAACCCTTGTTCGGGAACGTTGTGGAGTGCTTTCCTAAGGTCACCCGTCATAAAAATACGGGAGTGAGCTTTAGGTTATGCCGACCAACATTTCGAGGTTCGTGTATTCCAGCAGTCACCTGTTCACAGTAGCAGGCGCGGGCCCAGAGTTGCACCACTCGATTAAAAACCCTCGTTCGGGAACGTTGCGGAGTGCTTTCCTAAGGTCACCCGTCATAAAAATACGGGCGCGGGCCTTGGGTCATGCCGACCAACATTTGAGGATCGTGTATTCCAGTGGTCACCTATTCACAATAACAGGCGCGGGCCCCGAGTTGCACCACTCGAATCCTGACAGTCTCTCAACCCGGACAGTCCGAAAGAAAATGGGACATAGACATCCGGCGTGTCTAACAAATGTGGCTCAGTCCATAACAAGAAAACAAAGGTCTAAACGACCATGAACTCAAGACCATAATCCCCGGCGGATTAGTCTTTTGCCTTCCAATGAAGGGTGATCAACCGTTGATGTAATTAAAGGCTCGTGACCAGTATCACAGCCTGGAATGTAAAAGATCTCAGAATCTCTGGAATAAAATTCACCTTGCGATATCTCTCTCTTGTGTATACTTTGTGATTGCTTATGATTGTCTGCGAATGTCTCTATACTCAGAATTCCCCCAGAATAAAAGAAACATGAAAAAAAGATAGAAAGGACTGCTGACGAGTAGTTCTGATCTTTCTTCCTACTCTATTTTTCTAAGTTCTAACACCTATGCAACCTATGTAGACTTATGAGAATGGATCAATGAGCTCAAGTCTACACTACTAGTGAAAGTATATCTTGTGTGTGGATGTGCCTATCTAGTGCCTAGCATACATTCCTATCAAGCATTCATAATTAAACGATTAAACTTACAATGCTAAGATATCAATGTGCTCAATTCAATCACAAACACAAGCATGTATAGTGGTTCGACTACTTGTCTACTCCACTCCCGGTTCAAGTACTCAACCCCTTTGAGCACACCGGCATTCACTGGGGAGTTTAAATCTGGTTCCTCCCAACCAAGGTGTTTTAACTCGGATCCACCCAACCGGGGAGTTTACAGGTTCCTCCTAACCTACACGTTTGCACCGGTGTTGGTGGCTCCCCCTTGGAGACTTTGTTTAGGCCTGACAAACAGGACAAGGATCGACAAACGACCCTAGTTCGAGTTTGTTAAACAAACTCTACACTCAACTCCCACAGGGAATTGAGTGGATGGACTCCTAATAAGACAACCTTACTTGTCAGATTGAGCCCCTTTGTAGTGCCGCTTTGGGTTGCTTCTTCTTGCTCTCCCGTGCTTGAATCTGTTCTCCTTGTGCTCCCCCGATCTTTGACGCCGCTGCTTTGCCAAGGCTTCAGCTCCAAGATCAGTTACCTTGCAATTGATGCTCCATTGGAGATGCCCAAGGTGCTAGGGAATGGTGAATCCTCTACAAATGGTAGGAAATAGGTTTCCTAGAGGAATACACCTATTTGGACTCCTAGGTAGTGTTTAGACAAGGGATTTAACTATGATCAAGGTGTCTAAACCCTAGGAATCAAGAGGGAACAAGTTCATTCTTAAGATGCCATTGAATGGCCCAAGCTTGTGATGAAAATACAAGGAGAATTGCTTGTTATGGGTTTGGGATAGAGCCTCTGATGGTCTCTAGTAATGGTGGCTTCTATCTCCTCAAAATCCCCTCTCTCTAGCTCAAAAATGAATCCCCCATCTTAAATATATTTTCTTCCAACGGTCAAAAAAGGGCAGATTCGCGTATCTCCGATTGATCAGAAAAAGGTCTGATTGATCGGAGACCTGTCCGATGGATCGGAGACATGTCCAATTGATCGAAAATCAGTCCAGTGAATTCTCTAGAAGATATTCCGATTGATCAGAAACATGGTCCGATTGATCGGATAACCCGTTCCAATGGATCAGAAGATTGTCCGATTGATCGAAAATATGTCTAGTGGATTTTCAATTTTGCTGGGACAATTTCTGATTGATAGAAACTTCGGTCCGATTGATCGAAGTCCTATCGGAGCCAATGTCCAATTGATCGTAGATCAATCAGAAACTGTTGTTTGAGCTGTGTTGATTACAGCAGCTTCCACCTTTTTAATTAGTCCAACTTATCATGTTTTTCATGGAGTTCTAAGACTAATGATGATGACTAAGGGTATACCTAGACGGTGCAAGTCATCTAATAGGTTATGGTTTTGGGTAGGTTCAAGGCAAGGCACACCAAGGCATCTCTTTTACCTGTTTCTTCATCCTTGATGTAGCTGGTCCATCTTGTGTCTTCGGTCTTCATCTTCATTAAGCTCAACCGACACTAGACTCACTAACCTAAGTGATTGACAAACAAGGTGCACTAGTATGCCACAGAAAAGTGCACTAATAGTGTTCCTTGCATAAACGCCTTTAGAGTATCCTCCATTGAAAATTGAGGTGAGGCCATGTTTTGTATGGGTGGCCCTCCTTGAGAGTTGGTAGGATTACCCGTGGGATTATTCTTCCAACTAAAATTTGGGTGGTTCTTCCAAGTAGAGTTATACGTGTTACCCACCGGTCCATTAAAAGGCCATTGATAACCATATGTGGCATTCGCATGTTCTTGTAACACCTCTTGAAATGCAGGAATTGTAGGATAATCTTGCATAGCGTGTGTTGGGGCTCAAATTTACACCCATTGTAAAACAACATCCCGTGGTCTATTGACAATGATTTGGATAAGTTTTGAGGCCAGGAAAGCCCTGAAAATGCCTGCACGACCCTGATCGCTTGGTAGCGACCGAAATTCATAAACAGCATTTCAGAGCGGAACTGGACATGCGCTTTGCTGCCAAATGATTCGAAATGTCCTAAAACCCTTAACCTGCAAGTTTTGAAGTCATCCGGTGCATATTTTTACCTGCGCACCTCGAAATGCGTTTCGTCCCTGCCCAGAACTGACCAAAAGGGTCCATAAGCCTACAGCTACCATTTCAGAGTGCCAGACATGCGCTTCATCGCCAAATGATTCTAAATGTCCTAAAACCCTTAACCTGCAAGTTTCGAAGTCATCTGGTCCATATTTTTACCTGCACACCTCGAAATGCATTTCGTCCCTGCCCGAAACTGACCAAAAGGGTCTGTAAGCCTACAGCTACCATTTCAGAGTAGAGCTGGACATGCGCTTCACCACCAAATGATCCGAAATGTCCTAAAACCCTTAACCTGTAAGTTTCGAAGTCATCCGGTGCATATTTTTGCCTGCGCACCTCGAAATGCGTTTTGTCCCTGCTCGGAACTGACAAAAAGGGTACGTAAGCCTACAGCTACCATTTCAAAGCGGAACTGGACATGCGCTTCACCGCCAAATGATCTGAAATGTCCCAAAACCCTTAAATAGCAAGTTTGAAGTCATTACGATGCGTATTTCTATGCGCGCGCTCCCTGGAACAACGTTCCTATACGACAAGCCGACCCGGAGGCTCTAAATTAAGAAGGAAGTACCAAAATCAGCAACATCTGGACTTCCACACCCCACCCCGTTCATTCAGGAGGTCAATCCTAGCCTAAAAATGGCTTGGCGACAGTGAGTGCATGTTTAAAAAAGGTAGCTGTCCTTTGGAGGTCCCTCGTCGGAGCTGAAATGTTGAAATTTTCTAAGTGCTGGAATCCTAAAAATCTGGCTAAGTAGTGGGAAAGCGCCAGCAAAGCACATGCGCCTGGCCTCCAACCACATGCACTTGACCTCCAACCATATGCGCTTGCACTCTATCAGTGAAAGGAAGTGAATTAAACACTTTTCTGAAAAGCGCCGGGAAATGCGCCGGTAAAGGACATGCGCCCGGATCCACCACATGCGCTTGGCTGCTTTCTGCCACATGCGCTTGACATTGTTTTCTACCACATGCGCTGGGAAATACCCGTCGGACCGGACCCGAACCCGATTATCCCCTATAAATAGTGAAGTCATTTCATTCATCAGCACGAGATCATCCCCCGCCGACCTCAGAGTGATGTAAGCACCACATGCACTTACTTTCTCTCCCCTCGCCGGATGCCTTGGCCGGAGTGGATTCCCTCGCCGGAAACCCTAGCCAGAAAGGGATTTCCTCGCCGGAATCCCAAATTCAGGAAGAAAATCCTGAAATTTTCTAAGTGCTGGGCACATGCGGCGGCATATCCCCCACATGCGCTGGCTTTTCCCCCCACATGCGCCGGCTTTTCTGGCCGGAAAATTCCAAAATCCGCTAAGTCTGGGAGGGACATGCGCCCACGCCTTAGGTCCAGGGGCATGTGTACCACCACATGCGCCGGGATTGCCTCCCGAACTCCCATTTTTCATGAAAAACGGGGCCACATGCGCCCGGGAGATGCGACATGCGCCCGGATGATGACCACATGCGCTTGACAGATGATGCAACACCACATGTGCTTGTAAAATGGCCACATGTGCCTGTACACACTCCCCCATGTGCCTGGACGCTGATGGGAGGGGTGGACCTTCCGTCGCACGGCCCGCCTTCGTCCGAGATCGGATTTTGATGAAACCGCCTCTCCTGGATGCGTCTCGATGAGATCTATCCATCCACTGGATCAAATTCTCCAACGGTCAATGATAAATGGCCCAAATCAGTGTTTTGGTCTAAAATAACCAACACTTAGCCAATTTGTCAGCTCCGGAAATCCTTCTGAAAGAGCCGAAAACGGCCGAAAACGAGAAGAATCGGGCGAAATTAGACCGAGCTCGAGAGGAAAAATTTTCTTCTACATGACATGCTACACCATAATCATGCACTGCGACGAGGTTATCCGATCTCAGGACCCTCGAATACCCTAATCGAGCGGTCGGCAGGCCCGCTACTTAGTCATTTTCAGCCCTGGGAAGTGCCCTGTTGGCCCGGAAATCGACTTCTGCTAAGCAAATTGAAATGCGATTGCACCGCGATCTTCGTGGACGTAATCCACCCCTGTTCAAAGACGATTATTGATAATACTCACCGATTTCTCTAATCAGACCGTAAGCAGGTCCACTACTTAGTCGTTTTCAGCCCTAGGAAGTGCCCTGTTGGCCCGGAAATTGACTTCTGCTAAGCAAATCGAAACGCGATCGCACAGCGATCTTCGTGGACATAATCCACCCCTGTTCAAAGACGGTCATCGATAATATTCACCGATTTCTTCAATCAGACCACAAACAGGTCCACTACTTAGTCGTTTTCAGCCCTGGGAAGTGCCCTATTGGCTTGAGAATTGACTAGTGCCAGTTGAAATCAACCGCGATCTCAAAGATGCCTAGGCAAAGCTGAAGTACTCAGGCTATCCAACAGCCGAGTCAAGCATTCGCGGGGCACCGATCCCCATTATTCATAAGAAATTGGTATGAACAGGAGTCCATCGGACGCTATACTTAGCCACTTGCAGGCATCGAAAACAGCCGATCCAGCCCATTGAATTTGGATCCTCAAAAGATCTTGGCTCGATAAAGCCTACTTAATCCCAAACAGATCATTGAAAATACTCAGAAGAAAGAATGTTCTCAAAGCCGAGTCGCCCGACTCCAGAAGAAATACATTTACTTTACTGTACAAAGCTCTATTCATCCCGAATAAAGGTCCGAGGCTAAACCTAAGGGGTTATGGTTACCACGAGAAACCACAAACAAAGAGTTCTAACTAAGCTTGAAACATCTTGCTATGGACTGCCACTATGAAAAAGACAGTCGATGCCCTACCCATCGACAACGGGTCCGTCGGTTGAGCTGATGAGGTAGTTGCGAATTACTTTCCTAAGGTCACCCGTCATAAAAATACGGGCGCGGGCTTTAGGTTATGCCGACCAACATTTTGAGGTTCGTGTATTCCAGCGGTCACCTGTTCACAGTAACAGGCGCGGGCCCAGAGTTGCACCAGTCAATTAAAACCCTTGTTCGGGAACGTTGTGGAGTGCTTTCCTAAGGTCACCCGTCATAAAAATACGGGCGCGGGCCTTGGGTCATGCCGACCAACATTCGAGGATCGTGTATTCCAGCGGTCACCTGTTCACAGTAACAGGCGCGGGCCCTGAGTTGCACCACTCGAATCCTGAGAGTCTCTCAACCCGGACAGTCCGAAAGAAAATGGGACATAGACATCCAGCGTGTCTAACAAATGTGGCTCAGTCCATAAAAAGAAAACAAAGGTCTACACGACCATGAACTCAAGACCATAATCCCCGGCGGATTAGTCTTTTGCCTTCCAATCAAGGGTGATCATCTGTTGATGTAATTAAAGGCTCGTGACCGGTATCACAGCCTGGAATGTAAAAGATCTCAGAATCTCTGGAATAAAATTCACCTTGCGATATCCCTCTCTTGTGTACACTTTGTGATTGCTTATGATTGTCTATAAATGTCTCTATACTCAGAATTCCCCCAGAATAAAAGAAACACGAAAGAAAAAGAAAGAAGGACTGCTGACAAGTAGTTCTGATCTTTCTTCCTACTCTTTTTCTAAGTTCTAACAGCGTGTATATTAGTGGCACAAATTCCACATATGTTCTCAATAGCTTTATTGGTCTTTGAAACTCCACTCTTACTAAGTTCTATGGCCTTGATCTTCCTTGTAAGGCTAGCTATCTTTGCATTCACATCATCTTCTTCTTTAAGAATATAGATACCTCCTTTTTCCTTTTGTTGAGGAGGCTTGAGAATACTAGATTTGTCCGAGGTATCCCATGATTGGGCATTCTCGACCAACATATCCAAGTAACTCCAAGCTTCATCTGAATTTTTACTCATAAACTCGCTGTTGCACATCATCTCTACGAATTGGCGCATGTTGGAACTTAATCCATCGTTGAAAAAGTTTATGATTCACCAGCTTTCGTAGCCATGATGTGGGCAAGAAAGTAGGACGTCCTTGAACCTTTCCCAACATTGGAAGAATGATTTATTCTCTTTAATCGAAAAGTTCATTATAGCTCTTCGAAGGGTATTCGTTTTATGAGCTGGGAAGAACTTTTTCAAGAATTCCCGAGTCATCTCATTCCATGACCCTATCGAGTGTGGTCTAAGAGAGTGAAGCCAACTCTTGGCTCTTTCTTTTAATCAAAAGGGAAAAAGTTTAAGTTTAATGGCATCTTCTGAAACATTAGCGTATTGTAAAGTAGCCACCACTTCTTCAAATTGCTTTAAGTGAAAATATGGGCTTTCAAAGTCTAGCTCATGGAACTTTGGTAAAAGTTGAATCACACCTGGCTTTATATCAATGTTTCCCCCGGTTGGTGGTAAGACCACGCATGAGGGGGTAGTTGTACAGGACGGTTGTAGGTAGTCCCGTAAAGATCTCATTAGAAGAACATTGTGTACCTCATTTTCTCCTACTCCCTCTTGATTTGCGTTTGTAGTTGGAGTAGGGGGAGGATTCCTTAAAGGTGTTTGATCCATACTCCTCAAACTATCACAAAGCTCTTAGTATTTCCGGATTCGTCTATGGACTGATAATGGTCCAACTAGACCACCTTCGGATTGAAGATGATTAGTGTGGTCACATTCCCAACGGGACATAAACCACACAACTAAAAACTAAACTAATCCCAAGTCCTAAAACAAAATTTAACAAAAATCTAAAAAATTAAAAAATCTGTAAAAAGCACTAAGTTAGAAGGATATTACCCGATTCACTAGAACTATGGAAAAATTCCTACAACACAAAACAAATTGTTAGTCCTAGGAAATTAGAAAAAAAACCTATTTACTTCTACTTCTACAACTACTAAAATAATCTAGAACCGTTATCTAAAATCCCCAGTAGCGACGCCAAAAACTTGTTCACTCACCTCAAGTGTAAGGCTGCCATGTAGTAATAATTCTCGATAAGACCGAGGTCGATCCACAGGGAATTAAAAAACCAATTTTAAACTCTTCCAGCGACTTCAAATTCAATAATTTAGAAGTTCAAATCATAAACTAACTAAAAAATAGTAAGGTTGTAAAATCTATAATTAATGGAACTAAGGCTTTCAAGGACTCACTTGTAGCAATCCCATGTCAATCCAATCAATTCAAGCATAAATACAACTAGATTCGAAGTTATATCTCTCATTTGGTTGGAAGATAAAGCATTGAAACACATCCAATCCCACTTAAGTTGAACTTCCAAGTTCTAATCCTATTCAATCACATAGCATTCAAAATCATAGCCTTCGGAGTAACTGCCATGCCTATGGACTATGGCATGCTCAAGGGTTACCATAATTCGAATCTAATCAAGCCAAATATGATAATCTCAGAGAATTGCAAGGAATCCATGTCCGGAGCACATGAACTCTCATAAAACTTATAAAAATATCAACTTTATTCGAACTAGAATATTCAAAATCCAAACTTAAAGTGAAAGTGCTTGAATTAAACATGAAATTGGCTACAAGCTTCACCTCTCAGCCCTAGCTGAGAGGTTCTAGCCGAGCATTGTCATACTACAACTAGAATCGAAAAGAAAAACTAAATGAAAGCATGAAAAACTAGAAAAACTGGAATCGACGGAGTTGTGGACGCTCCACGATGCTCTCCTTCACTTCCCACGACCTCCAATCTCCTCTAGGATGATCTTAGGTGAAGCCCTAGATGCCCTTTTATAGAATAGTGCGGAAGATTCCAGATTACGCAAAGAATCATGAAGCTGCGCAGAGAAAGTCGGAGCTTGTAGGACAAGCTCTGTTATGCATCCGACCGGTCGAATGACCTGTCTAAGCTCATGGACGACCAGTCGGACTACCGGTCGAAAACGTGAAAATCAGTCCAGTGACTTTTTAAAATTTTCCTCCCTCTCTTTATTGAGTGCTCGACCGGTCTGATGATCAGTCTGAGTGATGGTCGACCGGTCTGACGACCGGTCTGTCTTGGTCCAATGATATGTACAGCAATGGGGTCCTCTGTTGAATTACAGATCGGTTAGATGACCGGTCTTCAGTGCAGAGTGTTGCACTTCTTCCTTCTTTCTTCCATATCTCTCTTGCTTCTTTTTTCCATCCTTTGGCACTCAGTTCTTTGATCTTCAACGCATACAAAAATGACTCTTTTAACCATGAATTGGTGAAATCTCCCTCTCTCTCCTACAATCACAAAAAATATGTATTAGATTAGTCTTTAAACATGAAAACCATGTATAAATGTGATGTAAGGGGTTGGCAAATGTATAAATTGGAGGCTCAACAATAAGATTAAGAAAAACTACCTAGAACTTTACTCAAACTTCAATAACTATTGTTCTTCAATAAAAATTCAAACTTGGAACCATATAAAATGAATTAAAGCATCTTAGATTCACTACAAGCTTCACCTCTTGGCCCTAGCTAAGAGGTTTACCCGATCATGATCCAAGGAAACATGAAATCAACTAAAAACAATGAAAACTAAAGGAAACAAACTAGGGGAGTTGTAGAACTCCAGATCCATCTTTCTCCGCCTCCCACCTTTGTAGATCTCTTCTAGGATGCCCTGGAACAAAACCTAGGTGTCCTTTTATAGTAGAGAGGCCCTACCACCCTAGAATTTTTCAGAATTGCGCAACACTTACGCAATTTCACACAAAACTCGGAGCTTGCTAAAGAAGTTGCTGAATTTCAACAGATTACACTGGCCGACCGGTCTTGACCGGTAGGACCTTTCCAATGGACAGTCCAGAGAGCACAGTTAGGAGCCCGACCTGTTGGCCGACTGGTCTTAACCGTCCTAACTGGACCTTGTTCCACTGAGTGAGAGAGAGGGGGCAGCATCTGGCCTACCGGTCATGACCGGTCAGTCATCCTTTTTTTTCATTTTTTCTTTCTTTCTTTCTCTCTTCTCTCCTTCTTTCTTCGTGATTTTTTGGCCCACCTTAGGTCTTCATCCAATGGCTTTAAATATGATCTTTTAGCCACTAATTGGGTGAAGTCTCTCTCATTCCTATAATCACAAAACAATACATTAGGATGGTCTTTAAACATGCGAATCATGCATAGCTAGTGATGTAATGGGGTTAGATTATACACATTTAAGAGCTCAAAAACTCCCCCCAAATTCAAAGATCTCGAAAGTCCTACAATCTCTTGCATGATAGGTAACTTTCGGATCAATAAAGCGCTTCTCGATTTAGGGGCTAGTGTTAATTTGACTCCCTACTCGGTCTATAAGAAACTTGGATTTGGTGAATTAAAACCCACCAATATAACTTTACATATTGCGGATCGTTCCGTTAGAGTATCGAGAGGGGTGATTGAGGATATGTTAGTCCAAATTGACAAGTTCTACTATCCGGTAGACTTTATCGTCTTGGATACACAAGCGGTTACAAATGAATGCAATCAAGTTCCTGTCATTCTAGGCTGACCATTCCTAGAAATCGCCAATGTTATAATTAATTGTAAGAATGTAATTATGAAAATATCCTTTGGAAACATGACAATGAAGCTGAATTTGTTTCATTTGCATAAACAACAAGAGAATAAGGATGAGGATGAAGATGAGATCCACATGATTAACTTCATTAATACCATAGTGGATGAGGATGAGCCACCTTCAACTGAAATTTCTAAAATCTTAGAAGTTTGCTTGACTCATTCCAATGATGAAATAATTTTAGTATTAATGACGCCTTAGAAGAGCCAAAATCTGAAATTTTGATTGACAAGACACCAATTGCTGATTTAAACAATTTCATTGTATAGGAATTTGATGGATTGGTACTTGATTTGCCTACAAAGATACCAATTTCTGAAAGTGTAGGGGTTGAGGATTCGCTCCAACCTATACAAAAGTCTGAGAAGAAGGAAGACGTGAATGATCAAAATATAAAAACCTCCTCTCATGAGGTCCCCTACACTCCGGAGGAGTGTTTGACATATTTTGAGGATTGGGATGATCCCATGATTAGGGACATAATGCATGCCTTGAGGGAGACCCCTCTGGTGCTTAAAAATCCTCTCTCCACATAGTGTAAAACCGAAACATCAATTATGGAAGCACTGATAGAATTCAATTACGTGAAGACCATACCAACTTGTGACGACGAAATCCAAGTCTCCACATCTTTTTGGTTTGTTTAAACCAAAGTGCACCATTTCTGGGATGATCTATATTTGATTAATTTTTTTCTAGATAAGTTGGAAAGGAGATTCATAGTTAATGATTTCCAACCAAAGAAATTCTCCTTTTTTCATACATGGGGTGATAATTTTGAGAAACTTGCTGAAGATTCTCATCAGGATTTTCAATGGGTTAGAGTAATGAGTATCACCCATGTACATTCCAAAGTAGGATGGTGGATGGTTCTACTAAAAAATCTTTTACCCCACTTGATGATCTTGCTCAACTTTATACTTTTAGATGATCCTGGTTATCATGATGATTGATCTCCTAGTCTAATGAAGATTCTCTTTCTAAAAGTAGGATTAATTTTCTTTTATTGCTTTGAATAGATTATGATTAGTTGATTAGAGGTAGATTTCCATTTTTGACTCTCTCAGTGTCACTGCCCCAAACTTGGAGACCGGGCTCACTAAATTTCTGATCACCGACCTTAGTGCCAACAGCCTCCATAGTACCACATTCTCGACTCCTACCTCTCATGCACCAGGTTCCGATCCTGGGATCCCACAAGGAGGATTTTCAGGGTAATTTTTTTTAAGGGAGCATAATTGTAAGTGTACCAAAACCACATAACATCACCACATATCCACTATAAAAAGTTTGAGTACAGTGCTGGAAAGGGAAATACAAAATGAATAAAAAGATCAAGTACATGCTCCGAGCTCAACACTAATAATATGCCCTAGTACTGGCAACATAAACAAATGTGTATAAACTTCCTAAGAAGCTTAATAGAGTGCGTGTGTGCATGTGCAATATATTTGACAAGTATACAAATATAAGAGTAAGCGGAAATGATGGAGGGCTAAATTGTCAAGTCCATGAATGTCATCAGCCATCTTAAGGCTATGTAATGCAAGGGCTTAGATGGCCAAGTGTCATATGCTAAAGATGCAATGCAAGCATGCTAATCCTCAATTGATCCACATATAATAATGGTTCTCATTTGGGACATCACTGGGGTCTAGTACACTCCTGACATTAGCTGCCGTCCATCGTGCGCATGACCAAGCGAGTGGAAAAGACCTCACTATCCGCCTCGTCAGTGGTATGCTAATGCCCACCCTGCTTGTCGATAGTGGACCCATTTCGTGAGCTGGTAGACTCAACCTAGCTTATAGCCCTTTGCACCTGGGCGGATAAGGTCACAACCCCTTCTAACCGACCTCGACACAGTGGAAGACACATACTATTGGTATTTGGCCCTCATGCGATCATAAATCCACTCAGTTTAGACGTTGGAGCATCCTACTATACCACAGGGTTTATAGGCTTTCACCCAAGGACATACATAGCGCCCAAATGCTAGAACATAATTTTGGTGTCCATTCCTGCCAACCAAGGTATGACTGCGGTGGCCACAACCTTAATGCCGCTAGGGTGTGAAGGTGATCATGAAATACATAATGCGAAATGCATGAGTCACATAATCCAAGTCATGCACCAAACTTGCGCATACTACGCAATCATGTGGGCCGACCCTATCTTGTATGGGTCCCCCAAGTATCTCAAGCCGAGAGGCATATGCTATGATCAATCACCATCCATAACAAGCATACATATGATGTGTATGAACATATGGATGGGCATGAGGTTCATTATATTAAGAATATTGTCACTATGGAGTCACAAGGCTAAGTACACTAGTATGTTATCAAACATATCATATGACAATCGACCTTAAAATGGCCTGAAATGCAGAGAGTGGGACCTGATCGACGGGCCCCACTAGAAATGTGAAGGTCTATGTGACATATCCCACTTTATACCTAAATCGACCCATTGTACGATTAGATCTCGCGGGGTAGATGTACGACATAGATGAAATACACACATCAAGGTGAGTCCTACTTAGGATGGCCCGAATGAAATATGTACAGCAAAGTGAGCTCCATAGAGGCCTTCCTATTGGTTCGTTAGCAATAAACGTTACTATTTAAGAAGTTTCAGCCATAGGCATTTGTTCAAAATGAGACATGCGCCTGTACTATCCCCTCCATGCACCTGGACGCTGGTTGGAGGGGTGGGCCTTCGATCGTGCAGCCCGCCTTCGTCCGGGATCAGATTTTGATGAAATCGCCTCTCCTAGATACATCTCGATGAGATCTATCCATCCCCCTGGATCAGATTCTCCAAAGGTCAATGATAAATGACCTAAATCAGTGTTTTGGTCCAAAATGACCAACACTTAGCCAATTTGGCAGCTCCAGAAATCCCTTCGAAAGAGCCGAAAACGGCCGAAACCGAAGAGAATCGGGCGGAATTGGACCGAGCCCAATAGGGAAGCTTTTCTTCTACATGACATGATACACCATAATCATGCACCGTGATGAAGTTATCCAATCTCAGGACCCTTGAATACCCTAATCAAGCGGTCGGCAGGCCCGCTACTTAGTCATTTTCAGCCCTGGGAAGTGCCTTGTTGGCCCGGAAATCGGCTTACGCCAAGCGAATCGAAACGCGATCGCACCACAATCCTCGCGGACATAATCCACCCCTGTTCAAAGATGGTTATCAATGATATTCACCAATTTCCTTGATCAGACCGCAAACAGGTCCACTACTTAGTCATTTTCAACCCTGGGAAGTGCCCTATTGGCCCGAAAATTGACTTCTGCTAAGTGAATCGAAACACGATCGCATCGCGATCCTCGTGGACATAATCCACCCCTGTTCCGAGATGACCATCGATGATATTCACCGATTTCCCCGATTAGACCGCAAACAGGTCCACTACTTAGTCATTTTCAGCCTTGGGAAGTGCCCTATTGGCCCGAAAATTGACTAATGCCAAAGGAAATCAACCGCGATCTCAAAGACGCTAAGGCAAGGCTAAAGTACTCAGGCCATCCAACAGCCGAGTTAAGCATTTACGGGGCACCAACCCCATTATTCATAAGAAATTGGCATATGTGGGTACCCATCGGACTCTATACTTAGCCATTTGCAGGCATCGAAAACAGCCGATCCAGCCTATTGATTTGAATCCTCAAAAGATCTTGGCTCGATAAAGCCTGTTTGATCCCAAATAGATCATTACAAATGCTCAGAAGAAAGAGTGTTCTCGAAGACGAGTTGCCCGACTCTAGAAGAAATACATTTACTTTACTATACAAAGCTTCATTCATCCCGGATAAAGGTCCGAGGTTAAACCTAAGGGGTTATGGTTACCACGAGAAACCACAAACAAAGAGTTCTAACTAAGCTTGAAACATCCTGCTATGGATTTCCATCATGACAAAGACAGTCAATGCCCTACCCATCGACAACGGGTCCGTCGGTTGAGCTGATGAGGCAGTTGCGGATTGCTTTCCTAAGGTCACCTGTTCACAGTAACAGGCGCGGGCCCAGAGTTGCACCACTCGATTAAAAACCTCATTCGAGAACATTGCGGAGTGCTCTCCTAAGGTCACCCGTCATAAAAATACGGGCGCGGGCCTTAGGTTATGCCGACCAACATTCGAGAATCGTGTATTCCAGCGGTCACTTGTTCATAGTTACAGGCGCGGGCCCAAAGTTGCACCACTAGAATCCTAACAGTCTCTCAACCCTTACAATCCGAAAGAAAATGGGACATAGACATCCAGCTTGTCTAAGAAATGTGGCTCAGTCCATAAAAAGAAAACAAGGGTCTAAACAACCATGAACTCAAGACCATAATCCCCGGAGGATTAGTCTTTTGGCTTCCAATCAAGAGTGATTAACCGTTGATGTAATTAAAGGCTCGTGACCAATATCACAGCCTGGAATGTAAAAGATCTCAGAATCTCTGGAATAAAATTCGCCTTGCGATATCTCTCTCTTGTGTACACTTTGTGATTGCTTATGATTGTCTATGAATGTCTCTATACTGAGAATTCCCCCAGAATAATGAAACACGGAAAAAAGGACTGCTAACGAGCAGTTGATTTTTCTAAGTTCTAACAAGTTGGCAACTCTGCTGGGGATCTATTCAATACCAGAACCTCTGGTTATTTATGAGTAAATAGACATTCTGCGATAAATCATTTACAAACACTAATGTGTATATGAGAAAGGCCCGCAAGGAGAAATGTTCGGCACCTTCACGGGCGCCAAACTGTCGACTCTCAACAGGAACGTTCTTCCCTTCATCTTTAAGGTAAAAGAATTTCGAAGCTTCGCCTAGCATACATGTAGTTCGTACTTGTATGTTTCTGTCTATCCACTGTCAAGCCGTATCGCGATTGGTAAGGTCGCTTCCCCTTTCTTTTCCAAAGTGCGCGAAATATTCTAATGCGTGTATGACTGTGCAGAGAGAGAGAGAGAGAGAGAGAGAGAGAGAGAGAGAGAGAGAGAGAGAGAGAGAGAGAGAACCAAACAAATGGCATCTACGATGATCTTCCTAGCATCTGGAGGATTCTACTTCCCCCATCTTGCGACAACCTCTGAAGCCGGATGGCAGGTTGTGCAGAAGCGCAGGACAGTCAAGAGGACTGAGAACAAGAAAGTTATTCCAGCAGAAACAGGAATGACAGCAAGGGTACAGGGCGGAATGAAGAAACAATGGAAGCTAGTCTACAAGAGCGAAGCCTGCAACGCTAGCAGAACCACCGTGTCAGCTAGGCCAGAGTTCTCCTTCGCCGATATCGACTTCCCAACGATACCGAAGACAGCACTGTCAACCAAGATGTCGAACCGATCCGCTGTCTGACAATCGACCGAGACAACGATGAAGACAACCCCTACCGAAGCTGTCGTGATCAAGACGAGGCCGCAGCGAGCACAAGTAATGATGGTGCAGGTCGCCGAAGGAGAGGCGAGCGAGCGATACCCAGAGCTGCCTTCAATCCAAGAACAGATAGATGAGATTATCCAGCTCCAAGAGGACACGGCCAGAGAGATGAGAGAAATGAAAGAAGCACTATTGGCTCTAGTTGCCCAGGGGGCAAACAGAAGCCCAGTCATACCTACTCGACAGTCTGTGGAGGAATGCTAGGGGGCAGCAGGAGAACCAGCTACCACCGAACCACAAGCTCGCCCAAGAAACGTTGTGTTCAGACGTGTACCGCCACTGCCATCCCAAGTCACGAGAGAAGAACTGTCTCAGACAGTTGTGGACCTGATGCGTCAGGAAAGAGAAAAGGAAAAGAGAGGAAAGTATGTATATCGGGTGTCATACTTACCCGAGGTCGACGACCTCCCGTTTCCCAACAATTTCAAGCGTCCGGACTTCCCCAGATTCGATGGCAGAGGATCGCCGGAGGAACACATGGCTCAATTCATGGCAATGTTGGGTAACCTGTCGATAATTTCCCAGTACTGTCTCAGATTGTTTGGCTCAACGCTCACGAGCAAGGCATTCCAGTGATACATGTCACTGCCCGCAGGGTCAGTCAAGTCCTGGGAGCAGATGTAGGACCTGTTCATCTCTAAATTCTTCTCTACTGAATGAGAAGTCTTGCTGACAGATTTAGCCTTGGTTCGTCAGAGGCAAGGGGAGTCAGTCGAGAATTTCATCGACAGGTGGGGAACTATAGCAGCACAGTGCCGAGAACTACCTAGCGAATCTGAGCAAGTCAAGATGTGCATGCAGGCCATGGATACGATGATTTCATTTGGCCTATTGTTGAGCTCTTAATTGTGCATATTCTAACCCCAATTCATCACTCATTATGCATGGTTTTCATGATTTAAAGACTAATCTAATGCATGGATTTGTGATTGTAGGAATGAGAGGGAGACTTCACTAATTCATAGTTAAAAGAGTCACTTTGTATGCATTGAAGATCAATAGAACAAGTGCCAAAAGGTGGAAGAAAGAAGCAAGAAAGAAAGAGAAGAGATAAAGAAGAAAATCTGAATTTTTGTTCTTAGACCTGTCTGTAGACCAGTCGCCAGACAGGTCGAGATGAGTCCAGAAACACAAAACTCACTGGACTGTTTTTGAGGTTGCGACCGGTCGTTAGCGTAACAGAGCTTGTGCATGAAGCTCCGATTTTCTCTGCGCAATTGCATAATTCCTTGCGCAATCTAGAATCTTCCGCGCCAATCTATAAAAGGGACTTCTCCTCTTCATACCAGGGCATGCTAGGACATGGGGATCATCAAGGAGGCTTAGGAGAAGGATTCTACTTCAAGTTTTCCTAGTTTTTCTTCCAGTTTTAGTAGTTTTTTTTTTATGTTTTTAAGGCTTTTAGTTCAAGGATGTTAGAGATGAACTAAAACCTCTTAGCTAGGGCTAAGAGGTGAAGCTTTTGATTTGTTTTTAATGGATTGATGCAACCTAGGTTTCCTTTTTATGTTTTAATTGAAGAATTTAGTTCAATATGAGTTTGAATCAAGTACTAGTTTGGTTTTGCTTTGATCTCTTGATGACTCCCGGCTCATGTGATTCTTAGTGATTCTAAACTTAGAAGCTTATCCTCTGAGCATTGGTTATGCTTGTGTAGTTCATTGATCTATCATCGACTCCGGGCATGGTAGACCCTTTGATTGCCTTGTGTACAATGGCTTGATCTTAATGTGGGAATTCATTCAACTAAAGTTCTTATCTTTTGTTATAATCTGAATTAGTTATTTGCTGATTGATTTTGATTTAATTAGAGTTCTAATAATTGATTATAATCAAGTCTAGTGACAGGATTTAATGAAAGCTATGGTTGTGAATCTCAACTAGATTGGAAAGAGGCTTGGCCTACACAATTGAGTGTGCCTAAGGCCTGAGCATTGTTGTGGGAATTGAATCAATGAATGAGCAACTGTTTTAGATAATTGTTGATTGAACCGCTGTATATTCCGATCAGATAGAGATATGAATTCGATTACGATTGAGTTATGTGAGATCTAGTTGTGTTGATGCATTGAAACTTATCAAAAGTGGATCCTTGGCGCTCTAGTGCCTTTTTAGATTGATATTACCTTACACATTCACTGTTTAAACCCAAATCATTATTTTCCAGCTTTGGTTCTTAATAAAATCTTAATTATTAGTTATTTTAGACAAATTCTGAGAATACCCATTCATAAATCTCTGTGGGAACGATACTCGGTCTTTCCGAATTATTACTACTTCGCAACCCTACACTTGGGGAGTGATCAAGTTTTTGGCGTCACTGCCGGGGATTTCTATGCGGTATTTTTAGAATTTTTTGAGATAGCTTTTAGTTGAGATTGTGTTTAGATAGGTTTAGGATTTGTTTCGCTTTCTAGTGTAGGTTTTCTTTTAATATCAGAATACTAACTTAGTTTGTTTTGATTTTGCAGGATTCTAACTTAGATCTACAATTCAGAGATTTTAGGAAGTTAAAGAAGACACAAGGATCTTAAGTGCTCAAATCAGGTTTTATCTTTCTAAACCTTACTCTTCTTCTTCTCCTATTTCATTCCCACCATATTCATCTCTTATAAAGAGGGTGGAGACTCCTTTTTGGATCTCTGATAGGTTGGCCTTGTGCCACCTGGATTCCTATTGGTCGGCTCTGCTGTCTTGGATCACCTTGTGCTCAGAGACTTCTCTTCTCACCTCTACTCCTCTTTCTTCTTTTTCTGCACTTTTCTCAAAAGATTCAAAGAGTGGGTGGGGAGTTCTTTGAACCCTTATTGACCAGGAGAAATCAGTCTCTATCCTTGCTTCTGGCACAGCCATTGCAAGACACCCTGTGCTTCGATCTTAGAGAGAAGTAAAGGAAGCAAGAAAGAATTCCTTTTTGTTTCATTCTTTTAGGATTTGCATGCCACATTGGGTTTGGGATTCTAATAACCGACTCATTAGTGACGGAGTAATTGTTGAAGGGATTGATAGAGAGCCTCGTGCTAGAAAACGTAAAATTTTTCCTGAATTTACTAGAGAGATGGCTAAAAATCAACCAAATCAAGGGGCTAATCAGCCTCAAAATCAAGCCCAAAACTTTACTGAATTGGATGAGAATGAAGTGGGGGATGTACCTCAATCTAGAACTTTACGCGACTATTTACAACCAGCTAGGACGAGTACTCCCTCTTGCATAATTTTTCCTCACAATGTGGGAAATATTGATTTTAAACCGGGGTTGATCCAACTTCTTCTCAAATTTCATGGACTCGACTCTGAAAGCGTTTATCTACACATTAAGTAGTTCGAAGAGGTTATTGCCATAATAAACTATGACAATGTAACCAAGGATACTATAAAACTCAAATTATTTCCTTTTTCCTTGAAAGAGAAGGCCAAATCATGGCTACATTCCTTAAGGCCAAGGTCTATTGAGACATGGGCTGAGATGACTCGGGAGTTTCTTAAAAAATTCTTCCCTACTCATCGAACCAATCTACTAAGAAGGGCCATAATGAACTTTGCTAAAAAAGAAGATGAAACCTTTTTCCAATGTTGGGAAAGGTATAATGAGCTATTAAACGCATGCCCACATCATGGCTATGAACGGTGGAGGTTGATTAATTTCTTCTATGATGGATTAAACTCAACCATGTGCCAATTTGTGGAGATGATGTGCAATGAGGAGTTCATGAACAAGGACACGGAGGAAGCTTGGGACTATTTTGACATGTTGGCTGAAAACACACAACCATGGGATACATCTAAGCCGACAAGTTCAAAATAACCCCAAGCCAAGGAAAATGGAGAAATTTATGTTTTAAATGAGAAAGATGATCTAGGTTCTAGAGTGGCTAATCTCACAAGAAAGGTCGAGGAGATGGAATTAAGGAAAGTGAATACAACCCAACAAAGGGGGACAGTTGAAACTATTTGTGGTATTTGTGCTTCCAATGTACATCAAACGCCAGATTGTCCAATAATTTATGCGTTTCGAGAACTTTTATATGAACAATCGAATGCTTTGAATAGTTACCAACGACCTTTTAGTACTCCAAATCCAAACACGAACAATTCTAGTTTGAGAAACAACCCTAACTTCAATTGGGCAAATGGAACCAACCAAAGTAATCCTCAAAAGGGGCCCCCAATGCAATTTCCTATAGCCCCACCTCAAATGCCTTATAAAGGATACATTGAAAGCATTCATGGAAGGTCAAGCTCAAATAAATCAATCAAACCATACTGATAATGCTTGAGCTTAAAAATTCAGTGGAGGAAATCAAGGCTCGCTTAAACGCAAGGGAAGGGATTCTTCCGGCCCAACCCCTACCAAATCCGAAATCACAATGCGAAATAAGCATGCCTAGTTCCTCTAACATGGAACATGTTAAGGCCATCATCACTCTTAGAAGTGAAAAAAACTATTGACAAATCTGACCCGGTGAAGGCCTCAAAGCCTAATGTTCCGATATCTTCTGAAGAGGATGATGGACCTAGCACTGCCATGAATGAAAAAGAGCCATTGAAAGAATATAGGCCCGTTGCTCCATTTCCTCAACGCTTGATTTCAACCAAACCTCAAGATAAATATCAGGAATTTTTGGAGGTTTTTAAGCAAGTCAAAATCAACATCCTATTATTGGATGCCATTAAACAAATACCGTCATATGCTAAATTTTTAAAAGACCTTTGCACGGTGAAAAGAAAAATACATGTGCAAAAGAAGGCATTTTTGATAGAAAATGTAAGTGCCATTATAAATCACGGGATGCCCAAGAAATACAAAGATCCCGGTAGTCCGACAATATCATGTGTAATTGGAGACTACCGGGTGAAACATGCTTTACTCGATCTAGGGGCAAGTGTGAACTTAATTCCCTTTTCGGTCTATGAACAATTGTGTTTAGGTGAATCAAAACCCACCAAAACCTCGTTACAACTCGCTGACCGATCGATTCGTATTCCGAGAGGGGTGATTGAGGACGTTCTTGTCCAAGTTGACAAGGTTTACTACCCGGTGGACATTATTGTCTTGGACACACGACCCATGGTTAATATTGGCCCTCAAATTCCTGTCATACTTGGCCGCCCATTCCTAGCTACATCAAACGCTATCATCAATTGTAGGAGTGGGGTCATACAAATGTCTTTTGGCAATATGACGATTAAGTTAAATGCTTTCAATATTGACAACCAATAAGAGGATGAAAATGAGGAGGTTCACGAAATAAACATGATCAATTCTATTGTGGAAGATAAGTCCCTCTCACCTTTCTACTCCGGTCACTTAGACGAAGACGTGACTTACTACCTTGATAAGAACTGATGATGTGATAGGGGATATGGTCACAACTTTAGAATTGGTATTGGCATATAAGGTTAGCCAAGAGAGGGATGTGGAAACAACACTTTGTTGTGCTGAGAAATCAATTCATATTTCCACACCTATATGGTTCATGCATACCGAACTCTACCCACCCTGGGAAGATCCATACTTGCAATATCAATGCTCAGGAAAATTTGAATGGAGACATATTTTTTCTGACAAATATGATGATGTCTCATCGTATACATGTGGTGAAAACATTAAGGAACATGCTGAAATTCCTTTTTGGGATTTTCAGAGGCTTATCTGGATCACTCACACACATGTATATTGTAAAGCAGGATTTTGGATGACTTTATTGCAAAACCTTTTGATCCATCTAATGATTCTGCTTGACTTTATGCTTTTGGACGAGTTGTTGAGATTAACCTCCTAGTCTGACGGAGGATGATTTTAAATAGCTTTCCTAGAATGATATCCCATTAGGATTTGCTTTGATCAGTCGATTTAGTTGTGAAGTAATCCATCTCCAAAAGCTAATCTTGCCATGAAATATATTCCTCAGGTGATATCTCTCTTTCTCACTCCCTTTATTTTGTCATTGCTCTCATGTGTTGCATTCATTGTATATTTTCTTATATTGAGGACAATGTAAAGTTTTGGTTTGGGGGTGAGACATTCCTTAGATGAATCTACTAGCTTTTGTGACATTTCGAGCAATGATGTAGAAAGTTTTTGATTTTTCTAAAATTCAAAACTCTTTTGGAAAACTTTAATTCTATGCATTTGAGACGATATGAGTATAAGAAAAGGAGATACGAAGTGAGTGATGGTGCAAGCTTTGAACTCCACTTAATATAATGGTTTTATATGTGAATTCTCCTATTTATGTGAGTGGTAGAAAATTTGAACACTTTTACACCTAGTTCACATTACACGATTTTCATGGGTTGAAAAGATTATGTGATTTGTGGATTAGCTAGACTTTGATTCAAGGTGTTGAGAAACCAAGCCGGGGTACTTTGTCCATCCTTGTCCATGGGAAAATAATGAAAGATACAGATTTCTAAAAATCCTATCTAATGAAAAAGAAAACGGAAAAGGAAGGATGAAAATTGGGAATGATGGAAAACATGGTGGAAAATTCTGAAAAGGGCTACCTATTACCAACCGGGGGATGGTCTACCCGTAACCAAAGCGGAAATGGGAAGTAGCGTGAAAGCCGTCAGAAGGACGGTAAGACAAATTCCTGTCATAGGCTTGTTGTTGATCTGTGCACCTTGAAATCCATAGTTTAGTTGATCTATGAAGAAGGTAAGCCTAGAAACTCATGAGATGAATTTTCACTATGCACACTGGGTTGAATTTGTTCGAGTTCTTCTATTCATCAATCAATCAGCGAGAATTTCATATGGACACTTATTTTGTTTTGAGAGTTTAAGGTTTCAACTTCTATCACCTAATTTTTCTGGATTTTACATTTGTATGTCTCGGAATGGATAGAAGCATAGTTTCTGAAGGAGAGTTAGTTTTTAGAGAATTGATCTTGTTTCATGCATGTTTTGCTTGGGACTAGCAAAATGCTCGTTGGGGGGTGTGTTGAGCTCTTAATTGTGCATATTCTAACCCCAATTCATCACTCATTATGCATGGTTTTGATGATTTAAAGACTAATCTAATGCATGGATTTGTGATTGTAGGACTGAGAGGGAGACTTCACTAATTCATAGTTAAAAGAGTCACTTTGTATGCATTGAAGATCAATAGAACAAGTGCCAAAAGGTGGAAGAAAGAAGCAAGAAAGAAAGAGGAGATAAAGAAGAAAATCTGAATTTTTGTTCTTAGACCCGTCTGTAGACCGGTTGCCAGACTGGTCGCCAGACAGGTCGAGATGAGTCCAGAAACACAAAACTCACTAGACTATTTTTGAGGTTTTGAGACATGTCATGCGACCGATCAGTCCAGGAGCTCAGACCGGTCATCAGCGTAACAGAGCTTGTGCGTGAAGCTCCGATTTTCTCTGCGCAATTGCGTAATTCCTTGTGCAATCTGGAATCTTCCGCGCCAATCTATAAAAGGGACTTCTCCTCTTCATACCAGGGCATGCTAGAACGTGGGGATCATCAAGGAAGCTTAGGAGATGGATTCTACTTTGAGTTTTCCTAGTTTTTCTTCCAGTTTTAGTAGTTTTTTATGTTTTTAAGGCTTTTAGTTCAAGGATGTTAGAGATGAACTAAAACCTCTTAGGTAGGGCTAAGAGGTGAAGCTTTTGATTTGTTTATAATGGATTGATGCAACCTAGGTTTCCTTTTTATGTTTTAATTGAAGAATTTAGTTCAATATGAGTTTGAATCAAGTACTAGTTTGGTTTTGCTTTGATCTCTTGATGACTCCGGGCTCATGTGATTCTTAGTGATTCTAAACTTAGTAGCTTATCCTCTAAGCATTGGTTATGCTTGTGTAGTTCATTGATCTATCATCGACTCCGGGCATGGTAGACCATTTGATTGCCTTGTGTACAATGGCTTAATCTTTATGTGGGAATTCATTCAACTAAAGTTCTTATCTTTTGTTATAATCTGAATTAGTTATTTGCTGATTGATTTTGATTTAATTAGAGTTCTAATCATTGATTATAATCAAGTCTAGTGACAGGATTTAATGAAAGCTATGGTTGTGAATCTCAACTAGATTGGAAAGAGGCTTGGCCTACACAATTAAGTGTGCCTAAGGCCTGAGCACTGTTGTGGGAATCGAATCAATGAATGAGCAACTGTTTTAGATAATTGTTGATTGAACCGCTGTATATTCCGATCGAATAGAGATATGAATTCGATTCCGATTGAGTTATGTGAGATCTAGTTGTGTTGATGCATTGAAACTTATCAAAAGTGGATCCTTGGCGCTCTAGTGCATTTTTAGATCGATATTACCTTACACATTCACTGTTTAAACCCAAATCATTATTTTCCAGCTTTAGTTCTTAATAAGATCTTAATTATTAGTTATTTTAGACAAATTTTGAGATTACCCATTCATAAATCTCTGTGGGAATGATACTCGGTCTTTTCGAATTATTACTACTTCGCAACCCTACACTTGGGGAGTGAACACCTATCTGGACACAACTTCTCGACGTTTCGAGACCTAGCTATGAAAGCCCACCTGGTGGAAGGAGTAGCGTTCAAAGCGCAGTTCAAAGCAGAGAAACCCAGAAGAGAAGCCGGAAGGATGATAACATCTAACTACGTCGACGAAGGAAAGGGTTTGAATGATAGGAAACGCCTAAACACCGAGCGTAGAGTTGAGGCCAGGCCAGTAACCACGACTCAAGACAAAGGCAAGAGTTTTCAGAGGCCGCGACATCTCACAGTAGAAGAGCGTAATCGAGCAAATGGACCTTATACCTTCGACATGGAAGATCTGGTTCCGATCATGGAACAACTGGTAGAAGAAAGGTTGATAAGACTGCCAGAATACACGCGCCCTAGAGGAAGCGAAGATGGTCGATCATCCCAGCTACTGCAGGTATCATCGCAGTGACCAGCCACAAGACTGAAGACTGCTTTGTCCTAAAAGGCAAGATCCAACGGATGATTAACGACGACACCATCAATATGAAGGCGGAGGAGGCGAGCCGGAACACGACGAAAGTGGTGTCTGCCCTCCCTGTACCAGTTCAAATTCGAACGGCGAATCCGTTTCCAGAACCGAAAGAGCCATGGACACTTGTGAGCAGCAAGAAGAGGCTAGAAAACAAGAGAAGACTCTTAGAGAAAGAGAGGAAGATGAAGAACAGAATGAGAAGAAGAAATGTTGGATAGGAACAGCCACGTGCACAGCCCGTTCAGTGCTCCATGGTCTCAGTGGTCGCTCAACCAGGGGCCAGTGACAAGGACTAAGTCCTAGAGAGAGAAGAAGTCAATGTAGTGGCTCTGCGGTCTGGAAAGCAGGTCGTGCAGAGAGAATTTCCTGAGGCAACCAGACCCTAGAAGAACGAATGTGGTCATAGGTGAGCCATCAGGGACACCTTGAGAAAAACAACCGACAGAAGCAGTCAACGAGCCAGCAGCTGACCAACGAGATCACGCTCGAGATAAGGCACTGGTGATTTATGATGTGGTGTCTCATCTAAAGAAGGTCCTGGCTCGACTCAGCATTTACGATGCCCTGTGCCTTTTGAAGAAATATTGGGAAATGTTGCTCAATGCATTGCTCGATCAAGAAGCTCGTGAGGTCATGATGGCAGAGATTGAGTCAGAGATGGAAGAAATGAAGATAACGGGAACTGAGGATCGACCAGCAGAACAGGTCATGCAGATCGATCGATCGTCCATGATCACATTCTCTGAAGAAGATAGAACGATTAGCTTGACAGACCACAACCGCCCGTTGATGGTGACAGGTCTCATCCGAGACATAGAGGTCTGAAGATGCATGCTAGATGACGGGTCCGCTTTAAATATTATGTCTCTGAAGACACTGCAGCAGTTGCGTTTTAGACAGACAGCACTTCGCCCAAGCGCCATGGTTATCCAAGGGTTCAATCAGGACGACCAGCGTGTCCTAGGGTCCATTACTGTCATGCTGGAAATAGAAGAATTGAGCACTAAAGTCACCTGTCAGGTAATCGATGCGATGTCGACATACAATATCTTGTTGGGACGACCGTGGCTTCATCAATACGGTATCATTCCCTCAACATACCATCAATGCTTCAAGTACAATAGGGATGGCGTCCAGTATAGAGTGACGGCAGACCCGAGGCCGTACTCCGTCACTGAATCCTTCCTAGCAGATGCGCAATATTATCAGGAAAACGACGGAACCGAGACCGCCAGAAAAGCCAGCGAACCGACAGAGGTGGCACAGGGGGCAGAACCCCAGGGTGAGAGTCCAAGACAAGTGAACGAAGCTTCGCGAGTGGTTGCTGAAGCGACAAGGGCTCACGGAGAAAATCCGTTGCCAAGGAAGAAGTTCTACCTGATCCCGAAGCACCTCCGGAAGGCAGGGCAGTCAGTGCTGAAACAGATGACAAGCTAACAGATGAGCGTGTTACAGTCCAGCTTCAATATGCCGGTGCCAAAGGTTGAGAGGATTCGTCCCTTCCCTAAAGCTCCGAGCCAGTTCTGCGTACCGCTGACAATGGGATCCAGCCATGAGATAAGGTTTCAGGCTGGACTCCGCAACCCATTGCAGATCGAAGAGAACATGAAGAGAACGCCGGTAGAGACATCACCCATTGAAGAAGAAAGATATAGCAAGGCCAGTAGGAACATCATGAGAAACATGGGGTTCATTTGTTCAGAACCACCAGCTCGAAAAGGCATGCTAGCACCCTTCAAAGTAAAGATGAAGGTATACAGAGGAAAAGAAGCCCTGGGGGCAAGATGTGAAATCAGGCATATGAACATGGTGACAATCAGTCCTGTCGAAGAAGTGAGGCTCGTTGGACCGAATGAAGTCATACAGCCGAGTGCCGCACCAGAGCAGATTGAAGATGGAGGTCAGCCCACGATAGATGAGCTACAAGAAGTTAATCTGGGGACCACTGAAGAGCCGAGGAATACTTATATTAGTAAGAATATTCCAGAAGAAGAGAGGGAGAGCTACATTCAACTCTTGAAAAAGAACAGAGACGTGTTCGCATGGACCTATTCTGAAATGCCAGGACTGAACCCGGCAACTGCGATGCACAGGTTGAATATTGCGAAGGAGAAGAGGTCAGTCAAGCAGCCACAGAGGCGCTTCCATCCTGACATCGTCCCGAAGATAGAAGAAGAGGTGAATAAGTTGCTTTAGGCCGAATTTATCAAGGAAGTCCAGTATCCCAAATGGATCTGGAACATAGTACCTATAAAGAAGAAGAGCTGCCAGATCCGAGTGTGTGTTGATTTCCGCAACTTGAATGAGGCTTGTCCCAAAGATGACTTTCCTCTACCCATCCCGGAGCTTCTGATTGATAGCACGTCAGCATATATGATGATGTCCTTTATGGATGGCTACTCAGGGTATAAAAAATCCGAATGGCTCTAGAAGACGAAGAGTCCACTGCCTTCCGCACATCTCTCGGGATATTCTGCTATCGAGTAATGTCGTTCGGGCCGAAGAACGCAGGCGCCATGTATCAGAGAGCGATGCAGGTAATCTTCCAAGACATGATGCACAAGCATGTGGAATGCTACGTTGATGACCTGCTAGTGAGGTCCGACGGACATCAGCAGCATCGCGAACATTTGAAGCTAGTATTTCAGAGGTTGAGGAATAAAAGCCTCCGCATGAACCCGTTGAAGTGCACCTTTGGGGTGTCCTCTGGAAAATTCCTTGGCTTTGTGATCAGGCATCAGGGAATCAAAATTGACCCTGCAAAGATCAAGGCAATTCGAGAAATGCCTCCTCCGAAGAACTTGAAAGAGCTGAAGAGCTTCCAAGGGAGAGTCGCTTACTTGAGACGGTTCATCTCGAACTTGTTAGGTGGCTGCCAGCCTTTCTCTCGGCTGAACAAGAAAGACGTCCGCTTCGAGTGGGATGAAGCATGCCAGAAAGCCTTCGATTCCCTCAAAGAGTTACTCGGTAAAGCTCCAGTTCTCACAGCGCCAATCGAGGGAAAGCCTCTGATATTATACGTAGCAGTGGGAGAGAACTCACTGGTGGCACTGCTCGCCCAGAAGAATGATGAAGGAAAAGAGAATGCTTTGTACTACTTGAGCCGCACGCTCGTTGGCACTGAGTTTAATTACTCACTGATTGAGAAGATATGCCTGGCCTTGATATTCGCTGTGAAGAAGTTGAGGCATTACTGTCTGTCGTACCAGATTACATTGATCTCCAGAGCAGATCCTATTAAGTTCCTGATGAACCGACCTATGTTGTCCGGGCGATTAGCCAAATGGGCCCTACTGCTATCCGAGTTCGACATTACGTATCTGCCGTCTCGAGCTGTTAAAGGGTAGGCGATAGCTGATTTCCTAACAGCTCACCTGATACCGGATAACATGGAAATAGAATGTGATCTTCCAGACGACCAAGCCATGACGATAAGGGTCGCGAGACAATGGCGGATGTATTTCGACGGAGCCTCCAGAGCTGCAGGATCAAGGGCTGGTGTGATCTTCATTAGTCCTCAAGGTGACTTACTGCCCTACTCATTCACAATAGTGCTGTCGTGCACAAACAACGAGGCAGAGTATCAAGCCCTCATCATTGGGTTACAGTTGGCACGAGACATGCAAATCCGATCACTACAGGTATACGGTGATTCTCGGTTAGTTGTGGGACAGCTTATGACGGAATATGAAGTCCGCAAGCCAGAGTTGTCATCTCTTTGCCATCAGGCCCGAGCCCTATTTGATCATTTCCGAGACAATACAGTGTCGCATATCCCAAGAGCTAAAAATTCTCAAGCAGATGCATTGGCTAACCTGGCCGCGGCTCTCGCACACCCAGGGGGCAGCCCACTTCAAGTTACCATAGAAGAAAGGAGGATACCGCCATCCCTCACAGCGGCCAAGAATGTCACGAGTGCAAGCCCCGTACATTGCTTTGAGATCACAGAAGAAGAAGATTGGAGAACACCATTCTCTGATTACTTGAAGTATGGTTTCTTACCCGAGGATCCGCAAATGCGCACTCAAGTCAGAAGGCGTGCCATCTCATTCGTCCTCTTAGAAGAAGTACTGTATCGACGCTCCAGCGATGGAACGCTGACAAGATGCCTGGCCTGAGAAGAAGTTCATGATATGCTAAGAGAGGCGCAAGGAGGAGAATGTGGTGCCCGTCAAGGTGGCCGAAACCTGCATCATCGAGTGTGGCACATGGGCTATTATTGGCCCACCATGGTGAAAGGCGCGATGGACTACGTCAGGAAATGCCATCAATGTCAGATACATGCCGACATCATACACGTGCCTCCAGAAGAATTGCATCAGTCAGTGATGTCTTAGCCTTTTGCGACCTGGGGTATGGATGTGATAGGCCCCATTAGCCCCTCTTCTTCTCAAGGGCACCAATACATACTGGCGGCAACAGATTATTTCTCTAAGTGGGCTGAGGCTATGGCCCTGCAGAACGTGAAAGCTAAACAAGTGGAGGGTTTCATCCGGAACGCCATCATCTACCAACACGGTATTCCCGATCGGATCGTCACGGATAATGGCACGCCCTTCCGAAATGCCATGATCAATAAGCTGTGTGCCAAGTTTAAGATCAAGCATTGCTACTCAACACCCTATTATCCTCCTGCAAATGGGCTTGCTGAGGCATTCAACAAAACCATTGTGAAGATTCTTAAGAAAATGGTGGCAGAGAATAAGAAAGATTGGGACAAACGGTTGCCCGAAGCGCTTTAGGCATATCGTACTACTCACTGCACAGCAACGCGGGCTACTCCCTATTCACTAGTATACGGTACAGAGGCCATCATCCCGATGGAAGTTTAGGTCGAGTCCCTGGAAGTAGCATTCGGAACTCCTTGACAGATGAATGTAACGCCAAGCTCAGGATGGTCGAGCTCGATGCCTTATATGAGAAGAGGCTCGCGGCACAACAACGGCTAGAGATGTACCAAAAGCATATCTCAACAGCATATGACAAGCGAGTCAGGGGTAGATCCTTCAAGAAGGGTGACTTGGTACTCGTAATGAAGCAACCGATAGCCGCGCACACTTCAAAGAGCAAGTTCGACCCTAAGTGGGACTCGATATGCATCATAGAAGAAGTCTACTCCAACGGGGCCTACCGTTTAGTGAATTTCGACGGTGTGGGAGCTAGTTTTGAGATTAATGGCCGGTTTTTGAAGAAATATTACCCCTAACAATCAACTTGTTACTTCCTTTTACATGAATATTAGAAATGTAAACTCCCCAAGAGAGGGAATGTAATAAGTAAGGATAGAAATGGAGAATGAAATGGAGTAGAATACAATAGATAAGCCTGTAGTTACAAAAACTAATCAGTTGCACCGCATTCTTGCAGGTCTTCCTTACCCTTGCTATGGAGAAGTAACTAAGAAAGACCATTCGTCTACAACCCGAGCGTATCCCGAGCTTAGAAATCCAGGACACTCCCGAAATCGACGACAAAGGGAAGTATTACTCTTTCATTTCATTCTACATTCATCACTTATTAGAATTGCGATTATTATTGTTATTATTGTAAACTAGTCTAACACATATCACACCAACATAACACGATAGAAAAGTAATTGCTATAGTCATTTCATTTAACAAAAGTTTGGTTGACATCTTTTCGACGCCGTATACATGAATAGTCAAAAGGTAAGTATTTCTTACACCAATTACAAAAATTTCTAAAGGTAAGATCCTATGATCATTTCTATACATTTGAAGTCAAGAAAGAGAGCATCGGGAGTGAAAGATTAAAGCTTCTCCAAACATCCCGATATCAGCCTGATCATGGCCACCCTGGCAGTTTCCATCTCTGACTTTGCTGCAGATAACACCTCCACAGGATCAGGAACATGTTGAAGTTCAGCAGTCAAATCTTCCAATTGCTTGCGCGCTCCTTCACCCACGCTTTCGAGCCGCATGACCACTATCTGGCCCTGAGCAACTACTGACTCAAGACGGGCAGCTTCGAAGCTTACGACAATCTTCTTCGCCTGTAGATGCTCAATCTCAGCGTCAATTTCAGCTAGACGACCCAAGCACCCTTCATACTAAATTTTATTATTTTGTAGGGATTCTCGTGCGTTCGCCGTCAAATGCGCGTGGCGTTCCACTGCAGGTCCCAAAGACTCCACAATCCTCCGCTTCTCCTCGATAGCAGGATCGGGCTCGACGCGCTCGACAGCCGCTATGTTTGCGAGGGAGCTTTCGAACTGCAAAGAGGCGTTCGACAACCACGAGCGCATCAGACCCAACTACTCTGACACAAGCTTCCAACGCTTTCATGCCAGCGCCCAGCATATGCCATTCTCATGGATTGGCCAACGCCTTCGCGAGGCTAGACAGCAGGCCCTTCAGCACGCTCTGACCAAAACAATCTAAATGTTCAAATGCAGGAATGTCCAGCATCATAGTAATGGCGACGTCAGAATCGACGATAGCTGCAAGAAAGAATGCAAGACAAACAAATGACACGTTAGCAAAAAATGAAAGCAGAAACTACAAGTCATAATCTAATGTCAAGTGCGAAGGAGTCGTACCAGGAATGGCAGGAAGATCAACAGCAAGCTCTGAAGGTCCCGCAATGCATGTCCCAGAATCGATAATTGTTTCCAAAGCTTCGCCCGGCAATTCAATAGTCACAACTGGAGACGATGCGACGGAAGCGGTAGAGGCAGGTATCGACTCAATAAGATCTATAGAAATAAGATAATAATAACAAAATATAGTTAGTATGATTGTGCAGGAATCAAAGAAGACAAGTACAAAGCAGAACCACAATCGCATTTCTTACCTTGTGCTCGCGGAATATCGGGTCCGACTTCGACCGCAACAGAGTGTGACGTATCCACGATCTCCAACTCGACAGGACAGTCCACTTGCAATGAATAGCCTGATGGAAGGACCGAAGAAGGATTGACGTTCCCCTCACGTATCTCAAGCCCAAGAATGGATTCCACGGGGTTATCAGCTCAAACGGACAAATAAGGATGAACATCCATCGACAACCCCATAGTTGGTGCCGCAACAGCCTGAGAAACGAAGACTAAAGGCTCGGAAGAAGGCTGGACCCTGACGTTGTTGTAGAGTTGTGCTTCGATCGCTGCTATGGCAACATCATCAAGATCACTTGCACCCCCGATACCGGCATCGTTATCATAATAGTTCGCGAGGGAATCATCATTGCTGTGATCATTGGCACGATCCACTCCCCAGTCATCGCCTAGAATAATCTACAGGTTCATCTTCAAGCTGTGACCCCAAACCATCGAGGCATGCCGCTCCCTGGCCGTCACTGGCTTCAGAACAGCCTTCGGCATTGTCCCCCTCGACATTTGCAGGCTCGGACTCACCTCTGTCACGATTATCGACAATCATATCTTCTTTGTCTGCAATCTCCTCTGTAGCACCAGACCGAAGCTCACCTTCTTCGCGACTATCGGCAACAGTCGCACCTGCGGCTACCTCTGGAGGATTGATCTGCAACGACGGATCTAAACTCCCCCACTTCTTGATATGTAACATTTCTGCCTTTCTTAAGTTTTTCTCAGGTGCTGACGAGCGAACTCTTGGTGTGAGTTTTATCTTGACTCTCAATTGATCTCTCGCGTGGCCTGATGGAAGATCGTCAACGCAATCATCAGAAGGTCTAAGTCCTTCCATGCCTTCCGTAGGCTCACCCTCTTCGACAAACGGATGAATAGTCTCTGCCGGAGGATGCGAAGATCCAACCTCTTGCTGACGCCTCTGTATAGGGACCCCAAAGCAATACCATCCGTCCAACGTTCCATCTTCTTTCCTACGAGTGATCGGCATGTTCAAGGAAGTCAGATGGCTGGTACCAGGAACTCCGACGCCTCACGCTGCCCACGAAGATAACCAAGACCGTCCTCAGGAATATCAGTCAACCTCGGAGGAGAGAGATAGAGAGGGAAATTGACAGGCTTGGCATCCCGGATGCGCGTGTACTGATGCCCCCACCATCTCATCTAACCATAAGAAGTCGCGGGACTTCGACTACCGCCAGGCAACACGAACCTCGCATCAGTCCGCGTCAACAAAAGCTGGTCCAACATCCACTCCCAATGGACAGGACCCGTGCCATATGCTCGCTCTATCCTTGTCATGCTCGGAAGAGTCGACAGAACACCCTGATCATAGCCAAACTGTCTGCGAACCTGCTCGGATAATAAGGCTCGCGCCAGAACTCCATGCCTTCACGAAACGGGAGAGAGGCGGTCCGGATCGATATCAGGAATTCCCTGTCAGAAGAGTCAACTGAATCCTCATCATCGACGACTTCAAGATTTTCATCAGCAATGGAAGCGGGAAAATGGTAGAAGTCAACTTTATCTTCGCTACAAATCCTCGAAGATACCCATTCTGGCATCTTAAGCACCATCTCAGCCTTCATGAATCTGATAAGAGGCGCTCGGTCCAGAAAGAAGTAGGCGTGAGGCTTCATGCCATATACCCACGGGAAATAAGCGCCTAACCAACCGAAGAAATAATGCAATGGGCAATAGGCCGCATTCATTCCATCAACAGGTTTGTCCGGATTACTGGCAACATAACCAAACGCCCTATATATGCTGCAAAGTACAGGTGGCGCTATAGCAAGATGTTGACCACTGGCAAGGGCACCCGCCATGACGAAGCAAGAAACCCTGACGCCATCATCACTCTTCGAGCTAAGCAGCGTGACCGCGGACAACCAGTAAGCGAGGAAGCTTGCTAGCTCGGAAGTGGAAGAAAATACATTCGGGCAAGGAAATTTGCATTGGAACCTTTATCGTAAGGCCCTTATTCTTTTAACATCAACTTTATATTTTTCATAGTCGATCCTGAAAGAGAGAAAGGAGAGAGAACTTCACATAAGAAGCTATGCAGGAGGAAAGAGCATACATTATGAGAAGAAAGAAAGAGACGTCCTGTGAAGACTTACTTCAGGCCGTGGCTGAAGTAGCCTGACCAATCTTCGTAGTGTATCTTTGTAATGCAGTCGAACTATTGCAATTCATGGAACAACTCCAAACATGCCTTGGAATGATAGGCCTTTCGATCACCTTCGCGTCTGAAGCCAGACAATTCTTCATCAGAGGGGATATATTCGTGATAATACCCGCCGCGTATGGGTAAGCCCGCCATCACCTTAAGATCCCAGAGGGTTATACTCATCTCTCCTTGAGGAAGATGGAAAGAATTGGTAATGGAACTCCAGTAATTTAAGAAGCCCCTGAGAATCATCGGATCTCGTGGAAAGAAGCCGGCAGTCGCCTCGATGGCATAGTAGAGCTCGACCTCCCTCAGCACAGCCTCGTGCCAGATCAGAATCTCCTTCACGCATGGTATGTAGCTATCACGACGACTCAGATGCCCTCGTGTACGGAAGCTCGAAGTCTCCCACATTACGGACGTGCTCATAGGAAGGAACCTTTGACGCATCGTCTCAAAGAAACGAATCGGGTAAGGTGCATGGGGATCACACGTGGGCATGAGGAAAGTCATTTCCTTAATCTCACCAACCTTCTGTTGCTTCCCATTGCTTCTCAGAGTGGAGGTGAGTAATCTCTCAGGAATTAAAGACCATCTCTCCACTCCATAGAAGTGGCTAGGTCTACGAACATCAGATGGTTCGATGCTCGGAAAAGGTTTACACCTCATAAGAGACCTCTGGTGCAAGATGACTTCACCATCGTAGGGGTTCGTGATGCAGAGGCCACGCTCAGCAATGATCTTGTTGCTCTCCCATCCAATCTTCATTCGTTCATATTTCAAGTCGAGGAGCTGTGTCAATTGCTCTGCTTGACTGAGTGCTTTGATCGGTTGTTTTCCTCGTCCTCCTTTCTTCTTACCTTTCTGACCTGTCAGGTTTTCTTCTGCATTTTGGACAGGTATATCTTGAGGACCTGCCTCGATGGCACTGGCCACACCAGCAAGTTGGACATACCAATAGACCCACTCTTGTTCGGTTCCCTGTTTTGGAGGTTCGGGCGCTGTTTTGTTGACAAAGATGCGCACCAGCACTTCATGAGGAAGCTGCCTAATACGCTCCGAGAAATCCTTTATCTCGGGTTCGACTGCAGGAAAGAAGCGAGAGTTACGTCTTGGAGGAGGAGGGTTGGAAGGACCTTCAGCCGTTCTTTTCCGACTGCACTTCATCGGCGTCGGACCAGAAGCATGCAACCCAGAGGTTTCACCAGAAGATCCCATTGTCGCTACTGCAATTCACTGCAACGCCTAAACAGAACAACATCAGAAAAAAACTCGATACACACGGGCAAATAGCCTAACAAAATCGTATCGCAAACACAAGCACAGCATATAAAGCACAAGTAACAAAGCATGAAAGCAACCAAATCAAAAGCATAGCATATCAGTCATCATATTCATTTCACAACAAAGCAATTGCCATCATACATGCACGCATACATGTGATTGATACACACACAAAATCATAGATTGAACCCACAATACATCCATTCATTTAGCCCAAAAGCAGCCTTGACAAGTCCAGGTGCTTCTAAGCAGGTACTGGATAGATTCAGGAAACAGTTTCAGCATCATATATACGCAACTGTTCACACACAGCAACTTCACAGGCGATCGGAACACTGTAAGCGCACTCTGGCAGACATACCTTGAACCTGCCTAAAAATAGACAGTTGCAAGCTGTGACAGGCCAAAGTAGGTAGCCTACTGCAGGCCTAAGGCACTAATCTCCAATTGTGCTTGAATTTTAAGAGATCTAGTGTTGAGCTCTTAATTATGCATATTCTAACCCCAATTCATCACTCATTATGCTTGTTTTCATGATTTATAGACTAATCTAATGCATGGATTTGTGATGATAGAGAGGATGCATCAATTGAAGACTTAAAGAAGTCATTTACAAGTAAAGAAGATCAAAGGACTAAACGTCAAAGGATGAAAGTGTTAATGCTAAGATTTGTCAATTACCATGGTTAGTTTGTCGTCGAGTCTCCTTGCGGCTGAAGACAGAAGCTACTCAAAGAAGATCGCTCATCCAGTCAGCTTCAAGCCTCTCCATCCAAACCTTTGATCCCAAAACCTTCTATAGATGGCCCAAATCCTTCCTAGGTGCATCCTTAGCACCATCTATAGTCCACCTTCCATAAAGATCAGCAATGGAAGGGTCCATTATAGCAGATGTTGCTTAAAAAATTGAAAATCAGTATGTCTGCTGTCTCCGATAGGTGTCCGATCCATCGGAGACGAGTCCGATAGGTGTCCGATCAATCGGACGATATGTCCGATCAATCGGAGAATTGTCCAGCAAACATTGAAAATCTCTCTGGACACTTTTTCGATCACTCGGAGGTCTGTCCGATCCATCGGACATACATCCGATCCATCGGAGGAAAATCCAGAAAAATTACAAAAACTCTCTGGAAGGAATTCCGATCAATCGGACCATCTGTCTGATCAATCGGACAGGGTCTTCCGATCAATCGGAACTAAGTCCGATCAATCGGATAACCTGTTTTTCAGCAAAATTCAAATCAAGCTAAAACTTATGTCCGATCGATCGGATCCTATCGAGGTGACCGTTTTCTGACCGTTGAATGTCATCTCTATATATGGAACTCAGTTGGATCTTGTGCAAATCACCTTGAGCATCATTTAGGGTTTGTGTGTGCCTTCTCCTTTAGATCCCCTTCTCTCATACCCTAAGATTTGTTGAGTTCATACTTCAATCCATGTTGATCTGACCAACATTGATGAAGCATTCGAAGCTTGGATTGAATCATGAACTCAACCCCTCTTTAATGGCATCTTGACTTACCTCTCATAGATATACTCTTGTCATCAATGCCATTAATGGTGGTTTAGGTAGAATCTCTCCTCATATAAAAGCCATATCCCCATATAGCCTTAACCTAACCCTAATCCCTCACCTTGGAATCTACAATGAGTCATCCGTAGCAAGGTTGCTGATCGAGGGAGCTGAAGAAGGTATCTTCCGTGCAAGCCGAAGCTTCTTTAACAAAGGCATCATCAAGGGACTCAATCAGCTAAGTATATTTAGTCTTTCGAGTCCAAGAAACCTCCTCAAGTTGAGATTTGGGTTTCAAGTTTGAAGACCCAAACTCGTAAGAGTCCTTGCGTAGGATAAGTCCTTGAGTAGGACAAGCCCTTGTGTAGGACAAAGTGGTCATGGATTAGTCTTATGGAAGGATCAATCCATGTGTTGAGTCTTAAGTCCTTTCGTAGGCTGTTAAGGTTTATGGTTAACCTCATTTAAAACCATAGTGATAGTGAAATCCGGCCACTCAAGGAGTGAGTGGATCAGCCGGGAGTGGAGTAGGTACATAACCGAACCACTATAAAAATCTCTTGTTGTGTGATGAATGGATGAACTGATTTACTTCTTTCACATGTGCTCTTATTGATTTATATTCTGCATATCTTGTGTTGGAAGAAAGTTCTCTAAGAATACTTTGCATGATTACAAGTGTGTAATTGGAAAATTTAAAAAGTGTCCTATTCACCCCCCTCTAGGACAAGGTAACTTGTTTCTTGCTTCTACAAAAGCGGTAATCAAACTTATACCGCATTTTCAATTGGTATCAGAGCGGGTTCTTCCTCAAAGGCGTAACAGCCCGGAGTGTGATCCGTCTCTAGAAGCTTGAAATCATGTCAAAAGGGGATTCTATTATGGTTTCCAAACCTCCATATTTTGATGGATCAAACTATGCATATTGGAAAGTAAGAATGAGAGTCTTTTTGCAATCATTGGATCATACAACATGGAGATTTGTGGAAATCAAATATGAAATACCCCTCTTGAGGACAGTCATAGATGGGGTCACCACCACCACAGACAAACCTGATGATTTATGGACTGATCTTGAACAACTGAGATACATTAGCAATGCAAAGGCACTCAATGCTATCTTTTGTGCCGTTTCAGCAGATGAGTTTAAAAGAATTTGTAATTGCACAACTGCTAAGGAAGCATGGGACATCTTTAAAACTACTCATGAAGGAACTAGTACAGTCAAGAGGTCGAAACTTCAGCTCTTGACTACTTAATTTGAGAATATGAAAATGGAGGAACATGAAAACTTCATGGACTTTACACCCGGCTGAGCGATGTCACCAATGCTATGTGGGGATTGGGGGAGAGGATATCGGATCCGCGCATTTGTAGGAAAATTCTAAGATCCTTACCCGAACGATTCTCCTCCAAGGTCATAACTATTGAGGAATGTAGAGATATTGATACTATGAAAATAGAAGACTTACTAGGATCTCTACAGACCCATGAACTTCATTTCAAGAAATCCCCAAGAAGTAGAAACACAGTGCTGAAAACCTCACACACTACACAAGAATCTGTAGTTGATAGTGATGAAGAAATGGACATGAATGAAATGGCTCTTATGGCCAAGAAGTTTAGAAAATTCTTCAAAAACAAACGAAAGAGGGTTGACAAAAATAGCAAATCTTTTGACAAAAAGCGCTATACAGGAAAATCTTACAACAAGCCAAAAGATCCTTAGTGCTACAACTGTGGACGCTATGGTCATATTGCCTCTGACTGCCAAGCCCTTGCCAAAGAAAAATTTAAAAAGAAAGCAATGGCAGCCACATGGGACAACCTCGAGAGTACAGATTCAGAAACAGAAGAATATCAAAGTGATGAGAGAGGATTAGTTAAAATTCTGATGGCCTCTATCTCTGAGATTGTCCCAGACATACAAGGCGAAAGAGACAAGGATGATCATGAGCTATCAGAAAACAATGTGACATCCTCCGATGATGACGAGGATGATAATGAAGGTTTGCAAGTTGCCTATGATGAGTTATTTCGTCAAAGCATCCTTCTTACCAAGAAGTTGAGCCAAGCTAATATTGACAATAATAAATTGGCTGATGAAATGCAAGAAGTGAAGGGAGAAAACAACAAATTTCACTTTCAGATCTGTGAATTGGAAAGGAAAAACAAAGCAGCTCAAGACAAAATTAATACCCTAGAAGATGAGCTGAAAAAGGCAAAATCTACAAATCAATGTCTAATCTTGCAGCTTAATCAAGAAAGTCAACTCAATGAAAGATTTGCCCAGAGTAGAGAAAAACTAGATGATATCCTTAAATCAGGTAAGCCTTGTAGGAATACACGAGGGCTAGGCTATGGTGAGCAGACTAAGGTTAGTAACCCAGAATCTAAAAAGATTAGGAATGCATCAGGAAGCACTAAGAAAAATTCACCTATATGCCATGCATGCGGAGATGTTGGACATTTGAAGTTTGAATGCTTGATCTTTAAGAATCCGGTTCGGAACTTGAAAGGTAAATTTGTACCTATCGGAAAAAGGATGAATCATATGTGGAGTCCTCCTATACAAACACCAAACATGAGGAGAAATTATCCTACTCCACCAAAGAAAGAGAAAAGAATGGAAGAGCTTCTTGAAATGGTAAAACAGTTGAACAAAAGAACCATGGAGCTTATGAAAGAAAAATCAAGTAAAGAGAAAACCTCAACACCTTATGCTCAAACGATGACATCTCTAGAATCAACCAAGAAGCCTAGTTCTCCAAAAAGGGTAGTCTCTAAATGGGTAGTAAAGAACAAATGCTTAGTTATCCATACAGCCCTTAGAGCCGGAAGAAACACTAGGTGGTACCTTGATAGTGGATGCTCCCGACACATGACAGGTGACAGGACTCAGTTTTGTGATTATGCTGAATTTGATGGTGGGTCTGTTACCTTCGGAGATGGGAGTGTTGCCAAGATTGTTGGAAAGGGAACCATCACCGGGCTAGGATTGCCTAAAATTGAGGATGTATTATGTGTTGACGGTTTGAAACATAATCTATTAAGCATCTCTCAAATATGTGATGAATAGCATTCCGTAAAATTCTCCAAAGAAATGTGCGAAATTATGGACCAAACTGGAAAATTAATACTAAAAGGGTTTTGCACTGGAGATAACTGCTATGTTATTGAAAACAAGGGTGATGAGGGACCATCTGCCGTATGCCACATGGCTATTAATGATGAGACTGAGTTATGGCATCAACGGCTTAGTCATGTCCATTACAGGAACCTTGCTAGGTTGAGTAGAAAGAAATTAGTAAAAGGATTACCAAAGATTGGGAAGAAACCAAAAGAAGTATGTGCAGAATGCTTGAAAGGTAAACAAATTAAAGTTGCACATAAGAAGACATCCATCATTGCTACATCAAAACCCCTTGATCTACTCCACAAGGATCTCGTAGGTCCCACTAGAGTAATGAGTCAAGGTGGTAAGAGGTACTTCTTTGTTATTGTTGATGACTATTCCCGATATACTTGGGTTGTATTTTTGAAAGAAAAGTCTGATACATTTGAGGAATTTGAGAAACTCATGAAACGACTCCACAATGAGAAAGAATGTACAGTGAAACGTATTAGGAGTGATCATGGGGGGGAATTTGAGGACGGGCGCTTTGAACTATTCTGTGAAAATTTAGGCATCAAACATGAATTCTCAGCCCCAAAAACTCCACAACAAAATGGAGTAGCAGAGAGGAAAAACAGAGTTCTACTTGACATGGCCACAGTTATGATGAACAGCAAAAATATAGCTAAAAATCTTTGGGCCGAAGCAGTGAATACAGCTTGTCACATCATTAATCGAGTTTATTTGAGAGCCGGCCTAGATAAAACCCCATATGAGCTGTGGAATGGAAAAGTTCCAAACATCAAGTACGTTAGGGTCTTTAGTAGCAAATGTCACATCCTTCGAGATAGGAAAAATCTAGGAAAATTTGACTCTAAGAGCGATGAGGGAATATTTCTAGGATATGCTTCTGATAGTCGTGCCTATAGAGTGTACAACACAAGGACCAAAACAACTCAAGAATCCATAAATGTTATCATTGATGACCAATCCAAAGAAGATACAAGACTTGATGATGATGAAGTGGGAGAACCATGCCACATAGGTAAACCTATTGAAAAATCTCCCACTCCCAATGCCTCAATAGCTTCTGAAAATGTTCCATATATCAAGGATCATCCCCTCAATCAAATCATTGGAGATCCGAATGTTGGAGTCAAGACTAGAAGACAACTTGAGGCCATCAACAGTCATGTGTGCTTCACTTCAAAAATTGAACCAAAATATATAAATGAGGCTCTCAATGATGAGTTTTGGATACTTGCAATGCAAGAGGAACTTCAACAGTTTACCAGAAATGAAGTATGGTTTCTGGTTGAAAGACCATATGAGAAGAATGTCATTGGAACTAAATGGATCTTCAAAAACAAAACAGATGAATCTGGCAATGTGATTCGAAACAAAGCACGTCTTGTAGCTCAAGGATACTCTCAAATCGAGGGAATTGATTTTGATGAAACTTTTGCCCCGGTTGCTAGACTCGAATCCATTCGAATTCTCATGTCCATAGCATGTGCTCTCAAATTCAAATTATTTCAAATGGACATGAAGAGTGCCTTTCTAAATGGTATACTTGATGAGGAGGTTTATGTTAAACAACCAAAAGGGTTTGTGGACCCTAGTTATCCTCAAAGAGTCTACCGATTGAAAAAGGCTTTCTATGGGTTAAAACAAGCCCCCCGAGCATGGTATGAATGCCTTACTCAATTTCTAATTGCTCACAAGTTTGCTAGGGGGAGTGTTGATAAAACCCTATTTGTTAAGAGGACGACTGATTCCTTTCTCATTGCTCAGATTTATGTGGATGATATTGTATTTGGGTCAAACTGTGAAGAATTTTCTGGCTTATTTGCTGAACTAATGAAATCTGAATTTGAGATGAGTTTGGTAGGCGAACTGAATTTTTTCCTAGGATTGCAAGTTAAACAACTGAAAAATGAAATCTTTATCAATCAAACTAAGTATGCAAAAGATTTAGTGAAGAGGTTTGGGCTAGACTTGGGTCGATCACACACCACGCCTATGGCCACTACCATTAAACTTTCCAAAGACTTATCAGGCAAAAGTGTTGATCAACATTTATATAGAAGTATGATTGGGAGTCTTCTCTACCTTACAGTAAGTAGACCCGATATTGCCTTTAGTGTAGGGGCATGTGCCAGATTTCAAGCCAATCCTAGGGAATCACAACTCATTGCTGTAAAAAGAGCGATCAGATATGTGGCCTGCACAACTGAATATGGCTTGTGGTACCCCTTTGACACCTCAACCATCATTGCGGGGCACTCCGATGCCGATTGGGCCGGAAATATGGATGATAGAAAATCCACAAGCGGTGGCTGTTTTTACGTCGAAAACTGCTTAGTTGCTTGGCATAGCAAAAAGCAAAACTCCATCTCATTGTCCACTGCTGAAGTTGAATATATTGCTGCCGGTAGTTGCTGTGCTCAACTACTTTGGATGAAGCAGATGTTGAAGGATTATGGTCTTAATCAGGACGAAATAACGCTTTTTTGTGACAACACAAGTGCCATTAATATCTCAAAAAATCCTATTCAACATTCTCGAACCAAGCATATCGACATCCGGCACCATTTTATAAGAGAACTAGTTGAAGAAAAACTGATCAATCTTAAATACATCCAAACCGAGCGGCAATTGGCCGACATCCTTACTAAGCCGTTAGATTCCACAAGGTTTGAACACCTTCGGAAGTCTATCGGGGTATGCTCACTCTAGTCAATTGGAAAATCATGTGCATATAGGTATATCTGAGGAATTAGCCTCATATAATTGAGTGATCATTCATATTCTCAAGCTTACATTCTTACAAAATAGGCTGGGGAATCATTTGCAGGAGGGAGGAAGGGGTTAACTGTTTAAATGTCACTGGAGACATTTTCGATTGATCGGACACTTCTCCAATCAATCGAAAATATCGGGGGTCCGATACTTATATACGCGAGCTCTGTTCATTTCTGCCCTATATTTCTGTTTTCTTTCAAAATCTTCTGGTAGGGCATCCTTGTGCGATCGGACTGTAGCTCGGCAGGCTCTCCATCGGTCCTCATTTGCAGCAAAAATGGCTCCTCGTGTCTCCTAGGTAAGGTCTCAAAAGCTGTCAGTTCGGTTGCTTCTTTCCCTTTCCTCTATTAGCTTATCATTTGTAGGGTTTTGAAGCTCTTCCTAGTACATCACTTCCTTCCTGTCCATCTTGGTGTCTGCATTGTTCAAATCATTCCTCCAATCTTGAAACAACATGCTTAAAGACCCTAAAGGCAAGTCCAAGATGGCTGCGGGGCCATCCACCACCGCCAGGTCTAAGAAGCTCCAAACTTCTCGACCATCTCAGGGTTCTCCACCTCCTTCTGCTCCTCCTGCCCAACCTGAGAGTCTAGCCTTAATATCCCGCTTTCAATCCCGCACCATTATATATGAGCGGGAGGTCGCCTTGTCATGCGTGGAGCCCTTTGGCATTCCAGCCCTCCTCGCACAGATCGGTTGGGATGGTGTGCTGCGATTTGGAGGCGTGGCACACCCTAAGGTTGTGTATGTATTTTTATCCAAAATCATCAACCCCATTGGAAATCCTCCATCGTGTGAGGTCATTGTCGGAGGACGGGTAGTAAAGATCACAGCCCAAACCATAGCCGACCTGATTGGGATTCCCATGTCCACAGCCCCACAACCTACTGACAATCTTCTTGATTCTACTCTTCGGGCTGATTGGACTCGATATTTGTGTCAGGGTCCCAATCCCGAGTGGATAGATGGTAGTGCACTTCGGGCGTCCGAAATGTCCAATAGATTTCGAGTGCTCCACCAAATTTTCAGCACAAATGTCTACCCACGCAGTTCCAACAAATCTGATCTCACCGCAAATATGGTCAATCTGCTCTATCACGTTGGTCACGGGATGCGTCTATGTCTTCTATCCATCATTTTACATCATATTCTGGACGCTCTGCCACACAACCGCAACATCATTCCTTTTGGCTGGATCATTACCAGATTGGGGCATGATTGCGGGTTCACAAATATTGTGGTCCATCCTATTCCTCGCCGTACCTTCAAGGACCTCAATATCAGAAAGATGGCTCTACCAAAAGAGGATAACGTGGAAGACCGGGACTTCTCTCATACTCCCACATAGGTGTCGTCTGGCACCCATAGGGGGTCTTCAGCTCCAGCCCCGACGCCGGCCCCAGCTCGTCGATCGGTCAAGCGGCGACTTCAGTCTGACGCCTCTTCCGCACCTCCTCCTCCCAACTTAGAGCAGATCATTGCTCAATTAGATCGTGTGGAGGGCGCTTTAGCTCAGCACGGTGAGCGGTTGACGCGTCTTGAGAGCCTGATGCAGACCATACATGATGCTGTTCAGCGCCTCACATCAGCTCTCTCATGTCGACGTGATGACGTCTCTGGCCCTGCTCCATAGCTGCCTATATTTTTAGTCAGGGTCCGTAGTATATGTGTAGTCGTGGATATCTTTTTGGGGCGACTTTATTAGTTGTATTGTTTGATACATCTTTCCTTTGACACATTTTGTTTTCGATAGTCTGATGATCATTCTTTTTGGATATTTTGATGATCATATGTTGGAGTTGGATATTTTGCCATGACTTGTGTTGGATCTGGATAGTCTGATGATCATTCTTTTGTTATGATATTTTGCTATGATCTTATATTGGATTTGGATAGTCTGATGATCATTCTCTGTGGATATCTTGTGTATCTTTTCTCATTTATCTGACTCTTTTGCGTATATACATATACTTGTGCGTACTTGTTTTATCCTTATTGGGCTTCTTGCCCCATTTTGGGTTGTATATATGGTATGTTGGTCATGATATACATTTCAGAAGGGGAGGTTGGCTGCTTGGGCTATATGCCCACTGTGCTTACTGTCATATACTTGTATATCCTTCCATGACCATGTGTATTTTGGCTTCCTCTCTCTGCTCATTAATGTCTATTTTCCTCCTTTACTCTATGACATATGCACTGCATTCTCATTTCACTAACCTTTGTCAATCACTGACAAAAAGGGGGAGAAGTTACCCCACCAAAAGGTCCAGGTTATTTTTTTGGTTGATCTTTTGTGTACAGGGATTAAGGGGGAGTTCAAGTGAAGCCTAGTCTGTACATTGAGTCTGTACATTTTGTATGTAATGAGTCATGTCTATGTGTAAAGCTTTTATTTTCCTCGACATGATCTATGTATGTATTTTGGTTTTGGTGTTTAGGAAAAGTCTGTAGTATGGACCAAGACTCATATAGGTTTGGTTTTGTCTGGTAATTGACAAAGGGGGAGATTGTTAATACTAAGATTTGTCAATTACCATGGTTAGTGTGTCGTCGAGTCTCCTTGCGGCTGAAGACAGAAGCTACTCAAAGAAGATCGCTCATCCAGTCAGCTTCAAGCCTCTCCATCCAAACCTTTGATCCCAAAACCTTCTATAGATGGCCCAAATCCTTCCTAGGTACATCCTTAGCACCATCTGTAGTCCACCTTCCATAAAGATCAGCAATGGAAGGGTTCATTATAGCAGATGTTGCTTAAAAAATTGAAAATCAGTATGTCTGCTGTCTCCAATAGGTGTCCGATCCATTGGAGACGAGTCCGATAGGTGTCCGATCAATCGGACGATATGTCCGATCAATCGGAGAATTGTCCAGCAAACATTGAAAATCTCTCTGGACACTTTTCCGATCATTCGGAGGTCTGTCAGATCCATCGGACAGGGTGATCCGATCCATCGGACATACATCCGATCCATCGGAGGAAAATCCAGAAAAATTACAAAAACTCTCTGGAAGGAATTCCGATCAATCGGACAGGGTCTTCCGATCAATCGGAACTAAGTCCGATCAATCGGATAACCTGTTTTTCAGCAAAATTCAAATCAAGCTAAAACTTATGTCCAATCGATCGGATCCTATCGAGGTGACCGTTTTCTGACCGTTGAATGTCATCTCTATATATGGAACTCGGTTGGATCTTGTGCAAATCACCTTGAGCATCATTTAGGGTTTGTGTGTGCCTTCTCCTTTAGATCCCCTTCTCTCATACCCTAAGATTTGTTGAGTTCATACTTCAATCCATGTTGATCTAACCAACATTGATGAAGCATTCAAAGCTTGGATTGAATCATGAACTCAACCCCTCTTTAATGGCATCTTGACCTACCTCTCATAGATATACTCTTGTCATCAATGCCATTAATGGTGGTTTAGGTAGAAGCTCTCCTCATATAAAAGCCATATCCCCATATAGCCTTAACCTAACCCTAATCCCTCACCTTGGAATCTACAATGAGTCATCCGTAGCAAGGTTGCTGATCAAGGGAGCTGAAGAAGGTATCTTCCGTGCAAGCCGAAGCTTCTTCAACAAAGGCATCATCAAGGGACTCAATCAGCTAAGTATATTTAGTCTTTCGAGTCCAAGAAACCTCCTCAAGTTGAGATTTGGGTTTCAAGTTTGAAGACCCAAACTCGTAAGAGTCCTTGCATAGGACAAGTCCTTGAGTAGGACAAGCCCTTGTGTAGGACAAAGTGGTCATGGATTAGTCTTATGGAAGGATCAATCCATGTGTTGAGTCTTAAGTCCTTTCGTAGGCTGTTAAGGTTTATGGTTAACCTCATTTAAAACCATAGTGATAGTGAAATCCGGCCACTCAAGGAGTGAGTGGATCAGCCGGGAGTGGAGTAGGTACATAACCGAACCACTATAAAAATCTCTTGTTGTGTGATGAATGGATGAACTGATTTACTTCTTTCACATGTGCTCTTATTGATTTATATTCTGCATATCTTGTGTTTGAAGAAAGTTCTCTAAGAATACTTTGCATGATTACAAGTGTGTAATTGGGAAATTTAAAAAGTGTCCTATTCACCCCCCTCTAGGACAAGGTAACTTGTTTCTTGCTTCTACAAAAGCGGTAATCAAACTTATACCGCATTTTCAGAAAGAAAGAAGTCAGAGAAAAGAAGAAAGAAAGCAGAAGAACATGTCCACGACCGGTCGTCCGACCGGTCGTCCATAGCCTAAGACCGGTCGTCTGACCAGTCCGATCACTCAACAGAGGGGCTCAGAAGCCACAACTCACTGGACTATCTAAGACTGGTCGTACTACCGGTCGTCCATTGCTCAGACCGGTCGTGCAACCAGTCCTTGAATTTATTTTCTGGGTTGAAAAATCCCAGAAACTCTTTGGACGTTTTTCACGATTTTGAGACCGGTCGTGCGGACCGGTCGCCCAGGAGCTCAGATCGGTCGTGCGACCGGTCAACTGCGTAATGATGCGTGTTCTACAATCTTCGAATTTCTCTGCGCACTGCGTACTCTTACGCAATTTCTGGAAGATTCTAATGCTGCGGAGCCTCCCCACTATAAAAGGACACCTAGGGATCGTTCCTAGGGTATCTTAGAAGGGTTTGAGTAAGGTGGGAGGCGGCGGAAGTGGATTTCGGAGTTCCACAACTCATCCTAGTTTGTTTACTGTTTTTATAGTTTTTCTTAGTTGTTTCATGTTTCCTTAGATCATGAACGGCTAAACCTCTTAGCTAGGGCTAAGAGGTGAAGCTTGCAGTGAATCTAAGATGTTTCAATTCGTTTAAAGTTGGTTTTAAGATGGGATTTCATGTTTATGAACGATGGTTTGAAGTTTAATTCAAGTTCTAAGTAGTTTTTCTTAGTCTTATGATGACTCATGGATGTTTGGAAGAAGTACTTGAGTTCTTAATTGTTTTTTGTTAGTCTAGACCTGTATGATTTGAGGAATTGGAGTACACTCTAGTATTATGATCTTCATGTGGGAACTTCCTATCAAAGTTCTATTTATCTAGAATTCTGTTGTATGTGGACTGTGTATGTGATTTGAATCAAATTCAAGTCATGATCTAGCTTTGTCTTGTGACAGGACTTAATGATGGTTATGATTGTGAATTTAGTCTATTGGAATTAGGACTGACCTATGCAATTGAGTATGCTCGTCTTAGCTTGCATTGAGTGAATCATGTACATTGATCTTATATATGGCAGATTGTTGGTTTAACTGATCTATCATCCGGCTAGATAGATTCTAATTTCGATTCTAGTTGAGAAAGTGAGAAACCACAACGAATTGAGCATAAAGGATTGCTACAAGTGGATCCTTGAACCCCTAGTGCCTTTTATTAATTGATTATTTCCGTTTAAGTTCAAAATTGCTATCAATCTCCTTAAAAATTTATTTGTTAGCTTCTTAATAGAAACTATTGGAAGTGTTTTGTGAATCCCTACATAAGTCCCTGTGGATCGACCTCGGTCTTACCGAGATTATTACTACATCGCAACCCTACACTTGGGGAAGCGAACATCTAGCCTCAAACAACATTGAATTTGACTGAGAAACGGAGCCGGAAATGCCATTTCTTCACCAAGTACAAAGAAGGGGCTAAAAATGGAAATTTCGGCTAAGTGTTGGGCTCACATGCGCCCAAGGTGGAGCCCTAGGTGCATGTGGCCCCTCACATGCGCCCAATCCATAAAATTTGAAAGTGCAACTTCATCACTTAAGGCCCTAGGCGCATGTGCAATCTGACATGCGCCCGGCTAAGAAGAAAGAAATGAATGAGTTTGGAATTTAATGCACCAGGCGCATGTGCATCACCACACGCTCCCACCTCTAATTTTTGGGAAAACACAAGTCCTGGGCAATGCCCTAGGCGCATGCCCAGAACAACATGCGCCTGGGACATGCGCCCACATTTTTAGAGGCAATCTGACATGCGCCTGGAGGGGTTTCTTCATCGAAAAATGGATGGCAGGCCACATGCACCCATAAGGGGACCACATGCTCTTATACCCTGAGGGTGAGCTCTCTCACCTTGAAAAAATCAAGTTTTTTTACTTGAAAAAATGTTGGAATGACTCAGTGAGTCAACTATTTATACTTGAGCCTAAGGGACCGGTGCACTACACTAGCGTGACGTAAGCATCCAGTGCAGCACACCTGGGGGGCACTTGTTGGGGATCAAATTTGTAAAACAACATCCTGTGGTTCATCGACAACGATTTGAATCAGTTTTGAGATCGGGAAAGCCCGAAAAACACCAGTGCGACCCTAATCGCTCGATAGCGACAAAAATCCGTAAACAGCATTTCAGAGAGGACTGGACATGCGCTTCACTGCCAAATGGTCCGGAATGTCCTAAAACCCTTAACCTGCAAGTTTCAAAGTCATCTGATGCATATCTTTACCTGCGCACCTCGAAATGCTTTTCATCCCTGCTTGGAGCTGACCAAAAAGGGTCTGTAAGCCTACAGCTACCATTTGAGAACGGATATGGACATGCGCTTTACCGCCAAATGATCCGAAGTGCCCCAAAATCCTTAAATAACAAGTTTGAAGCCATTACGGTGCGTATTTCCATGCACGCACTCCCCGGAACAACGTTTCTATACGACAAGCCGACCCGGAGGCTCCAAATTAAGAAGGAAGTACTAAAATTGGCAACATCTAGACTTCTACACCCTATCCCATTCATTCAGGAGGTCAATCCTAGCCTAGAAGTGGCTTGGCGACAGTGAGTGCATGTCCAGAAAAGGTAGCTGTCCTTTGGAGGTCTCCCGTCGGAGCTGAAATCCTGAAATTTTCTAAGTGTTAAAATCCTGAAAATCTGGCTAAGTAGTGGGAAAAGCACCGGCAAAGGACATGTGCCTGGCCTCCCACCACATGCGACTACACCCTATTGATGAAAGGAAGTGAATTGAATACTTTTTCGAAATGCGCCGGGAAATGCGCCGGAAAAGGACATACGCCCGGATCCACCACATGCGCTTGACTTTTTTCTACCACATGTGCCTGACCTGTTTTTTGCCACATGCGCCGGGAAATACTCGCTGGGCCAGACCCGAACCCAATTACCTCCCTATGAATAGCGATGTCACTTCATTCCATCAAAACGAGATCATCCCCTGCCGACCTCAGAGCGATATAAGCACCACATGCGCCTGCTTTGTTTCTCCTCCCGGATGCTTTGGCCGGAGTGGATTCCCTCGCCGGAATCCTTCGCCAGAGAGGGATTTCCTTGTCGAAATCCTAAGTTCAGGGAGAAATCCTGAAAATTTTCGAAGTGCCGGGCACATGCGCCGGCTTTTCCCCCAAATGCGTCGGCTTCGCCCCCCCCCCATGCGCTGGATTTTCCCCGTCGGAAAAAACCTAAAATTCCACCAAGTCTGAGATGACATGCGCCACCATTTGGGTCCAGGCGCATGTGCACTACCACATGCGCCCAGAACACCTCTCCTTCATCTATTTTTCATGTGAAATGGGCACATGCGCCCGGAAAATGGCCACATGCGCCCACCATCAGGCACATACACCTAGAACCCTGTTCAAAATGAGACATGCGCCTGTACTATCCCCTCCATGTGCCTGGATGCTGGTTGGCGGGGTGGGCCTTCGATCGTGCGGCCCGCCTTCGTTTGGGATCAGATTTTGATGAAACTGCCTCTCCTAGATGCATCTCGATGAGATCTATCCATCCCCCGGATCAGATTCTCCAACGGTCAATGATAAATGGCCCAAATTAGTATTTTGGTCTAAAATGACCAACACTTAGCCAATTTGACAGCTCCGAAAATCCCTTCAAAAGAGCCGAAAACGACCGAAACTGAGGAGAATCGGGCGGAATTGGACCGAGCCCGAGAGGGAAGCTTTTCTTCTACATGACATGATACACCATAATCATGCACCTCGATGAGGTTATCCAATCTCAGGACCCTCGAATACCCTAATCAAGCAGTCGACAGGCCTGCTACTTAGTCATTTTCAGCCCTGGGAAGTGCCCTGTTGGCCTGAAAATCGGCTTACGCCAAGCTAATCGAAACGCGATCGCACCACAATCCTCGTGGACATAATTGTTATAGCCAAATTGCGGTGGTCGAGGATAGCGAAGACTCGAGACCTGCGAGCACCTTTATGATGGTATTCGACCAGCGAGCACCTTTGTGATGGTATTCGACCTGCGAGACCACATGGTCAAGGCTCACATATTGGACAAGTACGACATACAACTCTCGAGCCACAGAGCCCTTTTGGTCGAGGCTCGAATATTGGGAAAGTACGAAATACCCTTCTAGGTATACGAGCATCTCAATAGTGGTTGTCGAAAGGCTCTGCATCTCAAATATGCGAGAAGTTATCTTCGAGCACGAGCGTCCTCCGCCTTTTCAGTATCAGCAGTCCATATAGACCAACGTTGGGCTTATCTTAATTCGTGGTTCCGAACTTCAGGGGATCGCCATCAAGGAACGTAATTGACTAGATGATTAATTGGATCCAGCCATTTCCTTATCTAAGGAGCGATAAGATAAACTCCTTATCTCTGGATATCAAGAGTAATCTTAACACCATGCGTAACAGACTGGATCACTTGGATCTATATAAATAGACGGTTTCATCAATGAGAAAGGTACACAATCTTTAAATCTCAAATCCCATCGCTTCATTTTACAACGATGTCCCATCTAACTTAAGCTTCAGAGGGCCAACGACTAGACGCTGACCACCCTTAGTTTTCTCTTGTGTTCTTTCAGGTTCGAAAGGGAGCTGGCTTGAAGGAAGGTGAACGTCTGGAGGATCCTGTTACCAAATCCTATGTAAACAGATTGGCGCCATCTGTGGGAACTGATCGTCAGGATTAGCCATTCTAATTGCTGATCGAAGTTTTCCCACCATGCCTCCCAAGAAGACGGTTCACCCTTCCACTTCAAGGCAGACGCTACCTCCGCCTAACATTACCGAACCAGCGTCTAACCTCCCTCAAACTACTTCGACGGGCATTCCCCAGGGAGACCCTAACGTGCTATCACAAAATCCATTGTTTAATACGTCCGGCAATCAAGAAGACGTTATGCATTTCCTCAGAAACGCGCTTCTAACTCTCAAAGCCGGATTTCAAGCCTTATATAATCGACTTGATCAGCATTTTTCGGAGCCTCAGCGACAACCTCCAGAAGAGCCGCCGGCGCAACCTATATCAGTGGCTTCCAGACATTCTGCGGGCGAGCCACAGACCCAGCAGAATCCTTCTCCATCAAATCGAATGCCACTCGGCAACCAAGTCCCTGTACTCCCTCCACATTCTATACACTCCAGTACTTCCAGGCAACAGCAATCTCATGGGTCCACCGTCGAAGCTTCGGGCTACACCTTACCATGGGAATGAGACCTCAAGAGAATCCACGATCGTTTTGACGATATGGAACAACGATATTAGGCGAATCGACCATCTGTTGCTGTGGCGTCAATACATCGATTGAGTCTCCTTTCACCCGCGAGGTCATGGAATCACCCTTACCCAGGAAGTATCGCACGCCTATCATCACTTCGTATATAGGTACTGCTGATCCTCTCGAACATCTGGAAATGTACAAAGCTCTTATGGAACTGGAGGGACATGGTTCAGAAATCATGTGCAGGGCTTTTTCCCTGACCCTAAAGGATGCAGCACGTACATGGTTCCGGGGGCACAAACCCCAATCCATCGGGTCCTTCTCTCAGCTATCAGAGCTCTTACTTTCTCAATTTATGAGGAGCATCCTACACCAAAAAGCCTGCATCTCATTTAATGGACCTGAAGCAGCAGCAAGGGGAGACAATAAAAGGAGTTTACAGTTCGGTTCACTGTAAAGGTCATCCAGACTGAAGGCTATACCAAAGATAAAGGCCTTGCCGCCCTCATAGCCGGAATTACAAGCGAGAAGTTCAGATTCGCCCTAGATAAAAACCCCCCTAAAACTATGGTGGAATTCCAAGCAAAAGCCCAGAAATACATCAATGCAGAAGAGGTGGCTTTGGCACGTCATGGTATACAAGTCAAGAAGCGCAAGCCAGAGGAGATTTCTCCCTCGGATAAGAAATATCGGCGCGATAGACGGGACCGCTCCCCTAAGAGGCCATACTCTGGTAAATATCGAAATTATACCCCTCTTATCCAATCTCCTGAGAAAGTATTAATGGAGATAAAGCACAAGCCTTACGTGAAGTAGCCTTCAAAGATCAAGTCCGATCCCGAAAAAAGAGATAAGGGTAAGTTTTACTATTTCCATAAAGATCATGGACACAACACCCAAGAATGTATATCACTAAGAGATCATATCGAAGCTCTCATCCGGAAAGGCCATCTCCAAGATTACGTAGCCCGACAAGGTCGGTCACCTAAACGGACGAAAGCCCCATCACACTGGAAGAAATCACCTCAACGTCACACTTCACAAGAGGACATTGAGCCCACCGGTGAGATACGGACCATCGTCGGAGGACCAGCTTGCGGGGGAGATTCTCAAACTTCAAGAAAAGCATATACTCACAAGGCGTCTCAAAAGCCCCAGCATATTTATTGGTTGGAAAATGTTCGCTTCCCCAAGTGTAGGGTTGCGATGTAGTAATAATCTTGGTAAGACCGAGGTCGATCCACAGGGACTTACGTAGGAATTCATAAACACATCCAATAGTGTCTATTGAGAGCTAAAAACCAGATTTTGTATGAGATTGATGTAAGTAACAACTTTAAACTAATTTGAAGGTAAACAATTATAAAAAGGCACTAGGGGTTCAAGGATCCACTTGTAGCAATCCTTGATGTTCAATCCGTTGTGGTTTTTCAATTTCTCAATTAGAATCGATATTAAGATCTATCTAGCCGGATGGTAGAGCTGTTAAACCAAACAATTTGTCATATGTAAGGCCAATGTATATGATTACTCAATGCAAGCTAGGATGAGCATGCTCAATTGCATAGGTCAGTTCCAATTCCAATAAACTAAGTTCATAATCATGATCATCATTAAGTCCTATCACCAGACAAAGCTAGATCATGATTTGAACTTAAATCAAATCACATGCACAGTCCCATACATAATTCAGAAAACCAGAAAAGTAGAACTTTGGTAGGAAGTCCCAACATGAAGATCATAGTACTAGAGCGTACTCCAATTCCTCGGATCATACAGGTCTAGACTAGCACACAACAATTAAGAACTTAAGTAATTCTCCCAAACATCCATGAGTCATCATAAGACTAAGAAAAACTACTTAGAACTTGTATAAACTTCAAACCGTTGTTCATAAACATGAAATTCGATCTTAAAACCAACTTAAAACGAATTGAAACATCTTAGATTCACTACAAGCTTCACCTCTTAGCCCTAGCTAAGAGGTTTAGCTGTTCATGATCCAAGGAAACATGAAACAACTAGAAAAATCATAAAACAGTAAAACAAACTAGGAGTTGTGGAACTCCGAAATCCACTTCCGCAGCCTCCAACCTTGCTTAAAATCTTCTTACATACCCTAGGAACGATCCCTAGGTGTCCTTTTATAGTGGGGAGGCTCCGTAACCTCAGAATATTCGAGACTTTGTGTAAAACTTACGCACTGCGCAGAGAAATCCGGCGCCAGAAATAGAAAGTCCGCATCTTACGCGTGGCCGACCGGTCGCACGAACGGTCTGAGTAACTGGTTGATCGGTCGCGACCGGTCAGGTTTGTCTTCTCATCAGTCCAGCAAGTTCAGCAAGCCTGGGAGAACTGGCCGACCGGTCTGTACCGGTCGGACTGGGTTGGCCGACCGGTCGGTGTGCCTCATCAACATGTCCAGCGAGCTTTGGGGAAATTTCATCTTGCAATTTTTATTCAAGGACCGGTCGTACGACCGATCTGAGGTGTGGACGACCGGTCGCAAATGGTCCAGAAACTTTCGCAGCAGAAGTCTTCTTTTGAGTGGTCGGACCGGTCGGACGACCGGTCCTGGCTGTAGACGACCGGTCGTGGGTGTCTTTTTCTGTGTTCTTTCCTTCTCTCCTGTGCTTCTTTCTTCCACCCTTTCATGCTTAGTCTTGTGATCTTCAATGTATATAGAGTGCTCCTATTTAGCCTTGAATTAGTGAAATCTCCATCTTGTTCCTATAATCACAAATCATGCATTACATTAGTCCTTTAAATCATGAAACCATGCATAATGAGTGATGAATTGGGCTTAGAATATGCACAATTAAGAGCTCAACATAAAAGACGCCCGATGCGTCGAATCCCAGCCATCCTTCGATCTCCTTTTCTCTAGAAGATGTGGAGGGGATTCACTTCCCTCACAAGGACTCCATTGTGGTCGCAGTAAAGGTATCAAATTATTTGACTCATCGTATTATGGTGGATACAGGCAGCTCCGCTGATATTCTCTACTTGGAGACTTTCAACGAAATGGCACTTGCCAGGGGCTTGCTCAAACCGGTCTCAACTCCTCTCATCGGCTTTAGGGGCGAGGTGGTGACGCCGGAAGGAAGCATTGACCTTCCAGTCACCATTGGAGAAAGTCTAGCGAAAACGACTATCTTTGTTAATTTCCTCGTGGTAGATCGGAGATCAGCGTACAACGCCATTTTGGGCCGACCTTCGCTCAATAAGGTAGGGGCAGCTTTACATCCTTTATACTTATGCATCAAATTTCCTACCCCAAATGGAGTCGGGGTTGTACGAGGAAATCAAAAGGAAGCGCGAGCGTGTTACGAGATCGTCGTACAAGACCGAAAGAAGGCCCAAACAACACCAGTTATGATGGTGGCAAAAGATTCATCAAGCCTTCTGATGGTTGCCTCGTTGGACCCAAGGGAGAGTGCTCTCCAATCAGGAACTCCAGGGGAAGAGACGGTTGCAATCCACTTAACTGAAGATGATTCGTCCAAAATTGTCCACGTTGGATCCTCTTTAAGCAGTGTCTTTCAAGAAAATCTGGTCTGTTTCCTCACCGAATATCAAGATGTGTTTGCCTCGTCTCATAGTGATATGCCGGGTATCGACCCTAGCGTCATAGCACATCGTTTGAATGTTGATCTGAAGTATAAACCTGTTCACCAACGCTGGCGTGCCTTCACTGCTGAAAGGCAAATGGTAATCAAGGCTGAAGTCGAGAAGCTGCTAACGGTTAATTTCATAAAGGAAGTTGACTACCCAGAATGGGTCGCGACGTGGTCCTCGTTCAAAAGACTAAAGGCAAGTGGAGAATGTGTGTTGACTATTCGGATATGAAAAAAGCGTGTCCGAAAGACAGCTTCCCTACTCCGCAAATCGACCAGCTGGTTGATTCAACGGCAGGGAATGCCTTGCTCAGTTTTATGGACGCTTATTCAGGCTATAACCAGATTGTGATGTATCCACCCGACCAACAACACACTGCCTTCATCACTGACCGCGGCCTGTATTACTACCAGGTAATGCCTTTTGGTCTTAAAAATGCAGGAGCCACTTATCAGAGCCTAGTCAATAAAATATTCGCCGCACAAATCGGTAGGAAAATGGAGGTTTATGTCGACGACATGCTCGTGAAAAGCGTTGTAGAAAACGACCACCTCGTAGACCTTCGAGAAGCCTTCAACTTAATGAAGAAGTATCAGATGAAGCTAAATCCAGAGAAATGTGCGTTCGGAGTATCCGCTGGGAAATTTCTCGAATTTATGGTCGATCAACGGGGAATCGAGACGAATCTTGAAAAAATAAAGGCATTGATTGAGATGAAGTCTCCATCCACTCTCAAAGATGTCCAGCGTCTGGCTGGTGGCATCGCCTCGTTGAACTGGTTCATTTCGCGAGCCTCTGATAAGTGCTTACCCTTCTTCAAGCTCCTCCGTGTCACCGCCAAAGCTGACTAGGAATGAACACGGCAATGCGAGGAAGCGTTCCAACAAATGAAACAGTATATGAGTGCACCCCCCGGTTTTATCCAAACCTGTGGCACACGAGCAACTTCCTCTTTATTTATCTGTGCCTTTTACGACCGTTAGTGCCGCGTTAATAAGAGAAGATTCCGTGATACAAAGGCCTGTTTACTATATTAGTCGAGCGATGGTAGATGCTGAAACTTGGTATTCTGATATGGAGAAGCTGGCCCTCGCCTTAGTCACTGCTGCCCGAAAACTGTGACCCTATTTCCAAGCCCATGCTATATTGGTGCCAACAAATCATCCATTACGGCAGGTCCCTCAAAAACCCGAGGTTTCGGGGTGATTAACTAAATGGGAGATTGAGATCAGCGAGCATGATATTTCATTCTGCCCCAGAACCGCTGTAAAGGGTCAAGCCGTGGCCGATTTCATTACCGAATTCACATATACCTCTTCTGATGATAACCCTACAACCAGTGACCAGATCCCGTGGTCGTTCTTCGTAGAAGGGTCTTCACGGGACACTGGGAGTGGAGCGGGCTTAATCTTAGTTGCTCCTGACGGGTCGCTCTTCCAATATGCCTTACGATTTGACTCTCACGTCTCAAACAATGAAGCAGAATATGAGGCTTTGATCGTCGGACTCAAATTAGCAAACGTCCTCTCGATTCGGAGTTTACTTATTCATAGTGATTCTCAGCTCGTAGTCAATCAAGTACTCGGTGAATTTGAGGCGAGAGAGGAACGGATGGCTCTATACAAATCCCGAGTGCTCATCCTACTCGCAAGGCTGAAGAATTATGAAATAATCCACATCCCTCTTGAGATGAACAAACTCGCAGATTCTTTGGCAAAACTAGCCTCCGCACCCGAATCTGAATTATTGTAATCTGTTCCCATCGAGCATCTTCATGTTCCAAGTATCAGCCAAACAACCTCCGATCAAGTGATCACCGTACACTCCTCTCCATGTTGGATGGACCCCATCGTCCTTTATCTCAAAGACGGACAACTCCCGGGTGATAAGAAATCTGCATGGAAAATCTGTCATCGTGCTGCCAGATATATATTACAAAACGGAACGTTGTTGCGCAAGAGCTTCACTTTACCATAATTAAGGTGTCTTCACCCAGAATAAGCACATCGTATTCTGGATGAAATACACCAGGGGGCATGTGATAACCATCCTAAGGGACGGTCTCTAGCATATAAGGCGATGAGGCAAGGGTATTGTTGGCCCACTATGAAGGCGGATGCGATCGAATTCTCTAAAAGATGTGACAAATGCCAGCGATATTCTCCTATACCTCGTGTACCATCCAAGGAAATGACGCCAATGGATGGCCCTTGGCCCTTCGCCCAATGGGGAGTCGATATCATCGGGCCCTTACCTACCGGGAAAGGTCAGAACAGGTTTGCAATCGTGGCAGTTGATTATTTCACAAAATGGGTCGAGGCAGAACCATTAGCCAGAATCACCGAAAAACAGACCACTAAGTTCGTATGGAGAAATATCGTATGCCGTTATGGGCTCCCCCACACTATAATCACCGATAACGGAAAGCAATTTGACAACGCCGCTTTCGCAGAATTTTATGAAAAATGGAAGATATGTAATGTTCGCACCTCTCGATATCATCCTCAGGCTAATGGATAAGTTGAAGCGGTGAATAAGATCATTAAGCATCATTTAAAGACCAAGCTCGGTGAATGTAAATGCATGTGGCCAGAACTCCTGCCAAAAGTCTTATGGGCCTATAGGACTACGACTCGCACATCAACAGGAGAAACTCCTTTCTCCTTGGCTTTCGGCACCGACGCCATGGTTCCAGTCGAAGTTCAAGTTCCCTCGTATCGGATTGAGTAGTATGATCCCACTTATAATCAAGAAGGTCTGAAGCTTCATCTCAACCTCTTGGAAGAGCGGAGGGATGCATCCTAGCTTCAAGCGGCAGCTTATCAACAGCGCATCGCTCGTTATCGTAACGCCAAAGTCCGACTTAGAGCTTTTCGGCTCGGCGATTTGGTCCTTAGACAGAACCTCGGAGTTCCTGCTCGTTCGCTGGATCCAAATTGGGAAGGTCCATATCGAGTCATTAAAATTGTACGACCCGGTACCTATTATCTTGAAGATAAGCAAGGGAAGACCTGTACGTCGCCCTTGGCACGTGGAACATTTGCTACGGTATTACCCTTAATTCGATGTAAGTCTAAACGATATTCGAATAAAGGTGGGTTGTCTTTTGGTCGCTACTCCATTTTACTAGACCCGAATAGCCCCGAAGAGAATACACACACTCTCTTGGCCAATCTTCTACCCTTGGTAGAATCAAAGTCTCAATCAATAGATCAGTCTATCTCCACGCGGATATGGTCATCAAGACCCCCGGATTGAGCCTAACTCATTGCTTCATGAGTTAAGTATAAAGGCATTCAGTACACGAGAAAGCAAGAACAAAGGAAGGGGAAAAGAGACGCAAATAACATCATCAAAATGTTTTTTCATTCATCTCATTGACTATAAAAGTCAAGTTGTTTATAAACAAAAAGGAAAAATTGATACATGAGATAGGTAAAGAGAAGAAAGATGATCATCCTTGCGCATCGGTCGGAGGAGGAGCGGCACTCTCGGCTTCAGGGCCCACTTCAGAGACCCCTCCAGCTTGAGTGACCTCAGTCACCTCGTTCTCGGCAGCTGCTCTTTCCTCTGCAGCTATGATAGCCGCGACCTTCTCGAATTCTCCCATATCAAAAGATGGGGACATCCGTTGCACTACTCGTAGTGCGAAGTCGCGACCAGCATCGTATGACTCATATCTTTCATCGTCGTACAGCTGCGAAGTCCGAAACTCCATGATGGCTCGAGTCCCCTCTTCAGAGAGCATCTTAACAAGGGCCACTCTCTCCTCCTCCCAGTGGATCGAGTCGTCCTTGAGCTGCGCAAGGGTGGATCGCTCTTTTTCCAGATTGTCGCTAACTTCCTTGAGTTGTGACTTGATTTCTGCGAGCTGCTCCTCCAACGAGATCTTGTCCTGACGGAAGATCTCTCTTTCTCTCTCTATCTTCTCCTTCATATCCGCGAGCTTGGCGAAGTTGGAGTCCAAAGCCTGATATCTATCAGTCAGGACTTGGATCTTCTCGATGAGAATCTTTCTCTCCTCAGTCATCTTCGCGATCAAGGTCTCGCGGGACTTGATGACTTGGTCCCTTCCATGGACCGCCTTCTCCAGAGCAACCCTTTTCCCCTCAGCCTCATCTATTACACGACGGGCGGCAATGATATCACGCCTAGTTCGTAGGATGAGGTCCAAGCCCTACAGAACAGAAGGAAGGTTATGAGATAAGTGTTCGGAAGTTAACAAAGAAAGCAAACGATAGGGTTAAATTAAAGCACATTTTACCTGGACCATCCTCACTCCCGCGTCAAGGAAGAGGTTTTCAGGACTCAGTTCAGGGAGGGCACCAAAAGTCTGGGGGGAGATTTTGTCAAAGAGGAACTTGCAAATTGGGTGGAGATGACTGGGGATGGTGAACGTTCTAACTCCAGAGGGCTGGGCTACGACTAGCCCAGTTGGGCTCGCATCTTGAGCAGTAGTCTGCTCGCGAGAAGGAATCAGCTCGTGAGCACCTTTAGGCTCGCGAGATTCTTCAGCTGGGGGGCAGCTTGACCTTGCCCCGTCGTTCCTCGGGGAGTTATCGGCGATATCAATGACTGGTGGTTCAGGAGGAACCATCGATGCAAGAACCGATGGCGCAGCCACCGCGGCCTCAGGAAGAGGGGTTTGAGTAGTTCCACCTGTCCGATTAGATGGGTGAGAGGGACCGGCAGATGTCTTCTTCTGCCTTTTCGAGTTGGTGCCCTTGAGGCGAGGCAGTAACCCTCTCTTCTCCCCCGCATTTTTCATCGCGACCTCCTCGCGAGATATCAGTCCTGCCGCTGCAAGTCGAGAGGTTGACAGACAAGCCTCGATATGCTTGTCACGAGCCGGCAACTTGTAAACTTTCACGATCTTCTCATGAATTCCTCCCTTCAGGTTCGCCTTCCCTAGAGTCAGAACACCTGCAAATATGAGCAGAGGTTAGAAAAGCAGAAAACCCTAAGTTGGCTCACGAAATCTGGGAAGTGTGAAACTATGCCCACCTTCACAGAAAAAACGGCTCACGCTAAGGCCCCCAGAAGTCGATCCTGTCTCAGACTCCCAGCTCTCGGAAGTGTAGAACCAGCGTTTCCTTCATCCGGGGTAATTTGAAGAGGGTTTCCCCAAAACGAAATTATCCCGGTGCCAGTAATAGAGGTAATACCAGCCTTCGCTGGAGAGTGCCTTCTTGATTTGGTACATTCGGAGGAACTCTTCGGCGGTTAACTCTCCGTTACCAACTTGCGCTCAGAGAGCGAAGGAACTCAGGATTACCCTCCATCCGTTTACAATAAGTTGCCCGGGGCAATCTTATAACTCCGGAGTACACCACGAATGAAGGGTTGGAGGGGAAGGCGCACCCCAAGAATGAAGAAGTATTCATAGGGGGCAACACAACCGGGGGGAGGAGAGTTTGGGGTTTATCCCTCTCCGGATAACCGAAAACAACTGAGTCAGGGACCTGATATCTCTCCCGCAACTCACTCAGCCGTTCCTCCGTCATTATGGAGGGGGTACCCGGACACAGAGTACCTACCCGCTGGAACCCTCGCATTGTTGGAGGAAGAAGATTCTGGGGTAGCATCCCCCAGGGGGACGGTCTCCTCATCAGAATCCCCGGCCATGAACGTTTAAAAGATAAAAAAGAAGAGAGGAAAAGAACACTCTGGAAGAGAAGGAGAATGAGAAAATGAAGTTATAACAGAGAGAACCGGAAGAAGAGAGTTGAACCAGGAGAAAGTAAGGAAAGGGGAAGGGTTTTCGAAAACTTCGGTGAAATTTCAAAGATTTGGCAGACTCCGTATATTTATAAGCAATCATTCCTCAGGATTTGGTGACATGTGGCGATTGCTCATTTGGCGCAGCAGTCGAATGGGCATGGCCATTAATTCCATAGATACGTAGCGGACGCCTCTTCATTTCCTCTCTGCCAAAAAGCTACGGAAGAATGGCGCTCATTAATGCCAGCCCAATCATGTACGGCTTCACCTCCGATAAAAGTATTAGGCGATTATGCATGCCAGTAAGTGAGTCCTTCCCTTAGACTTCTCCCCTTAGACTTCTCGGTGGCAAGGACTTGGGGGGCATCTATTATAGCCAAATTTTGGTGGTTGAGGATAGCGAAGACTCGAGACCTGCGATCAGCTTTATGATGGTATTCGACCTGCAAGCCCACATGGTCGAGGCTCACATATTGGACAAGTACGACGTACAACTTCCGAGCCACCGAGCCCTTATGGTCGAGGCTCGAATATTGGGAAAGTACGGAATACCCTTTTGGGTATACGAGCATCTCAATAGTGGTCGTCGAAAGGTTCTGCATCCCAAATATGCGAGAAGTTATCTTCGAGCACAAGCGTCCTCCGCCTTTTCAGTACCAGCAGCCCATATAGACCAACGTTGGGCTTATCTTAATTCGTGGTTCTGGACCTCAAGGGATCGCCATCAGGGCACGTAATTAACTAGATGATTAATTGGATCCAGCCATTTCCTTATCTAAGGAGCAATAAGATAAACACCTTATCTCTGGATATCAGGAGTAATCTCAACGCCTTGCGTAACAGACTGGATCACTTGGATTTATATAAATAGACAGTTTCATCAATGAGAAAGGTACACAATCTCTAAATCTCAAATCCCATCGCTTCATTTTACAACGATGTCACATCTAACTTAAGCTTCAGAGGGCTAACGGCTGGACGCCGGCCACCCTTAGTTTTCTCTTGTGTTCTTTCAGGTTCAAAAGGGAGCTGGCTTGAAGGAAGGTGAACGTCTGGAGAATCCTGTTACCAAATCCGACGTAAAAAATAATCCACCCTTGTTCAAAGATGGTCATCGATGATATTCACCGATTTTCCTGATCAGACCACAAATAGGTCCACTACTTAGTCATTTTCAGCCTTGAGAAGTGCCCTGTTGGCCCGAAAATCGACTTCTGCTAAGCGAATCGAAACGCGATCGCACCGCGATCCTCGTGGACATAATCCACCCCTGTTCTGAGACGGCCATCGATGATATTCACCGATTTCCCCGATCAGACCGCAAACAGGTCCACTACTTAGTCATTTTCAGCCCTGGGAAGTGCCTTGTTAGCCCGAAAATTGACTAATGCCAAAGGAAATCAACTGCGATCTCAAAGACGCTGAGGCAAGGCTAAAGTACTCAGGCCATCCAACAGCTGAGTTAAGCATTTACGGGGCATCGACCCCATTATTCATAAGAAATTGGCATATGTGGGTACCCATCGGACTCTATACTTAGCCATTTGTAAGCATCGAAAACAACCAATCCAGCCTATTGATTTGAATCCTCAAAAGATCTTAGCTCGACAAAGCCTGTTTGATCCAAAATAGATCATTAAAAATACTCAGAAGAAAGAGTGTTCTCGAAGACAAGTTGCCCGACTCCAGAAGAAATACATTTACTTTACCGTACAAAGCTCCATTCATCCCAGATAAAGGTCTGAGGTTAAACCTAAGGGGTTATGGTTACCACGAGAAACCACAAACAAAGAGTTCTAACTAGGCTTGAAATATCCTGCTATGGATTGCCATCATGAAAAAGACATTCGATGCCCTACCCATCGACAACGGGTCCATCGGTTGAGTTGATGAGGCAGTTGCGGATTGCTTTCCTAAGGTCACCTGTTCATAGTAACAGGCGCGGGCTTTAGGTTATGCCAACCAACATTTCGATGTTCATGTATTCCAGTGGTCACCTGTTCACAGTAACAGGCGCTGGCCCAGAGTTGCACCACTCGATTAAAAACCTCGTTCGGAAACGTTGCGGAGTGCTCTCCTAAGGTCACCCGTCATAAAAATATGAGCGTGGGCCTTGGGTTATGACGACCAACATTCGAGGATCATGTATTCCAGCGGTCACCTGTTCACAGTAACAGGCGAGGGCCCAGAGTTGCACCACGAATCCTGACAATCTCTCAACCCGGACAATCCGAAAGAAAATGGGACATAGACATCCGGCTTGTCTAAGAAATGTGGCTCAATCCGTAATAAGAAAACAAGGGTCTAAACGACCATGAACTCAATACCATAATCCCCGGCGGATTAGTCTTTTGCCTTCCAATCATGGGTGATTAACCGTTGATGTAATTAAAGGCTCATGACTAGTATCACAGCCTGGAATGTAAAAGATCTTAAAATCTCTGGAATAAAATTCACCTTGCGATATCTCTCTCTTGTGTACACTTTGTGATTGCTTATGATTGTCTATGAATGTCTCTATACTTAGAATTCGCCCAGAATAATGAAATACGGAAAAAAGGACTGCTGACGAGCAATTGATTTTTCTAAGTTCTAACAGCATTCAATCACCACTATATACTACAAGTGGCCCATCCAAAATTGGGCCCCACGCCCCTGCCAAGAAGGGAGGCAAGGTATACAACACATCTATTAATGTGAGACCTCAAGATGGCCCTAAAACCTCTGGTTGGATGAAAAATAAACATTACAATGGCCCCAAGAAAAGTTTCAATGATGGGTATCAACAACCACTGTTTCCTGCGGTGTGGCCCACCTGAGGGTTAGATGTGCCTCATTTTTGGGTCCACGTCCTAAAATGACATGGAAAAACAGATAGGCAGCATGGATAAGACAGATAGATCATGGTGGGACCCACAAGGTGGGCCACATGCTGGACAACGTGTGCACCCACGCTGTTGTAGCATGGAACCCTTGAGGTCACAAGACTTTTGAATCAAACTGATATTGGTGTTTTCTCTTTCATCCAGCAGGTTTGGACGAAAAATAAACACAATGGTGAGCCTTAGGATGGTTTCAACGGTAGCCATTCAATCTCCAATGTTTCCTGACAGTGGGGCCTACACAGTCTTTGGACCTAGTTAATATTGGCGTGGTCCCTTTATACAGGTCTGCATGACCTCATCAACAGGATTGGATGGCAAGTGATCATCACAGATGGGCCTTGGGAAGTTTTCAATAGTGGACGTGATTATCCTCATTGTTCCCTATGGTGTGGCTCGCCTGATATCTAACTCTGTCTCGGATCTGGGCCCATGGAAAAAATGATTTGGAAAACAGGATGGGCGGCGTGGATGATACATACGCATCATGGTGGGTCCCACGAGTGGGCCACCTTGTGAAGCACCAAGGAGTCCAGCGTCCGTGGACGCTGGTTACTCCCAGCGTCTTTAACACTGTGAGTGGCTAGCGTTCATGCAGCCCCTTTTTTGTATTCATCAAGTGGGGCCCACATGAGGACAATCCACTCCGTCAATCAGGTTTTCCAGTTCAAGGTGGGCCCAATGAGTCCTATATTGGGTGGGTCGCATGGCATATAAACACCACAGTGGGCTTAAGAAGGTTTCAACGGTAGATATTATTCCTTGAGGTATGGCCCATTTGGGATCTAGATGTTCTTCTTTTTCGGGGCCATTGCCTAAAATAAGATGAAAAAGCAGATGGACAGCATGGATTAAATACATTCATCAAGTTGGGTCCCACGAGTGGAGATCCTTCTCCCCACGGCATGGGAGTCTGGACGTCCAGTGTCTAGACATCCTTCCCTCTCTCTCTCTTTTTGTTTAAGCTCTGTGGGGTCCATACATGGACGATGTAATTCGTCCATCAGCTTGGCCATCACGAGGTGGACCCAAAACTTTTTGGATCAAACGAATCTTTGTATTTTTCCTTCATCCAGATCTTTGTGATCTTAAGAACAAGTTGAATGGTAAATAAATATCCAGGTGGGCCACACGAGGTGGCTCACGCTATGACAGTGTACGGGGCATACTATCTCACAGCGTGGCCCACTTGTGGGCCACACCACAGTTCACAAAGAAAATGAAAAAGGGAAAGGGAAGAAAAAGGGAAGAAAGGAGGGAAATCTGGCTAACGGGATGAAGCCCCGCCACTATGGGGTCCACCATACATTTGATGCATAAATAAGGTGGGTCCCCATCCTTGTGGGCCCACTAAAATGAAAAGAAACAATAGAAAGAGAGATTTTCATCCTCCCTTGCACTTACTTGAAGAATAGACTGTTGGATCGGGTTGGATCGTCGATCAGACGGTCTGGATGATGAAGCTCTTCCTCCAAACCTTTCTAACCTTCCTCAAGTCCTAATCCTCCTCTTAATTCTCTCTTTTCTTTTACCTCTCTCTTAATCTTTCACTAAACCTTTCTTTAATCTCTCTCTCTCTCACACTTAATCTTTTCGTTTCTTCTCCTTTCTTTATTTTCTTTCTTTCCTTCTCTCTCTTCAAATTCTAGCTATGAGGGAATGATAGTTTGTAGCTAGGGGCCGTGTAGGTGTTGACCTTTGGGCCCCTCTTGCATGAGAAATTGGAGAAAAGTAAGGGTAGAATGAGGAATTATAGGGATTAGGTAGTACTTTAATAGGGACATTTTGGGGTTTTAACATGAGAGGTGATGGGGGTAGGTGGGGGATTGATTGATAGATAGATAGAATGATTGATTGATTTATTAGACTTTCTAGGAATTTGTACAAGTGGGGCCCGCACCACACTTGCGTTGCGCGACCCGCCTTAGATTACGCAAATGATCATAACTTTCACACCGGGTATCGCAATGGGGCATGCCGCGCGACGTTGGAATCGTAGTGCCTACATGGTCGCCAAGGTATAGGTCTTGGGTCGATGTAATACTAAAACAAGGTCGTGATCAAAGCTCGCTAATTTAGTCTGTTCGGGACGTACCGGCGTTGGAAACTAAGCGTACGGAGGAAAAATCAGGGTACGGGTCTTACACTCAGGTACTCTCGTTCTCACTTTCATTTACTTATATCATTGTTCTCATGTCATTGCATATTTCATATATTTTTACATTGAGGACAATGTAGGATTTTAGTTGGGCTGAGATTCCTAAATGAAACTAGTGTTTTGTGACATTTCGAGCAATTAACGTAGAAATTTTTTATTTTTTTTATTTCAAAACTCTTTTGGAAAACTTTGTTTCCATGCACTTGAGATTATATGAGTATAAGAGGAAGATGGATGAAGTGATTTGATTTTAAAACTCTTGAAATTCCTTTAACATAGTGGTTTTCTATATGAATTCCCCTATTTATATAATTGATAGAAAATTTTTTATAGAAAATTTTGAACACTTTTGATTCTAGTTCACATGAACGTGAACGCACATGATTCACAAATCAGGTGCACTAGTATGCCACAGAAAAGTACACTAAAACGAATTTCTCAACCACATCTCAATCGATCCTATAAACAGTCATAAAGGTTTTAGTGGGTGGATATCCACTCTTAACTATTGTCGATGGTGTGGCCTACCCAAGTTATGGATTGGCCTGAGTTTTAGGCCCATGGCCCACCACAGAATGGTGCATCTGACTGATGGTGTGGATGCCCATCACACATCACAAGGGGTCCCACACAGCTCAACCTCATGAGAACTTCCCATGAGGTCGAGCGCATAGTAACTTTTCCCATATGTACACACACACATGCAGAAATGGTCTCCTGCACACAAGTACTGCAGGATACCTTTATGCGCACTGGGGGAGTGGCTGAGGAGAAGATTACAGTCGTGGTTTTTTAATGAAACATCTAGTTTGGTTAGCCGTGACGATGGGTCCACCTCGATATATTATTGCATATCCATACCGCCCATCTATTTTTCAAGCTCATTTTAGGGTATGAGACAAAAAATGAATCAAATCCAAATCTTAGGTGGACCACACTACAACAAATAGTGGTATTGGATGCCTACCATTGAAAACATTCTAGGGCCCACTATAATGTTTATTTGGCATCCAACCTGTTCGTAAGGTCATAGATACCTGCATGAAGGGAAAAGATAAATACGAGCTTGATCCAAAACTTTTGTGGCCCACAATAAGTTTTTAATGGTCAACCGCTATTTCCTGTGGTGTGGTCCACCTAAGATTTGGATCTACTTCATTTATGGGGCCATGTCTTAAAATTATCTGGAAAAACCAATGGACACATATTTTAGTGGGCGACGATCATTACACGTTGTTACCTCTGGCTGATCGAATCTCTCTAGCTGGCCGCTAACTACTTGATGTGAGGACTCTGTTGGCCCACCATGATGTATGTGTTTTATCCACGCCGTCCATCTATTCCCAATTTAGGGCATTAGCCCAAGATTGACGTGTATCCAAAGCTCAAGCGGACTAGACCATAGGAAACAATGAGGATTGATAGCACATCATGAAAATACATTTGTTGCCCAGCATAATGTTTTTGAGAAATCCACCTGTCTAAAATTTTAGTTAGTTTCTTATAGAGGTTGAGTACAAATATGAGGTAAATCCAATACTCAAGTGGGCCACACTACCTAAAAAAATGATATTGCCCACTGTTGAAATAATCATGTGCCCATATTGATTTTTTGAAATACCCACCCTGTCCACCGGTTTCTTTGTATGATTTATAGGGTAGGGATTACCTTATGATTTTTGGATGGCTTATAAATAGCACGGTGGGCCTTGAAAAAATTTCAACGGTGGTCGTTAAATCTCCTCTGTTTCCTTTAATGTATCCCACTTAAGCTTTGAATCTGCACCATTTTTGGGCCCACCCACTAACATGAGTTGGAAAAACGGATGGATGAGATGGATTTCTCAACATGCATTACGGTGGGCCCTAACTACACAAGGGATCAAGCAAAGGTTTCAATAGGGAAGCATTGCCCTCCATACTGTTTAATTACGTGATGCCCACTTGAGTTTTGGATCTATCTCAAATTTGAGCTCACCCCCCCAATATAATCTGACAACACTGATAGAAGAGGTAGATTTCTCAAAAAAATTCCAGTGAGCCCTAGGTACTTGGTGTTGGGGTCACCATGCAATCCGCATCGAGGAAGCAAATTTGTCAAGTGGGTAACAATGTGTTTTGCAAGGCCGTGACTATGGTCCCACCTTAATGTATGTATTATATATTCATGTCCTCGATCCCTTTTTCCAACTCATTTTATGGCATGACCCAAAAATGAAACAAATCCAAACCTAAGGTAGACCCAAACAAAGGAAACAACACTAATTCACCATTATAACTTCTTGCGGGCCACAAAAGTTTTGGATCAAACTGATATTTGTCTTTTCCCTTCATTTAGATTTGTGTGACGTTACCAATAGGTTGGATGAGAAATAAGCATCATGGTGGGTCCTAAAAAGTTTTTTACGACGGTGGCATTCAATCACCACTATTTGTTGCATCGTGGTCTACCTAAGATTTGGATCTGCTTCATTTTTGGGCTCATGTCCTAAAATGAGGTGGAAGAACAGATGTAAGATGTGGATATACAAAATATACGTTGAGGTGGGACCACAGTCATCGATTAATCAATGAGGCATGGACAGGAGACCATTTGGGCTGGGTGTTTTAAAAGCATACGATTATAATCTCCACCGCAACCATGCTTACAGATTACTTGCTTCTCTTTGAAGGCCCATCTGAATAATGGATTGAACTGAATTTTGGGCCCCATAGTATCGGGGTGGATCTCACTTAAATATCACGGTGAGGCCGGTATCAGCTGACTACTTCTTAAGATCGTAAATAAGGCTTTTGCGAACCATGCGTAGGAGACCACGACTCTCTCTCTCTCTCTCTAATGGTACTATGAGGTCAAGCTGTGTGGGCCCCACTATGATGTGTGTTGGACATCAACACCGTGCCTTTGATAGGTCTCCTTTAGTTTATGGCATATCCAAAAAATAGCCTTTATACGAAACGTAGGTGGGCCATACATCTAAGACTATCTGAAGACATGCCTAAAATATTTAAAAGCATTGGTGGGGCCTACACAAGTTTTGGATATAGCTGAAACTTGCTTTTCTTATAGTCAAATTGCGCTGATCAAAGGTTCTTGCGAGGTCCCGATATCTGCAAGCACCTTTACAACAATATTCGACTCGCGAGATGATCTGGTCGAGTCTCGCACATTGGACAAGTACGGCGCACAGTTACCGAGTCATCGAGCCTTTATTGTCGATAATCGAATAGTGGGAGAGCACAGAACATCTTTCCCGACCTGTGAGCCGCCCGTCTCGTGGTCATTAAAAGGTGTCACACCTCAATATGCGAGCAGCCTAGCTCGCGAGTAACCTCAATATGCGAGTAGCCTGGCTCGCGAGTAGCTTTCGTCATGCGAGCAGCCCTGGTCACTGGTCTTTAGCAATGACGTCCCTTAGCTTATAGTACCAGCAGCTCATATAGGCCGATTTTGGACTTATCTTTGCCTACGGCTCCATATCTCAAGGGATCACTATCAAGGAAAGTAATTAACCAGATGTCTAATTGGATTAGGCTATCCCCTTATCTAAGGATTGATAGGATAAGCTCCTTATCCCCAAAAATCAGCAGTAATCTTAATGGCTTGCGTAACGGACTAGACCACCCGGATCTGCATAAATAGATAATCCTACGGGTGGTAAAGGTACAGAATATACAATCTCTAAACTCCTAAATTGTTAGTTTCCTTTGCAACCATACCTTATCTGACCTAAGCTTCGAAGGGCTAACGGCTGGACGTCAGCCACCCTTAGTTTTCTCTTATATTCTTTTAGATTTGAGGGAGAGCTAGCTTGAAGGAAGGTGAACGTCTGGAGGATCCTGTTACCAAATCCGACATTAACAGATTGGCATCGTCTGTGGGAACATTTGATCAGCAAGATCAACCGCTCTCATCACTGATCGAAGTCCTCCCACCATGCCTCCCAAAAAGACAATTCATCCTTCCACTTCAAGGCAGACGCTACCTTCGCCTGACGCCACCAAACCAGTGCTTATCCCTCAGGCTACTTCGACGGGCCCCCCTCAGGGAGATCCTAACGTGCCTCTGCAAAACCCGCAATTTGATGTTTCCGAGAATCAAGAAGATGTCATGCGTCTCCTCAGAAACACACTCCTAACCCTCAACGTCGGATTCCAAGCCTTATCTAATCGGCTTGATCAGCATTTCTTGGAGCCCCAGTGGCAACCTTCCGAAGGTTTACCAGCGCAACCTATACCAGTGGCTTCCAGACATTCTGCGGATGAACTACAAGTCCAACCAAATCATCCTCCATCGAATCAAATACCACTCAACAATCAAGCCCCTGTACTACCCCCGCATTCCATACACTCTAGTACTTCCCAGCAACAGGGATCTCAGGGGTCCACCGTCGAAACGTCAGGTTATACCTTACCATGGGAAGGAGATCTCAAGAGAATCCATGATCGTTTCGACGACATGGAACATCGATACCAGGCAAATTGACCATCAGCTGCTATTGCGTCGATACATCGATCCGAGTCTCCTTTCACCTACGAGGTCATGGGAGCACCTTTACCCAGGAAGTATCGCACGCCCGTTATCACCCCATACACCGGTATAGGCGATCCTCTCGAACACCTGGAAACATATAGGTCTCTTATGGAGCTGGAGGGGCATGGGTCAGAAATCATGTGTAGGGCTTTTTCCCTAACATTAAAGGAGGCAGCTCGTACCTGGTTCCGGGGACTAAAACCCCGATCCATCGGGTCCTTCGCGCAGCTATCGAAGCTATTCCTCTCTCAATTCATGGGAAGCATCCGCACTAAAAAGCTGGCATCTCACCTAATGGATTTGAAGCAGCAGTATGGAGAGACGATAAAAGAATTCACAGTACGGTTCACTATAGAAGCCGTCCAAATTGAAGGCTACACCGAAGAAAAAGGCCTCACCGCCCTCATTGCCTGAATCACAAGCGAGAGATTTAAATTCGCCCTAGATAAGAACCCTCCAAAAACCATGACGAAATTTCAAGCAAAAGCTCAAAAATATATCAATGCAGAAGAAGTTGCTTTGGCACGTCATGGTATACAGGGCAAGAAGCGCAAGCCGAAGGAAATCTCGCCCCCAGATAAAAAATATCGGGCGCGATCGACGGGACCGCTCTCCCAAGAAGATTTATTCTGGTAAATATCATAACTACACTCCTCTCAACCAATCTCCTGAAAAGGTGCTAATGGAGATCAAGCATAAACCATATGTGAAATGGCCTGCAAAGATAAAATCCGATCCCAAAAAGAGAGATAAGAGCAAGTTTTGTTATTTCCACAAAGATCATGGGCATAGTACCCAAGATTGCATATCTCTACGAGATCACATCGAAGCTCTCATTCGGAAAGGTCATCTTCAAGATTATGTTTTTCGCCAAGGTCGGTCGCCTAAAAGTACGGAAGGCGCATCACACCAGAAGAAGTCACCTCACCATCATACTCCCCAAGAAGATGCTGAACCTGCCGGAGAAATCCGGACCATTGCCAGAGGACTAGCTTGTGGGGGAGATTCTCAAGCTTCAAGGAAAGCTTATACTCGTAAGGCGTCTAAGAAACCCCAACATATCTACTGGTTGGAGCAGACGCCCAACAAGTCAGAATTCGGCCATCCTCCAATCTCTTTCTCCCTCGAGGATGCAGAGGGGATCCACTTCCCTCACGAAGACTCCATCGTGGTCGCACTAAAGGTATCAAATTATCTGACTCATCGCATTATGGTGGATACAGGTAGCTCTGCGGATATTCTTTACCTGGAAGCTTTCAACAAAATGGCACTCGCCAGAAGCATACTCAAACCAGTTTCAACTCCCCTCGTCGGCTTCGGGGGTGAGGTGGTAATACCAGAAGGAAGCATCGACCTCCCAGTCACCTTTGGAGAATGTCCATCGAAAACGACTGTCTTCGTTAATTTCCTCGTGGTGGATCGAAGGTAAGCATACAACGCCATTTTAGGGCGACCATGGCTCAACAAGGTTAGAGCAGCTTTACATCTTTTGTATTTATGCATCAAATTTCCTACCCTGAATGGTGTTGGGGTTGTATGAGGAAATCAAAAGGAAGCCCGGTCGTGTTATGAGATAGCCTTACAAGACCGAAAAAAGGCTCAGACGACACCAGTTATGATAGTGGCGAAAGATTCACCAAGCCTTCCGACGGCTACCTCATTAGATCCAAGAGAAAATCCTCTCCAATCAGGAACTCCCGGAGAAGAGACAGAGGAAATCCACTTAACCGAAGGCGATTTGACCAAAGTCGTATACATTGGGTCCTCTTTAACCAGCGTATTTCGAGAAGATCTGGTCCGTTTTCTCACCGAATACCAAGATGTGTTTGCTTGGTCTAACAAAGATATGTCGGGCATCGACCCCAGCGTCATCGTACATCATTTAAACATTGATCTGAAGTATAAACATGTCCATCAGCGCCGGCGTGCCTTCACTGTAGAAAGGCAAATGGTAATCAAGACCGAAGTTGAAAAATTACTCACAGTCAATTTTATAAAAGAAGTCGACTACCCAGAATGGGTCGCGAACGTGGTCCTCGTTCGAAAAACTAATGGCAAATGGAGGATGTGCGTTGACTATTCTAATTTGAAGAAAGCATGTCCAAAAGACAGCTTCCCGACATCGCGAATCGATCAGCTGGTTGATTCGACCGCAGGGCACGCCCTGCTAAGTTTTATGGACGCCTATTCTAGTTACAATCAGATCATGATGTATCCACCGGATAGCCAGCACCCCGCCTTCATCACCGACCGAGGTCTGTATTGCTACCAGGTAATGCCTTTTGGTCTTAAAAATGCTGGGGCCACCTACCAGCGCCTCGTTAATAAAATATTCGCCACACAAATCGGCAGGAATATGGAGGTTTATGTTGACGACATGCTCATGAAAAGCATCGTAGGCGATGACCACCTTGCAGACCTTCGTGAAGCCTTTGACTTAATGAGGAGGTATCGGATGAAACTAAATCCAGAGAAATGTGCGTTCGGTGTGTCCGCTGGAAAGTTTCTCGGATTTATGGTTGGTCAGCGAGGGATCGAGGCAAATCCTGAAAAAATAAGAGCATTGATCGAAATGAAGTCTCCGACCACTCTCAAAGATGTCCAACGTTTGGCGGGTTGCGTCGCATCATTAAACAGGTTCATTTCGCGGGCCTCGGACAAGTGCTTACCCTTCTTTAAACTCTTCCGGCCACCGCCAAATCTGGTTGGGAGTGGACACCGCAATGCGAAGAAGCGTTTCAACAACTGAAGCAATATATGAGTGCACCCCCCGTTTTATCTAAACCTGTGGCGCACGAACAACTTCTTCTTTATTTATCTATGCCTTCTACGGCCGTTAGCGCCGCTCTAATAAGAGAAGATTCCGGGGTACAAAGGTCTGTTTATTATATTAGCCGAGCAATGGTGGATGCCGAAACTGATATTCTGATATGAAAAAGTTGGCCCTCGCCTTAGTCACGGCTGCTCGGAAACTGCGACCATACTTCCAAGCCCACGCTATATTAATGCCAACAAACCACCCATTACGGCAGGTCCTTCAGAAACCTGAGGTTTCAGGGCGATTAACTAAATGGGCGGTCGAGATCAGCGAACACGATATTTCGTTTTGCCCCAGGACCGTAATCAAGGGCTAGGCTGTGGCAGACTTCATCGCCGAATTTACATACTCCTCTCCTGACGATAATCCCGCGACCAGCGACCAGCCATCTTGGTCACTCTTCGTGGACGGGTCCTCACGGGCCACCGGTAACGGAGCGGGCCTAATTTTAGTTTCTCCAGATGGGTCGCGTTTCCAATATGCTTTACGGTTTGATTCTCGCATCTCAAATAATGAAGCAGAATATAAGGCTCTGATCGTTGGCCTCGAACTGGCAAATTGTCCTCTCAATTCAAAATCTACTTATTCATAGTGACTCTCAGCTCATAATCAATCAGGTACTCGGCGAATTTGAAGCAAAAGAAGAAAGGATGGCGTTATACAAATCCCGAGTGCTCATCCTGCTCGCGAAGCTGAAAAATTATGAAATGATCCACATCCCTCGTGAGAAGAACAAACTTGCAGATTCTTTGGCAAAACTTGCTTTCGCTCCAGAATCTGAGTTATCACATTCAATTCCTATCGAGCACCTTCGAACCCCGAGTATCGATCAAACAACTCCTGGGCAAGTTATCGCGATCCATCCCTCTCCGTGTTGGATGGACCCCATTCTCCTCTATCTCAGGGATGGACATCTTCCACACAACAAGAAATCCGCACGACAAATTCGTCATCGAGCTGCCAGGTGTACTTTACAAAATGGAATGTTATTACGTAAGAGTTTCTCGTTGCCCTATTTAAGGTGTCTTCACCCAGAAGAAGACATCGTGTTCTAGATGAAATACACCAGAGGGCATGTGGTAACCACCCAAAGGGACGATCTCTAGCATATAAGGCGATGAGGTAAGGATACTATTGGCCCACTATGAAGGCAGATGCGATCGAATTCTCTTAAAAATGTGACAAGTGCCAGCAATATTCTCCTATACCTCATGTACCATCGGAGCAAATGACATCAATGAATAGCCCTTGGCCCTTCGCCCAATGGGGAGTCGATATCATCGGGCCCTTGCCTATCGGGAAAGGTCAAAACAAGTTCGCAATCGAATGTGGTAACCACCCAAAGGGACGATCTCTAGCATATAAGGCGATGAGGTAAGGATACTACTGGCCCACTATGAAGGTAGATGTGATCGAATTCTCTAAAAAATGTGACAAGTGCCAGCGATATTCTCCTATACCTCCCGTACCATCCAAGCAAATGACATCAATGAATAGCCATTGGCCCTTGGCCCAATGGGGAGTCAAAATCATCGGGCCCTTGCCTATCGGGAAATGTCAAAACAAGTTCGCAATCGTGGGGGTCGATTATTTCACCAAATGGGCTGAAGTAGAGCCATTATCCAGAATCACCGAGAAACAGACCACTAAGTTTGTATGGAGAAATATCGTATGCCGTTATGGGCTCCCCCACACTATAATCACCGACAATGGAAAGCAATTCGACAACGTCCCGTTCGATGAATTTTGCGAAAAATGGAAGATACGCAATATCCGCACTTCTCCATACCATCCTCAGGCAAATGGGCTGGTTGAAGCAGTGAATAAAATTATCAAGCATCATCTAAAGAACAAACTCGGTGAGTGTAAAGTCCTGTGGCCAGAACTCCTGCCGGAAGTCTTATGGGCATATAGGACTACGACTCGCACATCAACAGGCGAAACTCCTTTTTCCTTAACATTCGGTACCGATGCAATAGTACCAGTTGAAGTTCAAATACCTTCGTATCGAATCGAGCAGTATGATCCCGTCCATAATCAGGAAGGTCTTCTACTTCATCTCGACCTCTTGGAAGAGCGGAGAGATGCCGCCCAGCTGCGAGCAGTAGCGTATCAGCAACGCATCGGTTACTATCATAATGCTAAAGTTCGGCCTAGAATTTTCCAGCTCGGTGATTTGGTCCTTAGACAGAACCTCGGAGCTCCTGCTCGTTCGCTGGATCCAAATTGGGAAGGCCCGTATCGAGTCATCAAAATTGTGCGACCCGGTACTTACTATCTTGAAGACATGCAGGGAAGACCCGTACATCGCCCTTGGCATGTGGAACATTTGCTACGGTATTTCCCTTGATTCGATGTAATTCTTAACGGCATTCAAATGAATAAGAGCTAAAGTCGTCTTTTGGTCGCTACTCCATTTAATTGGACCAGAATAGCCCCAAAGAGAACACACATTCTCTTGGCCAATTGTCTACCCTTGGTATAACTAAAATCGTCTTTTGGTCACTACTCTATTTAATTGGACCAGAATAGCCCCGAAGAGAATACACAAGTCTCTTGGCCAATTGTCTACCCTTGGTATAATCGAAGCCTCAATCGATAGACTAGTCTATCTCCACGAGGACATGGTCATCACGACCCCCGGATTGAGCCTAACTCATTACTACGTGAGTTAAATATGAAGACATTCATTACGCAATAAAGGAAGAATGAGAGAAAGGAAATAAGAAGACCAACATCATCAAAAAGTGTTTCTTTTTATTCATATCAATTGTTTACAAAGATTGATTACAAGAAAAATTGATACAAGAGTGAAGCAAAGAAAAGAAAGATAAATCATTCTCTTGGAGGAGGAGCGGCACTCTCGACTTCAGGGCCCACTTTGGAAACCCCTCTAGCTTGAGTGACCTCGGTCACCTCATTCTCGGCAGCTACTCGTTCCTTCGCAGCTATGATGGCCGCGACCTTTTTCGAATTCCCCCATATCAAAAGATGGGGACATCCGCTGCACTACCCGCAGTGCGAAGTCGCGACCAGCATTATACGACTCGTACCTCTCCTCGTCATACAGCTGCGAAGTTCGAAACTCTGTGATGGCTCGAGCTCCTTCTTTAGAGAGCATCTTAACAAGGGCTACTCTTTCCTCGTCCCAGTGGATCGAGTCGTCCTTAAGCTGCACGAGAATGGAGCGCTCTTTATCCAAATTGTCGATAACCTCCTTGAGCTGCGACTTGGTCTCTGCGAGCCGCTCCTCCAACGAGATCTTGTCTTGGTGGAAGTCTATCTTTCTTTCTCTGCCTTCTCCTTTAACTCCACAAGCTTGGCGAAGTTGGAATCCAAAGCCTGGTACTTATCGGTTAGGACTTGGACCTTCTCGATGAGGATCTTTTTCTCCTCATCCATCTTCGAGATCAACACCTCGCGGGACTTGAGGAGCTGATCCCTTCCGTGGACTGCTTTCTCTAAAACAATCCTCTTCCCGTCAGCCTCATCTATCACACGACGGGCGGCGAGGATGTCACGCCTCGTTCGTAGAATGAGGTCCAAGCCCTACAAAATAGGAGAAAGATTATGAGATAAATACTCGGGAGCAAACAAAGGTAGCAAAACAATAACGTCAAAAAGCATGTTACCTGAAACACCCTCACTCCTGCCTCGAGGAAGAGGTTTTCAGGGCTTGGCTCGGGAAGGGTGCCAAAGGTCTGGGGGGAGATGTTGTCAAACAAAAATTTACAGATTGGGTGGAGATGACGGCTCACGGTTTGAGCAGCGGCAAGCTCGCGAGCAGGAGCCAACTGGCGAGCAGGAGCCGACTCGCTAGCACCTGCAGGCTCGCGAGATTCTTCAGCTGGGGGGCAGCCGGACCCCGCCCTGTCGTCCCTCGGGGAGTTGTCAGTAATATTAATAACTGGTGGTCCAGGTGGAACCACCAGTGAAGAAACGACAGGCGCAGGTGCCACTGGCACACCCACTGCGGCCTCGAGAAGGGGAGTCTGGTCGACATCCGCCCAATTTGGCGGATGAGAAGGACCAGCAGACGTCTTCTTCTGCCTTTTGGAGTTCGTGCCCTTGAGGCGAGGCAGCAAACCTCTATTTTCTCCGGCCTTCGTCATCGCGACCTCCTCACAAGATATTAACCCTGCCGCTGCGAGTCGGGAGGCTGATAAACAGGCCTCGATATGCCTATCGCGAGCAGGCAGTTTGTATACCTTCACGATTTTGTCGTGAATCCCTCCCTTTAAGTTCGGCTTTGCCAAAGCCGGGATACCTGCAAATACGAGCAGAAGTTAAAAACGCCAACAACCCTAAATTGACTGATGAAGTTTTGTGTGAATTGTGCCCACCTTCACAGAAAAAGCGGTTCACATCAGGGCCCCCAGAAGTGGATCTTGACTCAGACTCTCAGCTCCCGGAAGCATAAAACCAGCGTTTCCTCCATCCAGGATAATTTGAAGAAGGTTTCCCCAGTACAAAATTATCCCGGTGCCAGTAACATAAGTAATACCAGCCTTCGCTGGAGGATGCCTTCTTGAGTTGAAACATACAGAGGAACTCTTCAGCGGTGAGCTCCCCGTTATCGGCCTGCGCCCAAAGGGCAAAGGAGCTCAGGACCACCCTCCATCCGTTTACGATAAGTTGCCCGGGGGCAATCTTATAACTTCGGAGGACATTACGAATGAAGGGATGGAGAGGAAGGCGCACCCTAAGAATAAGAAGGTATTCATAGAAGGCAACGCACCCTGGGGGAGGGGGAATCCGGAGTTTCTCCCTCTTCGGGTAACCGGAGAACGACCGAGTCATAGACTTGGTATCTCTCCCGTAACTCGTTCAGCCGTTCCTCCGACAAGATAGATGGGTACCCGGACACTTAGTACCTACCCGCCGGAACCCTCACATTACTGGAGGCAGAGGATTCCAGGGTAGCATCCCCCAAGGGGATGGTGGTCTCATCGGAATCTCTAGCCATGAAAGTTTTTTGAGATAAAAAAAAAAGAAAAAAAGAAGAAAAGGCAGAAGCAGAGTATACCAAGTATGGAGGGTGGAAGGAGAATGACACCGGAAGAAGAAGGACACAGACACCAGGTGAGTGAGGAAGGAAAAAGTTTCGAAAACTTCTGTGAAAATTCAAAGATTTGGCGGATTTCGTATATTTATAAGCAATCATTCCGTCGGATTTGGCGACACGTGGCTACCACCCGTTCGGCACAGCAGTCGAGCAGGCATGGCTATTAATTCCCCAGACATGTGGCTAGTGTCTCTTCATTTCCTCTCTGCCAAAAAGCTGCTGAAGGCTGACGCTCATTAATGCCAGCCCAATCATGTACGGCTTCATCTCCGATAAAGGTGGTAGGCGGTTATGCATGACAGTAAGTCCTTCCCTTAGACTTCCTGGCGGTAAGGACTTAGGGGGCATCTGTTGTAGTCAAATTGCGCTGATCAGAGGTTCTTGCGAGGTCCCGATATCTGCGAGCACCTTTACAACAATATTCGACTCACGAGATCATCTAGTCGAGTCTCGCACATTGGACAAGTACGGCTCATAGTTACCGAGTCATCGAGCCTTTACTGTCGATAATCGAATAGTGGGAGAGCACAGAACATCTTTCCCGACCTGTGAGCCGCCCGTCTCGTGTTCATTAAAAGGTGTCACACCTCAATATGCGGGCAGCCTAGCTCGCGAGTAGCCTCAATATGCGAGTAGCCTGGCTCGCGAGTAGCTTCCGTCATGCGAGCAGCCCTAGTCATTGGTCTTTAGCAATGACGTCCCTTAGCTTATAGTACCAGCAGCCCGTATAGGCCGATTTTGGACTTATCTTTGCCTACGGCTCCATATCTCAAGAGATCACTATCAAGGAACGTAATTGACCAGATGTCTAATTGGATTATGCTATCCCCTTATCTAAGGATTGATAGGATAAGCTCCTTATCCCCAAAAATCAGCAGTAATCTTAATGGCTTGCGTAATGGACCGGACCACCCGGATCTGCATAAATAGATAATCCTATAGATGGTAAAGGTACAGAATATACAATCTCTAAACTCCTAAATTGTTAGTTTCCTTTGCAACCATACCTTATCTGACTTAAGCTTTGGAGGGCTAACGGCTGGACGTCAGTCACCCTTAGTTTTCTCTTATATTCTTTCAGATTCGAGGGAGAGCTGGCTTGAAGGAAGGTGAACGTCTGGGGGATCCTGTTACCAAATCCGACGTTAACAGCTTTGACCCCTCATTCAAGTGGAACACACACAATGGATGGGCTGGATTAGTGAACAACATCTCGGTGGGCCCAATAAATGATCATGAAGGTTTTAATGGATGGGTTACCTTCTCAACTGTTGTCTATGGTGTGGCCCACCTAATTCATTGATTAACTTGAGTTTTAAGCCTATGGGCCACCATGGAATGGTGCATCTGAATGATGGATTTGATGTTGGAAACACATCATGGTGTGGCCCACACTAGGCCTGGCAAAATTCCACACGACTCGCTAACCTACACGAAACCCGCACGAAGAAACCAGTGTTTGGGTCCAGCCTTATTGTGTGGGGCCACTAACAAGTTGACTTGTTAAGACCCGTTAACTTAACAGGTCGGGTCAGTGTTTCACTCATAAACCCGTTTAAGCCATTAACATAATGGTATAGATCACCAAACCATGACCCACCTATGAAAATTGGCACTCCATCATATGCAACATTGCAATGTACAGGTGATTCCTCCTCGTCTCACTAGTCAATTCTATCGTTTTCAGTGATAGAATGGGCCCACTAGGTGGACCACAACAGTATGTTGGGTTAGATTGTCAGTTGTCCTCATCAATGGTGTGACCATCTAATGAGTAGACTAGCCTAACGGGTTAAATGGGTTGGGTTATAGGTAACTCGTTAAATTAATAAATGAGTTTGGGTTTCTAAATTTCGACCCGTTAGTTTTACACAAAGACGGACATGACACGAACACAGATCAACACGACCCATTGCCAGGCCTAGCCCACACAGCTCGACCTCATGGGAAGTTCCCATGAGGTCGACCTCATAGTGTGTGTGTGTGTGTATATATATATATATATATATATAGAGAGAGAGAGAGAGAGAGAGAGAGAGAGAGAGAGAGAGAGTAGATATGGGGCCACACCAAAGTTGGTACTTTATAGAGGACACCCCAAAATCTTCCCTTTCTGGCGATCCTAAACCTTCATTCAAATGAAGGGGGCCGAAAATTGGCTGTTTAGCATCCGCCATGTAGGACATTTTGTGAGATGATCTTGATGGCGGGTCATATCAGATCAGTGATCTGGATCAGCCAACTAGGAACCAAATTGTACAGATATAAGGATCAATGTAAATATGGAGAGATGATACAGTTCCTCAGAAATGGCACATTCAGTGAAAATGGAAGGTATAAATCAGGTTGCAAGCAGGGCCGGGTTCATGTCCCAATGGGCCGAGCCAAGATCTGTTCACTCCCAGCCCATAGTAAATCCTAGGCCCCAGTCCGTGACAGCTTGAAAGAAATAGGCCCAACCCAAGCGCAGTCACCCACTCTTGTGGCAAGGGCTATTCATTCAGTGTGGACCAATCCTGCATATGTGATTAAAATGCCCTTGAGACCCAAGAGGGCCGAACAACGATTGGGCAAGGCTGACATGCTTTTAGACGCAACCGGAGCATAGACTGATTAACAAAATGGCTTAAAATCTTAGCAGGCCTGGTTCTCCAGCCTAGTGTTACAACCCAAGCACTGCTCGAGCAGGCCAGACCCGAAAGTATGATGGGCGAGCCTGGGCCATTAACAGTCGTAGTGGGGCAAGCCTCAAAGAGGCTTGGACCGTGTGCAATACATACAGTCCAAAGTGGGCTGGACCGTAGGCCAGGTCTGCCCAGCATTGCCCATTGGCCACCTAGTTGCAAATCCACAACCCCAAGTGTGGTAAATGTGATGGAATCGAGATCGGTGGGGAGAGACGTGGACAACTGATCAACCAATACAGGCCGTTCTTAATGTCGAGCATACATTTAACGGAATTGTTTATTTGCAGTCCAATCAACGATTCCGTACACTTGTTTGTTAACGCCAATCATTGATTGCATCACTTTCGTCCTGTCATCCTAACTATCCCATCAAAGCTAATGCCTACAAAAGAAGGACGCCATCTTACGGATGGATTTGATCATCTGATCGATGTGATTTTGTAATGGTACACCATGGAACTGGAAGCGGATTGGCTGGTGCACCCTACACCAGCACGACGTGGTGGACGCAGAGCGAGTGCGCAGTCCTCGAGCCACCGTTATCGTACGAATGGTTCAAAGAAGATTAAGGCTATCTGGACCCCACGATAATGTATTTAGTATATCCAAACCGTCCATCCATTTTACAAGATCATTTTAGAGAATGATATCTAAAGTGAGTCATTTCCAAAACTCAAGTGGACCACACCACCAAAGGCAGTGGGTACAATGATTCTCACCGTTAAAACATACCCAGGGTCCACCAGAATGTTTATTTGTCATCCAAACTGTTCATAAGGTCACATGGACCTGGATGAAGGGTAAAAATAAATATCAGACTGATCCAAAACTTATGGGACCTCCAAGCAGGTTTCAATGGTATACGTTCAATCTCCCACTGTTTTCTGCAGTGTGGTCCACTGGATCCTTGGATCTGTCTTAGTTTTGGCTCAAGCCTTAAAATGATCCCAAAACATGGACCTACGATTTGGATATAACAACTACCTCATGGTGAGATTCAGAACTTGATGAAGTCACTACACCAGCAACCTCAGTGGTGTAGGGTGCACCAGTCAATCCGCTTCCCATGGAACTCAATACACATGTTTTGATAGGTTGTCCTGGCGTCCCAATTAAACAACTCCACCGAATTGATTGGGACGCAAATTGCCTACTGACACTAGCAGTAGAGACTCGCTACTGACTGTTCTCTGTGGCCTCACCATGATGCATGTGTTTTTTATCCATGCCACGGATCCATTTTGTTATATCATTTTAGGGCATGAGCCTAAAATTGAGGCACATCAAAATCCCAAGTGGACCATACCATAGGAAAAAGTAATGATTAAACGTCCACCATTAAAAGCTTCTTGGTAATGGAAATGTATGAATCTCCTTCATGTGTGCTTGGATTCATGGAAAGCATGGGAAAGGACATAGTGATCGGCTGTATGTTTAACCTTTTCAAGTGGGAATTTGTTTTTCCACCTCCACCCCTATGAAAGAAAGGTATTTTCCAAGTGAAAGGAAATGAATTTCTCAAGGGTTAAAGCCCAAATGCCACCCTATTCATATTCAATCGCTTCACATGTGCAACAGGTACCAAATGAGACATTGTCCATCTTCAGTCATGCCAAACATTTTCCACTATACCACATGTGCCACCATCCATTTTATCTTGTGCCCCACGTGCAAAGAGCCCCTAATGTGCTAATGTGTCACATGTGTCACCATCCACCTTCTCTTGCACCCCACATGTGTTATCATGCCACATGTACCACTATTCATCTTACTTGTGCCCCCACATGTGCCAATGTGTCACACATGCCATTGTCCATCTTCAATCCTCCAATATATGCATGGCACATACCATTGTCCATCTTTAATCCTCCAAATATGGCAAGTGCCAATGGTGCTAAGGTGCACAAGTGCCATCAAATGAGATTTTAGATGTTTAGGCATTTTTACACAGTACGGCCTACCTAAGTTTTGGATGGACCAAAGTTTTGAGAGCAAAGGACAATAAGACATCATGGCGGGCCACTCACGTCGGTAGCTTAGCCTTATCCTACAAGTATTTGTGGTCAACATGACCTCTTTTTAAAAATGATATAAATTTGTAGAGGCTACTTTGCTTACATTTATAGAGCATGTAAAGGTTATTCATAAAAGTTGTTAACGTTGGACATGGGATGTAGGCTCACTTGTGGAAAGCTACTAGTGGATGGGTCTCATATGTTTTTCTTTCAACTTTTCTCATCTTGGACTTCATCATTTCCAAAATTGAATTTGAGAGAGAAAGGGATACAAAAGAGAGATTGGATAAAATAGGGATAAACTTTAACCTCACTAAACTTTTTCATCTCTCAATCCTTCATCTTTAGACGATTAAGCCATTGATCGTAATCCGGGGGGCCATCAATCAGAGGGTCATCAGAACTTCTTTACTCTGGTAGTAGTTAGGTGGACCACTGGACGCACACTGTTCATCTTTAGCTTATGTGAATGTCCTAAGATTGTGTAGATAGACCCAACCTAAAGTTTTAATATTATACTTGTGGATGCTCGCCTCTCCGCGCTCCCGAATTCTCCCTTCCTTTCGGAAAAGAGGGGTGCGTGCGCTCGAATCGTCGTTTATGCCATTGGCTCGCCTCGTTCTCGAGGGCTTTTTCTTGGTTGTCGTGTTAAGCTGGATATGTTGGATGAGTTTGTATAAGACCAAAGTCGCCACTAGCCAATTACTTCGAATCTACAATCGGCTAGACCCCGTAGAAACGTAGAGAAGGGAATCCGAAGATTCCTTCCTCTAAAATGACTCCTTTTGATCTGTGGCCAGAGATTCGAGGTAAGGGATCACGGTTACAGGGTGGGAAGATGTTAAGCACCCCACACTGCCCGTACCGAAGTACGGTCTCTACTTCACAGAATCGAACTAGTACTTGAAAGCCTAATTTAATCCTCGTACATTCTCATGAATGATATGATGCATGAATGCAGGTCTGAACAGTAAGAGTTTCTGATGGGCAGGTTTCCATTAACAGGCAAGCCCAGAGCATACACTCGAACTGACAGGTGCTTTATAAGGGATGCATGCTGTGTGTTTGAATAATCAAAGTGTTGGCAGTGATATGATAAGCAGGGGGTTAGAAGAAAAGTAAATGCTGCACTTATATTAGATGCGGATGAGATGATGCTGGTAAAAGAGTAGCTGGATGGACGGAGGAGTTGCAAGGGTTTGCTTCAAGTGGCTAGATCAAGACTTAGATAGCTTGGGAGACTTGGATTAGGGCTACGCTCTTCTCACTCGAGCTCTCCTTGGTGAAGGAATGGGCTAAAGGGATGGAGATGGACTCGAAACCCTCGGACTAAAGAGAGAGGAGGTGGATTTTTTTGGATGCTTTGAATGAGAGGGAACGGGGGTATTTATAGCTACGAGCAGTGGCAGCTGTGGTAAATAAGTTTGGGCGGCACCCTGGGGGTCGCCCGTACAGTCGCGCTGCTCCAGCTTCGGAGCGTACGGCCTCCGAACCTGAAGCAGAAAAGCCTGAGGTTCGGGATCTGGACCTGCTCCGAAGCTGTGGTTCGGAACCACGTGACTTGACTAGATTTGAAGATGGGTTGACACAGTGAGTTGACTGGGTGTATGGGCTGGACTGACCCAGTGAGTTAACTCGGTGATTTGACTCAGCGAGTTGACTCACCAAGTTTGACTTTTTTGGGATTTTTTGACTGGTTTTTCTTATAGGGGGTTTTTTGAGCTGATGTTTAAGGGTGATTTGACTGGGTTTAGGCTTGAGCTGGGCTATGGGTTGGGGCTTACAAGGGTGAATTTGGCTGGGTTTTGGACTTGTGATTTGGGGGTATGGTCCTCCATCCATTTAGCTATCTCTACCAACATTGTAACCGAAGGTGGGGTGTCTACAGATGCCCCTCTTTGACAGAGGTTGCGTGCAACCGAATGTCAAATGTCACGCCCCAAACCCAGGGACTGGGCTCAATAATTCCCAATCGCCGACCTTGGTGCCAACAACCTCCGTAGTACTCCATTCTCGGCTCCTAGCTCTCATATGCCAGGTTTCGATCCTGGCATCCCACCAGGAGGATTTTCAAGGTAAATTTTTTTGTAAAGGAGCATAATCAAAACAATAAAACATCATCAGATATCCACTATATAGTTTGTTGAGTACAGTGCTGAAAAGGAAAATACAAAATGTAGCAAAAGTCTAAAATATCAGGTACATGAACCGAGCTCAACGCTGCTGATGTGCCCTAGTACCTGCAGCGTAAACAAACGCGCATAAGCTTCCTACGAAGCTCAATAGAGTGTGTGTGTGTGTGTGTGTGTGTGTGTGTGCTTGTGTGATGCATATGACAAGTATACAGATATCAGAGTAAGCGAAAGTGATAGAAGGCTAAGTTACCAAGCTCATGAATGTTATCAACCATCCCAAGGCTATGCGATGCAAGGGCCTACATGGCCGTGTTTTACATGCTACAGATGCAATGCAAACACGTCAATCCTTAACTAATCTACATATCAAAATGGTTCTCATCTGGGACATCACCGGGGTCTAGTACACTCTAATACTGGCCGCCGCACATCGCGCGCATAACCAAGCGAGTAGAAAAGACCTCACTATCCGCCTCATCAGTGGTATACCAATGCCCACCCAGCTCGCCGATAGCGAACCCATTTCATGAGCTGGTCAGACTCGACCTAGCTTATAGCCCACTACACCCCGGCGGATAAGGTCACACCCCTTTCCAACCGACCTCGACACAGTGGGAGACGCGGCCTATTGGTATTTGGCACTCGGGCGCTCGTTTTATCCACTCGGTCTTGACGTTGGAGCATCTTACTAGTACTACAGGGTTTAGGGACTCTCACCGAAGGACATCCATAGCGCCCACATGCTAGAACATGTTTTCGGTGTCCATTACTGCCAACCACGATGTGACTATGGTGGCCATCACCCCGATGCTGCTAGGGTGTGAAGGCGATCGTGACATACATAATGCGAAATGCATGGGTCATACAATCCAAGTCATGCACCAAACTTACGCATACTACGCAATCATGTGGGGCGACCCTGTCTTGCACGGGTCCCCTAAGTATAACAAGCCAAATAGCATGTGCTATGATTAATCGTGATCCACAACAGGCATACAAATGATGCGTATGGGCATATGAATGAGCATGGTATTCATTATACTAAGCATATTATCAGTGTGACATATCAACCTAAGTATACTAGCATGTTATCAAACATATCATGTGACGTTGGCCTTAAATGGCCCAATATATGTAGAGAGTGGGACTCGGACTGTGGGCCCTATTGGAAATGTAAAGGTCTTCGTAGCATAGCCCACTTGAGACTATATCGGTCCCATACTCGGGCCTTCACATACAAAATGGGCTAACGAAATAGGTGTCTGGCATGGATAAAACATATATATATATATATCAAAGGGGGGACCATGGTGGGCCCCACCCACCGGTCGGATAACAAATATAACTCATCGTAGGTCTTATGGAGTTCAGTGGTAGGTATTCAATCGTCACCATTTCCTAAGTGAGGCCCACTAAAAAATTGGACCCCACGTGTCGATCAAGACGGTTGGCATGATACACAATGCATCCATCAAGGTGGAACCCAAAGATGGGCCCACACCCTCTAGTTGGATGGAAGATAATCATCACAGTGGCCCCAAGAAAGTTTTCAATGGTGGGCATCATTGACTGTTGTTCCTGCGGGTGTGGCCCACCTAACATTTGGATTTGTCTCATTGTTGGGGCCATATCCTAAAATGGCATAGAAAAATAGATGGGCAGCATGAATAAAACAGGTACATCATGGTGGGACCCACAGGGTGGGCCACCAACTGGGCAGCGTGCGCACGCACGCTGTCTTCAGCGTGGGACCCCCCTGGGGTCACATTAGTTTTGGATCAAGCTAATATTTGTGTTTTCCCCTCCATCCAGACCTATGCCACAGGTCTGGATGGCATTATAAACATTACAGTGAGCCTTAGGAAGGCTTTAACGGTGGACATCATTGTCCCCCACTGTGTCCCATGATACGGCCCACCTGGGAAGTGGATCTGGCCCAAACTTGGGCCTGATGCCTAAAATGATTTGGCAAAAGGGATGAACGACGTGGATGATACATATACATCATGGTGGGTCCCATGAGTGGGCCACCTGCTGGGGCACCACGAGTCCAGCGTTCGTGGACGCTGGGTACTCCCAGCGTCTCTGACGCCCCAGCGTCTCTGACGCTATGGTGCTCGTTTTTTTTTTCATTTTCTTGATTTTTTTTTTTTGGTTTTCATCCAGTGGGGTCCACATGAGGACGATCCACTCCGTCTCTCAGATTTTCCAACTCATGGGGGACCCAAAGAGCCTTATATTGAGTATGTTACGAGGGCTAAAAACATCAAGGTGGGCCAAGGAAAGCTTGACAGTAGACATCATTATTTCCACTATTTCATGTGGTGCGGTCCACTTAAAATTTGGATCTGTTTCATATTTGGGCCCTGGCCCTAAAATGATCCAGGAAAACAAATGGACGGTGTGGATTCAACACAAATATCAAGGTGGTCCCACGAGTGGGGACCCAGCTCAAACCATTCCAGCGTCTCTGACGCTGAGGACGTCCAGCGTCTGGTCTTTTTTTTTTTTCAAGTGGGGCCCAAATGAATACGATCCACTCCGTCTATCGGATTTCCCAGCTCATGGGGGACCCAAAGAGCCCCCCTATATTGGGTATATAAATATAACAGTGGGCCTAAGAAGTTCTCAACAGTGGTATCATTATCTTCACTATTTTCTATGGTGTGGTCTACCTGAGATCTGGATCTGTTTCATTTTTGGTATCCAGCCCTAAAACAGACTGGAGAAGTAGATAGACGGTGTGGATCAAGCCCAAGCATCAAGGTGGGTCCCACGAGTGGGCCCCATGGTTAACGCCCAAAAGGGCTCCCGCCCATGCACTGCTGGGCAGCAGCGTTCTCTGGATGCTGTTTGTCCAGCGGCCTTGCTTCTTATATATATATATATATATATATATATATATATATATATATATATATATATATATATATATATATATATATTCTTTTTCCCCCATTATTTTTATTTCATCAAGTGGGGCCCACATGAGGATGATCCAATCCGTCCATCAGTTTAACCAGTGTAAGGTGGGCCCAAAATTTCTAGACCAAGCCAAATCTGTGCATTTTTTTCCTTCATCCCGATCTTTGTGATAAAAAAAGTTGAATGGTAAATAAATATCCAGGTGGGCCACACATGGTGTCCCACGCTGTGACAGCATGCGGGGCATGCTATCTCATAGCGTGGTCCACTTGTGGGCCCCACCATAGTTCACAAGAAAAAAGAAAAAGGGAAAGGAAGAAGAAAAGAAAAGGAAGGAAAGCGGAGAATCCGACTAATGGGATGGACCCCTGCCACTATGGGGTCCACCATACAATTGATGCATAAATAAGATGGGTCCCCATCTTTGTGGGCCCACTAAAATGAAAAGAAACAATGGAAATAGGATTTTCATCATCTCTTGCACTCACTTTGAAAGATGAACGGTTGAATTGAATCGGATGGTTGATCGAACGGTTCGGATGATGGTTGGGGCTCTCCAAGCTTTGATCTCCACCTTCTAATTCTTTGTCATAATCTCCCTCTCTCTCTCTCTCTCTCTCTCTCTCTCTCTCTCTCTCTTCTTTACAAATGGGAAAATGAGATTGCCCCCTCTCCCCTACATATGCTTGTATGGGTAGAGAGGAGGGATATGAGGTGATGATGGCTAGTATGGGAGGGGGAGTAGGATGGTATGGGAGGGGGCATGGAAGGTATGGGCTCTCTTGACTTTGTGGTGAGAGAGGGATGGTGTGAGTATGGTTTGTGTTGACTAGGGTGATGAGAGGGATATGTGTGGGGGTGAGGGGGATTGATTGATTAAAACTTTCTTGAGATTTGTGCAAGTGGGGCCCGCGCCACACGTGCGTTGCGCGGCCCACCTCAGATTGCGCAAATGATCGCAACTTTCACACCGGGTATCGCAATAGGGTGTGCCGCATGGTGTTGGAATCGCAGCGCTTACACAGTCGCCGGGGAATAAGTCTTGGGTCGATGCGGTACTAAAATAGGGTTACAATCAAGGCTCACTAATCTGGTCCATCTGGGACTTTTCGGTACGAGAAACTGAGCGTACGGAGGACAAATCAGGGTACGGGTCTTACATCAAAGTGAGTGGACACCCCACTTCTGACTCGGTCATTCATAGATCATGGTCTAAAATCTTTGGTTGCCTTTGTATCTGAGTCAGTTGATTGTCTAGAAATTGATCACTCGCACATACCGCGAGAGTTTGGAGAAAACGTTGCGATTGTCCCTGCATGCGCTACAACCTGGGTACCCAATCACAACTCTTCCGTTCCCAATCGGTACTAACATAAAAAAGGTACAGTAGAGCCTCTACGTCCGTCATAGTCTTACGAGGTTACCGACCCTGTGATTAATTGTTCGATGCTTTCTCGGATCACTCCAGGAGTACTTGTTTCACTTGACTGTCAAAGTGGTTAGCTACCCTGCGTCCATGTAGTCTTACGAGAGATCCACTACGCCGACTTGGAATCAATCAAGGTACTTCAGGCATCCACACCTAGGTATGTGCGGGTAAACTCTTTCCACCCAATCTGCTGGTTTTGATGCTCGGGTTGCAATTCATTCTTTTCTAGATCGTGGTCCGGAATCTTTATTTTCCTTTGTATCTGAGTCAGTTGATTGTCTGGAAATTGATCACTCGCACATACCGCGAGAGTTTAGAGAAAATGTTGCGATTGTCCTTGCATGCGTTGCAACCTGGGTACACAATCCCAACCCTTCCATTCTCGATCGGTACTAACATCGAAAAGGTACAGTAGAGCCTCTGCATCCGTCATAGTCTTACGAGGTTACCGACCCTATGATTGCTTGTTCGATGCTTTCCCGGATCACTCCAGGAGTACTTGTTTCGCTTGACTGTCAAAGTGGTTAGCTGCCCTGCGTCCATGTAGTTTACGGGAGATCCACTACGCCAACTTGGAGTCAGTTAAGGTACTTCAGGCATCCACGCCTAGGTATGTGCGGGTGAACTTTTTCCACCCAATCTACTGGTTTTGATACTTTGATTACAATTCATCGTTTCCACCGTTCAGACGATTTCTTTGACCGAGCCTTTTGGCTTTCATCTTTTCGTAACTTGGCATTTGGTACGACCGCACTGACACTGGAGTTCAGTTCAACCGTACTTTGAGTGCATTGGATCTGATGGTCTCCGGGGAAACCACGAGACATCGGATCTTATTTGATTTTTGCGTCGGCTCCTACCCAAAGATATGGAAGATCTCTCAGTGTTTTAGAGGCCGAACACTCTACTAGGAAAATGTTTTTGAATTTTTAAAAAGATACCCACTCTGGGGAGTGATACTCCGTGGAGTTTTTATTTGCAAATAGGAATATATATAATATTTTTAATCTTTTTGAAGAGGAAATCTGGCTTGCACGCGCCTCCACTAGGGATGCCTGTGGGTTCTTTGGCTAACCGACTTTTATTTTAAAAGTAGGTAAAGATGATGATTGATGCGATGGATGTTGATGCATGCGAATGAATATTTGACGATGGATGCATGATTTGGCTCATTTTCTTTTAGTTTGATGATTTTGCTTTTGCTGGGGATGCAGAGAACTTTGAGCTTATTGCTTGCAGGGTTGTGCTTCCCTGGAGATTTTCTTTCTAATGTGGATGTCTGGTCAACGGGTTGGTCAAGATCCCGACCCGTGGTCGATCAGGTCCATCGTCCCAAGATGCTATTTCTTCGCTGGTGGGGATAGATGAAGGAGGTTGTTAGTTGTAACCTCAAGATGCTCTTCTGGGGAATGGGTGTGACTGGGATAGTGGTTGGTCTCCAGTTTTGGTCAAGATTTCAATTTGCTGGCGATCGGATCAGTCATGCCACCTGAAATGCAGTGCTGGAGATAGTGATAATTTTTGTGATTTTTTGCAAATATGTGATCCGAATCTTTACTTGAGTAGTCAGGATGGGAATCGGTTATTGAAAACAAAGTATTTTTGTGATTTTGAAAATATTTGGTTCGAGTAAAGATCGGTATTTATTGGAAACAAGGGAAGTATTTTGTGATTTTTGAAAGATGATTTTGTAATGTTTTGGTATTTTCTGATTCTTCTGAAATGCAGGGAAAGGTATGGAATTTTCATCCATTTCCAGCTTCTACTACTGGTAAAGCACCCGATCCATTTTATGTCAGCGAGCAAGACGAAACTCACATAGTTAAGTGCCGTAATTTTACATCTTCGAATGAGGGATTTTTTAAGGTACAGTCGACACACCCATAAAGTTGCCTATTCCTCATGTGCAATGCACATAGACCACGTATCGTCCGACGGACTCCTTCGGCCACAAAACGAGCCACATCCTCACATTTCCCTTTGTCAATCCATTTTGGGGTCTTATGCTGCTCACAATTCCGTGAGGGCGCGCTTCACCTCCCAATTGCCTTAATCTCCTTCATGAGTTTTAGGAACAGGGAACATCCGTCAGATTTAACAGCGACTTCCAAATCAAGGTTGTCTATCACGGTGCATTCAACACGAACAAGATTGCGGGGTTCTGCCCGCCTCAGCCCTTTACCTGTTTAGAAGACTCCGAGCACCCGTACGATCAAGTGTCAGCCATGTCCGGGACAGGTTGGGAAAGAAAGCCCCCGAGAAGTTAATCCCAGTGTATTTTTAGGTCTTCGAACCGCTGGGGATAAATTTGCACAGTTAAGATTGATGGTGAATTTTTTTTGTTTTGAGAAAGTTCTAGACTTCAACTCGAGTGATCGAGATTGATACTGGTTTTTATGAAAAGCTTAAAATCTTTTTGGTATTTTTGGAATGATCCGGGTTATTGAACCTTAATCCGAGTGTTTGAGGTCGAGGCCGATTTTTTGTTGAAAGCAATAAAAGTCCCCCGAGAAATTAATCCCAGTGTAGTTTAAGGTCTTCAGACCAAATTTTATGTACAAGCGAGGCATGAAAATGCATATTTTTTTGTGTTTCTTATAAAAGATCCGGGTCATCAGATCTTGATCCAAGTGGTCGAGATCGATGCTGGTTTTTATTAAAAAGTCTCTCGGGATGTTAATCCTAACATTGTTTAAGGTCTTCGGACCAGATTTTATGTACAGAACACATTTTTTTGAGATTTTTTTGAAATGATCCAGGTCATCAGATCTTGGCCAAGCGGTTTGGATTGATGTCGGTTTTTATTAAAAAGTCTCTCAGGATGCTGTTCCCGACGTAGTTTAATGTCTTTGGACCAGATTTTATTACAGAATAGGGTGACACATTTTTTTTGAGATTTTTTAAAATAATCCAAGTCATCAGATCTTGGCCCGAGCAGTTGGGATCGATGCCGGTTTTTATTAAAAAGTCTCTCGGGATGCTGTTCCCGACGTAGTTTAAGGTCTTCGGACCAAATGGGGATGGGAGGTATGCAGAGATCAGGGTTGAAAATTCTTGGGGTTTTCTGAAAATGATTCAGATTGTCAGGCAATGACTTGGATGGTTGAGATCACTGTTTAACCAAGTCAATTCTCTTTCTTTTTCTTAAAAATCTCATGGTGCTTTTTCCACATCATCAAGTTAAATTTTCTCCAATTTCTCACAAGATGAGATTTTGGTGAGATTCCTTACTTTTTCTCATCCTTCTCTTCCATCACTTCATTCTTACATGGAGGTACAAGATTCACTTGCAACTACTCTTCCCAAGGGGGAGTTCTTCCCAAGGAGAGAGAGTGAGAGGTCGTTTTAACTTGGTGGGAGGACGGACGACCCCCTAGGTGCCGCCCAAGCCTCTTCTGCTCACTGGTTTTTCCAGTGGGCTGGGTAATGGGGTGCCCTCTTCTTTTCTATATAACATAGGGCACCCTTGGCTCCTCCAACGTGCAATCTCTCTCTCTTCTTTCTCACACTTTCTCTTTCTTCAAGTTTTTCTCTTTCTTTTGATGGCCCTTTTGCTCTTTCAAGTGGTGAGGCCTTAGTGGAGCTTTGGGACAGCAAGGTGGTCCCCCTTTAGTGAGTGGTGAAGGTATGGACCACTCCCTTTTCTTTCATGTCCTTGTTTTCTTCTTCACTTTCTCTTCTCATGTTTTCTTTCTTTCCTTCATGTAGATATTCCAAAGGAGTCAAGGTGGGCCCCAGTCCTTTGGCTTCTTTCTACATCTCCAATCTCTTCTCAAGGTGGTGCATGGAGAGGAACATTGCAAGCTTTCATTTCATTTTTTTTTCACACTCCCTTCACGTGTATGTAAAGGGTAATTTTGCCATGTTCATCAAGTGCGCATGGTAAAATATCCTATCTTTTTTCATGGGAGTTGGGCCCCTTTTTATGTGTATCAAATGGGCTCAAAGTGAAATCATGGCCCTTGGTGTATTTGATGGGCCCAATACTTCATTTTGGGCTCTCTCATGCTATCTTTTTCTTGCTATATTTTCCTTAAGCTTTTCTTTTCTTTTCCATCTTCTTTTCAAGGTTTGGGCCCATGAGATTGGTAGGGCCCACCTTGCATTTTGGGCTCACAATGCTCACTTTGGATGGCCCCATCTTTCTTTACATGTGTATGGACAAAGTGGTTAGCCCATTCTTCACTTGGATCTCAAGTGGGCTAAAATTTTTTAGTTAGGCCTTTATGGACAAATGGCCCAAATCTTCCACCATTTCTTGATTATGATGTATATCCTAATACACAAAGTGTGGTGGGCTCCTTGGAATTTTTCTATATAGATGGGCTTTTGGTCCCTCATTGAAACTTGTACATTTCTTTTAGTTATGTGTGCACCACTACACTTTGTACATGTAGGATTCTTTCCCCTCATGCCTTTTCCTTGGATGGATGGAGGACTTGGGTTACTTGATCATCCACAAGTCCCATGAGTGAGTTGTTTTAATAATCTCACTAAGTTCAAATGGTTTTCTCATGTAGTAGGAAAGTGGTTCTCAAGAGCTTCCTTTAATGTTCCCAATCCCAATTGGATGACCTTCTTCAAGTGAGCTACCCACGCAATCATAGCTCCTTGAACTTCTCTTGGGGTACTTGGTGGGTCATCCACCAACATTCTCAAGGATGAGTGATTATTTTTCAATTTGTGGGAAAGAATGATACCCATAAGTTGCCCAATTCTGTCCCATTCTTTGGGGCATTTTGGATTTTGATCTTTAAGTGGGCTATGTATATCATTCTTAACCATTTTCATGATGGTTAAGAATGGTATACTCATCAAGCCATGCCCTCTTGTACTCAAATGGTCTCCTTTTTAGTAAAGAAATTGGTACACATGAGTTGCCCAAACTCGTCCTTGCATGGACATTTCCAACTTTGATTCTTCATGTGGGCTATACGCATCAATTTTTTACCATTGGCTTCTTTGACTCATATGTTTGTGGGTAGACCACCATATTGTACTCTCATGGTTAAAACATTTATCAAGATGATGCACATAGGTTTCCCATGATTGACCCATGAATGGGTTCTTATGGTTCTTCAAGTGGGCTATGTGCTCCTTTCAATCCATTGAGGTGAGGCACTTGAGTTGCTCTTGGGGACCAATTTCCTTCCTATTCCCCACTTGTCCATGTATGTATAAAAAGATGGGAACATCTTAAATGAGGATCATGGCCTTGGTAGGGAAAGTGAACCAAGCCTTGGTCACATATGGACTTTGAAGAGGGATTTCTTTATATGAAGTTTGATTCTTATCCCACTTTGATCTCATGGCACTTTAGTGCATTTGTTGTCCAAAATGTGTCCTTGGATGGTGGATTTTCCTTATCTAAGGCATGGCATGCAACCCTCTTTAAGGTGGGCCTTGCTTTCTTCAATGGGCCCAACACATATCCTAAGCGACACATGGAGTTGGATATTGGATTTTTGTATTTGAACGTAAATCCAAATCCATGGGTTTCCTGGATAATGACTTGGATTTTAAATGGGGACTTATCTTGCCAAGCTTGTAGGTTTGATGGCGAATGGTACGAGGGGTGTTCGCTCGCCTCAAGTGTAAGGCTGCGATGTAGTAATAATCTCGGTAAGACCGAGGTCGATCCACAGGGAAGGAAGTAAACAATTCTAACTATCCTAATAACTAGAATCAAAGAGGTTTGTGAAATTGGTTTTGAATATAAAATAGAAAATCTGATAATGGAAAGATAACTAGAGCATCAAGGATCCACTTATAGCTCTCCTTAGATGCATAATTCGCTATGGTTTCACACTTTCTCAACTAGAATCGATATTAAGATCTATCTAGCCGGATGATAGAGCTGTTAAACCAAACAATCTGTTATATGTAAGTTCAATGCATAGGATTCACTCAATGTAGGCTGAGCTGAGCATGCTCAATTGCATAGGTCATTCACCATTCCAAAAGGTTCAGTTCACAATCATAACCATCCTCAAGTCCTGTCACAAGACAAGGCTAGATCATGATTTGAACTTGATTCAAATCACATGCACAGTCCCTTACATAATTCAGAAAATCAGAAAACTAGAACTTTGGTAAGAAGTCCCTTCATGAAGATCATAGTACTAGAGCGCACTCCGATTCCTCAGATCATACAGGTCTAGACTGATACAAACCAATTAAGAAGTTAAGTAATTCTCCCAAACATCCATGAGTCATCATATGACTAAGAAAAACTACTTAAAAACTTGTATTAACTTCAAACCATTGTTCATAATCATGAAAACCAACTTTAAAACCAATAAAACGAATTAAACAATCTAAGAAAACTATAAGGTTCACCTCTTAGCTCTAGCTAAGAGATTAGCTAATGAAAAGCATATTAAAAACTAGAACTAGAACTAAGAAAAGGAAGAAAAACTAGCTGGAGGAGGCTAGGAAGCCTCCTATGACTTGAACTCCTTGCTCTCCACGTCCTTGGTTGATTTGGAATAGAAGAGAGCACCTCCTTTTATAGTGCAGCAATAGTACAGCAACATAGCAGAATTTGTTTCGCTTGGTACGGCTTAACTAATGGTTGGATTGCCTTCAAATTTAGTTTGTAGTTTTCTTGTAATGTGATCTTACTCATAGATGATTTAGATTTTAAAGATTATCTTCTGAATTGGCCCACCAATCACATCACCAACTGCCTCTCAAAATCGCGCACTTTGGGTACCTTCAAAACCAGTCATCTTGCTTTCAACGCTCCGGAGTGTACAGATGTCGGATTGATCCCGAATTTTGAACATTGGTAGAAAACTTCCTCCTCTACATGATAGATGGATTAGATTGTCTAAAAAAAATCTTAGAATGTGGTCCAAAAATTAGAACAATTAGGGCTTTTATAAACTCTGCGCAGTTGGCTCTTTCTGGATGGTCCATCTTTCTTCAACCGGTACGATCAAACCACACATCCTTTTGATCTGAAACTTTTTGCTTATTCATATATGGATGTGGTCTAAAATATGGTCAAAGTAGGATTCTTCATATCATCAATGATGGGCCACCTGGACCGGCCCAGAGTGGAGTAGGCAGAATCTGGAACTTTCTAGACAGTTCGTATTGTTTTGGTCACCACGATCAATCCGTAGCTCCGATCGACACGAAACCACTTGGGTTAGTTCGGTGTCGAGCTCTCTTCAACATGGATGTGTTGGATTTCCAAATATCATCAAGATGGCTTCAGAAAAGTGGTCCGAAAAACCAGAAACGGGAATGGCCTGCTGTATGCAATCTGGAGTCTGAAACTTGCATGGCCGACCGGTCACGACCGGTCGGACAGGGCTGGCCGACCGGTCATGACCGGTCGTGACCTGTCTATTTTGGTCCAGTGTGCTATGTAGAAGGTTGTAATGTTGGCCGACCAGTCATGACCGGTAGGGGCCTCTTTGGCCAACCGGTCTTGACAGGTCGGACCCCATTTTCTGCACTTTTTCTTCTTTCTTTTCTTTCTTTCTTTCTTCCTCATTCTCCTCTCTTTCTTCATCATTCTTTGGTCCACCTTGGGCCTTCATCAAAGACTCCTAAATGTGCCCTTTTAGTCACCAATTGAGCCAAGCCACTCTCATTCCTAAAATTGCAAAACATATATTTGATTAGTCTTTAAATTATGAAAATCTTGCATAATGAGTGATGAATTGGGGTTAGAATATGCACAATTAAGAGCTCAACACACCCCCCCAACCAGCATTTTGCTAGTCCCGAGCAAAACATGCGTGAAACAAGTTCAATTCTTCAAAAACCAACTCTCCTTCAGAAACTATGCTTCTATACATCCCAAGACACACAAGTGTAAAAGTCAGAAAAATTAGGTGATAGAAGTTGAAACCTTAAGCTCTTAAAACATAATAAGTATCCATATGAAATTCTCACTGATTGATTGATGAATAGAAGAACTTGAACAAATTCAACCTAGTGTGCATAGTGAAAGTTCATCGCATGAGTTTCTGGGCTTATCTTCTTCATGAATCAACTAAACTATGGATTTCAAGGTGCACAGAGCAACAACAAGCCTATGACAGGAATTTGTCTTACCGTCCTTCCGACGGCTTTCACACTACGTCCCATTTCCGACTTTGGTTACGGGTAGACCATCCCCCGGTTGGTAGTAGGTAGCCCTAATCGGAATTTTCCACAAATTTTCCATCATTCCCAATTTCATCCTTCCTTTTCCTTTTTCTTTTAAATTAGATAGGATTTTTGGAAATCCATATCTTTCGTTATTTTCCCATGGACAAGGATGAACAAAGTACCCCGGCTTGGTTCCTCAACACCTTAAATCTAAGTCTAGGTAATCCACAAATCACATAATCCTTTCAACCCATGAAAATCGTGTAATGTGAACTAGGTGTAAAAGTGTTCAAATTTTCTATCACTCACATAAATAGGGGAATTCACATATAAAACCATTATATTAAAAGAAGTTTAAAGCTTGCAACATCACTCACTTCGTATCTCCTCTTCTTATACTCATGCTATCTCGAATGCATAGAATCAAAGCTTTCCAAAAGAGTTTTGAATTTTAGAAAAATCAAAAATTTTCTACATAATTGCTCGAAATGTCACAAAAGCTAGCAGATTCATCTAAGGAATCTCACCCCCCAACCAAAATCTTACATTGTCCTCAATGTAATAAGATATGCAATATGCATGACATGAGAGCAATGAAATAAAACAAAGGAGAGTGAGAACGAGAGTACCTGAGGTAGCAAGTTGATCAATTCTAGCATCTTCCATTGTCTCAATGAGACTTATTCAATCCTAAATGCGAAAAGAAATCCTAACCTACCTACCTACCTTTGATTAGTCCGATCGACTATATGATCAAATTTGAGCAGGATCTTCATGAATTTCAATAGGTTTCTCATGAGGACCATCCAAAGTCCTGCTCGAATGTATACATGTGTGCGTTTCTTCATGAAAGTCCAATCATAGTGTGCACCACACGCATGTATGGAGGAGATAAGAGCAGCAAAAAGATATCTCCTCAAGTTTTGAATTGGGTTGTAATTGATTAAAAACGGGTCCTCCCAATCAGAATTTTCAATGGGTCGAAGAACCCATGATGGTGGAGAGACATTCATTAAGTATTTTTCAGTTTGGATTGTCTCCTTCACAAATTCAAATTTGCATGGTGCTTCCACAAACAATGGTAAAGAGTGTAAATCAGTGGAATGGTGTTCTTCAGGCACCGACACCGTGTCTAACAAACTATCCAACTCCTTAATCATCTCACCATTAAGATCATAGGGGTGGGTCATGCATTCCTCTAGAAATCGAGAGAGTCGGATGAAGGGTCCTCATTCTCCCTAAGTGATTGAGAAAATTCTGTTTCAAGGGTAAGGAATTCCTCCTCTATAGAGGGGAGGTCTTCCAAAGAGAAAATTTCAGATTCAGTGGTAAGCACATCATCTAACATTAGTTGATCTTTTGAAATTTCAGATTGTGCCACCTCGTCATCCAAAGAAACAGAATTTCCAACCCAAGGGAGTTCTTCCACAATAGAATTGGTCATGTTTTGTTGGTGGAAGGACTCAAAAATATCGACTTCAGCCATCTCTCTAGCAAGAATCTCTTCTGGCGACTCATAAACATTTAACCCTTTGGACGAAGAAATCATGGACTCACAATCATCTTTCAAACCCTCATTGTAGGTAATCAAACTATCACTTTCAGATTTTATAGATTCATCGGGTTCGTCAACCGTCCTTGAAATCTCTTCATCATTCAAATCGGAATAACTAAAAGAGATAGTTGATTCACCATAATCGATGGTAATGGTGGGATCACTTAGATCTACATCCTCTAAAAGTTTAGTCATTAAATCGGAAGAAGGTTGGGCTTGGATAGCCTCATCCTCCTCATTGTTGGGGATTGATTCGGTGTTCCCAATGTCGGGTTCAGGATTTTGAGATGGCGAGAGGTTTTGTATGCATTGCTCAGTTATTCCCATAAACTCTCGCAGAGTATCCTCAAGAGTTCGTGTCGGTTGTGGATCATGAGAAAGAAACTCTTGAGGATAATTGTTGGCATCCATGGTTGGCTCATCTTCCCTTGGACTAGAGGTGTGAGGACTCTCTCGATGAAGACCATACATGTTATATGACGAAGACTGATAAGATGGTTAATAGGCATAACCATACAAGTGATCACGCAATGTCTTTACCGGTTGGTCATTACTCTCCCGGTCCTTTTTCTTATTCCTACCTCCTGTTAAACTTGGTGGAACACTCTTGTTATTTTCAACCCAGTAATCACGTAGCGTCTTACGTTGGGGGGTAGTGGAGGTTGATTGACTCTCAGAATAATACTTATGCTTAAATTGGTTCCAATCATAAAGAGTTTTGATTCCATAGTCTGTCATCTCATCTTCCAAAAGGTATGCATAAGCACCACACTTCTAATCAGCCATAATGAGATTTTAAAGAGTTGGAACTACCCTAACCTAGGAAAAAAAATAATAATAATAACAAAAAAATAAAAAGAAGGGAGATTGGGAGATGTTACCCAATAGAGTGAGATCTATGTCAGCAACAATGTCCTACAAAATAAAAAAAATTGTTAGTAATCTAAAAAAAATCAGAAAATCTACTTCTATAAAAATTGAAAATCCGACCTAACTAAGACTACTCTATAGCTACTAGAACAACTAGAAACGTTTAACCTCTTCCCCGGCAACGGCGCCAAAAACTTGTTCGCTCGCCTCAAGTGCAAGGCTGCGATGTAGTAATAATCTCGGTGAGACCGAGGTCGATCCACAGGGAAGGAAGTAAACAATTCTAACTATCCTCATAACTAGAATCAAAGAGGTTTGTGAAATTGGTTTTGAACATAAAATAGAAAATCTGATAATGGAAAGATAACTAGAGCATCAAGGATCCACTTATAGCTCTCCTTAGATGCATAATTCGCTACGGTTTCACACTTTCTCAACTAGAATCGATATTAAGATCTATCTAGCCGGATGATAGAGCTGTTAAACCAAACAATCTGTTATATGTAAGTTCAATGCATAGGATTCACTCAATGTAGGCTGAGCTGAGCATGCTCAATTGCATAGGTCATTCACCATTCCAAAAGGTTCAGTTCACAATCATAACCATCCTCAAGTCCTGTCACAAGACAAGGCTAGATCATGATTTGAACTTGATTCAAATCACATGCACAGTCCCTTACATAATTCAGAAAATCAGAAAACTAGAACTTTGGTAGGAAGTCCCTTCATGAAGATCATAGTACTAGAGCGCACTCCGATTCCTCAGATCATACAGGTCTAGACTGATACAAACCAATTAAGAAGTTAAGTAATTCTCCCAAACATCCATGAGTCATCATAAGACTAAGAAAAACTACTTAAAAACTTGTATTAACTTCAAACCATTGTTCATAATCATGAAAACCAACTTTAAAACCAATAAAACGAATTAAACAATCTAAGAAAACTATAAGGTTCACCTCTTAGCTCTAGCTAAGAGATTAGCTAATGAAAAGCATATTAAAAACTAGAACTAGAACTAAGAAAAGGAAGAAAAACTAGCTGGAGGAGGCTAGGAAGCCTCCTATGACTTGAACTCCTTGCTCTCCACGTCCTTGGTTGATTTGGAATAGAAGAGAGCACCTCCTTTTATAGTGCAGCAATAGTACAGCAACATAGCAGAATTTGTTTCGCTTGGTACGGCTTAACCAATGGTCGGATTGCCTTCAAATTTAGTTTGTAGTTTCCTTGTAATGTGATCTTACTCATAGATGATTTATATTTCAAAGATTATCTTCTGAATGGGCCCACCAATCACATCACCGACCGCCTCTCAAAATCGCGCACTTTGGGTACCTTCAAAACCAGTCATCTTGCTTTCAACGCTCCGGAGTGTACAGATGTCGGATTGATCCCAAATTTTGAACATTGGTAGAAAACTTCCTCCTCTACATGATAGATGGATTAGATTGTCTAAACCAATCTCAGAATGTGGTCCAAAAATTAGAACAATTAGGGCTTTTATAAACTCTGCGCAGTTGGATCTTTCTGGATGGTCCATCTTTCTTCAACCGGTACGATCAAACCACACATCCTTTTGATCTGAAACTTTGTGGTTATTCATATATGGATGTGGTCTAAACGATGGTCAAAGTATATTCTTCATATCATCAATGATGGGCCACCTGGACCGGCCCAGAGTGGAGTAGGCAGAATCTGGAACTTTCTGGACAGTTCGTATTGTTTTGGTCACCACAATCAATCCGTAGCTCCGATCGACACGAAACCACTGGGTTAGTTCGGCGTCGAGCTCCTCTTCGACATGGATGTGTTGGATTTCCAAATATCATCAAGATGGCTTCAGAAAAGTGGTCCGAAAAACCAGAAACGGGAATGGCCTACTGTATGCAATCTGGAGTCTGAAACTTGCATGGTCGACCGGTCACGACCGGTCGGACAGGGTTGGCCGACCGGTCATGACCTGTCGTGACCTGTCTATTTTGGTCCAGCGTACTGTGTAGAAGGTTGTAATGTTGGCCGACCGGTCTTGACCTGTCGGACCCCATTTTCTGCACTTTTTCTTCTTTCTTTTCTTTCTTTCTTTCTTCCTCATTCTCCTCTCTTTCTTCATCATTCTTTGGTCCACCTTGGGCCTTTATCAAAGACTCCTAAATGTGCCCTTTTGGTCACCAATTGAGCCAAGCCACTCTCATTCCTAAAATTGCAAAACATGTATTTGATTAGTCTTTAAATTATGAAAATCTTGCATAATGAGTGATGAATTGGGGTTAGAATATGCACAATTAAGAGCTCAACAAGGGGGCGAAGGGTGGTCAATGAGGATGACCCCGCCTTCATTGTTCACCGAGGGACCCATATGTGTTCCTTAGCTAAAGAGCACCAACCTCTTCCCTCCATAAAAGGCCGAGGTACCCGAGATCTCTGGGATGATTGGGTGAAACAACCGCAACCTATGCTCGGACATGTTCTGGTCGATACTCCTTTTGCAGGCTTTCTCACATTGTGCTTTCACAACAATAATGCCAACCGCATGCTACTTACGGCCCTCTGTGAGAGGTGGAGGGATGAGACCCACACCTTTCAACTTTCCTGTGGTGAATGGGGAATAACTCCCCTAGATATATATATGCAGATTGGTTTTCTATTTCATGGGGCCGTTGTTCCCCACGCAGGCTCTCTTGCTCCCATTACTTCCACTGACTGGATACGGCTTGTAGGAGCCATCCCACCCGAGAGTGAATTCCAAAGCCACCAAGTGAAACTGCGATGGTTTTACAACACCTTCGTCGATGTCATCCCTACTACCGAGCTGGAGGCCCTTCACAAAGCACGGGCTATGATTTCTTACGCCTTTGGGTCGTTCCTTTTCTGCCATGCGAATGAGAGGGTTGATCCTAGATTTCTACGCTTGGTTGAGGATCTTCATCATTCGTATAATTGGAATGGGGCTATCTTGACTCGCATCTACCAAGGTCTAGATAAGACCTCTCGGAGTAGCCGGTCCTTCACAGATTTCTGGCCCGTCGTGGAGGTACTCTTTTTAACCTTCCCTGGAGACATTTGTCTTCTTTCTCCATCTGATCATTATATATGCCCTTGTCCAGACCTGTTTTTATGATCATTTTGCTCATCTCTCGCCGAGGATACGAGATGGTGTCGAACCATCCATATATCGCTTCATGCACTGGCATCAGCAAAATCGTCAACGGAGTTCTCGAGTGTCTGGGGACAATTGGTGTGCTGACATAGACGGATTGACCGTCGAGGACGTAAGTATCTTTCTTTCCTTATCCGTCGTACTGCTCTGTGACTGATTGTGATGAATCCCTTTGTTGTAGTTTGCTAGGATGCCATATGCCAGCTTTCCCCTTTATTATACCCCTCAGGGTGTAGAAGCATATGATTCTTCGTGTCTTCGGATCATGCTCTCTGACGCCGAATCGTTTCAATGGTACTTGGGTGAGAGATTGCTCCGACAGGTCACTGGCGGGGCTTGGGTTCCTTGTTCCGTACCTCTTCCAACTGCTTAGATTTTCGCTGATGACATGGCCAATGCTCTCGCGAGCCAGCTTGGATTTCGTTTCACGATCCCGGACTGTGACTACAACGAGTGGTATTTGCTGTACGGATAGGGACCTCTTCTTCCTTCGCTCTACGTCCCAGGGGGTTGTCGTAGATATGTAGGTGGATCAGTGACAACTCCTCTGATGGACCTTCATTGTCGGGAGTGGGATGAGAGGAGGGATGATGATGATTATGTTGGTGATCTATAGCCTGCTTCTCTGAGGATGTATTCAGCTTATTTGATGTATGGCCTTCTGACATTTTTAAGGCCTTTTAATTTGCCTTTCTTCTGTATCAAAATCTTCGGAATGAATATAGAACCCCCGATTTGTCTCAAATTTCTTGATGGTGCTTGGATGCTTTGACTTTCGACTCATTCTTTAATGTTTTGTGCAAGATAAGATTCCCAATTGCATGGATGATGACTTGAATGGTTCAGATTGATTGGTTCAGCCTTGTGGGCCCTTTCCAGACTTCAGCTTTGCTTTGGAGCACCTATCCTTGATGTTTTGTGAGACTACGAAGGCTTTCCATGGTGTGGATGATACTTGAACGGCTCAGATTGCTCTTTTCAGCCATGTGGGCCCACTTGATTATCAAATCCTGGACTATGTCCTTCTTTCTTGATGATCAAGCCCTTGATCTTGCTATTTTATGACTCATGTGAGCTCTTCCATGGTTTAGATCATGATGATCTAGTCTTTGAATGGCCTAGATCGCTTGTGGGCCCCTCTTGATCAACTTTTCTTCTCTTTGACTTGATCAGATCCATGTTGACCACAACACTTCATGATTGGATAGGTGGGGTATCTTCTAGATGATTCAGATCAGCCTCAATCAAAATCTGGAGTTAATTGGAGCTTTGGGCAGCCCTCAGGGTGCCAACTGCTGACATGGACTATCAGTCTCACCTATCAGTGACTGTGAGACCAATCCTGCGGAGAGAGGGAGAGCGTCCGTACTGGCGGCCCAAAGGGGGCCGCCCAAACCTCTCCTCATGTGCAGTCCGTGCGGGCCGTGGTTCGGACATTCCCCTCTGCTCACTGTTCCTATCCGTTTGATTCTTTGTGTACGAGGTTTGATTCCAGCAATAAATCCCTCTTTTGTCTCATCTTTCCTTCCTTTTTTGTCTTTTTGTCTTTTGGTCCTCTCTTGGGTAGCCATTGATGAGGGCTTGGGGGTGATGAAGGCTGATCCTAATGAGATCCATACTTCAGAAGATGGTGGGGGCTTTAATGATGGTGAGATGTTCTTGATGGGTGGGGTGGATGAGGCTTTAAATAGCGGCATTGATGGTGGATTAGGGGTGGTTGTTGGGGGAAGCTTTGAATGCCCCCATTAATGGTGGGATTGCTAGAAATTCATATTTGAATGGGGCATTGACCATGGTGGGATTAGATGGTATGGATGAGATGGGAAGATGGGCCATAGGTGAGGTTATGCCCCCTTTGAGTGTGGGCCACATGGATGATGTGATCGATGGTGATGATGGGGTCACAATGGACATAGATGGTCTGATCTCATGTTTGGATGGTATGGATGGTTCAGATGATACCTTTGATGGCTTGGATGCTCTTGATGATGGACAAGATGTGCGGTACACTTGCTTGGGTGGACTTGATGTGATCATTGATGATGTCCCCCTGATGATGGACGGTGTGGATGTCCCGATGATTCCTTTTATTGGATAGAGTGATGATTGGATTCATGACTTCATGTTGGAGAGGACTGCAGGTCCAGATCTGACCGTAGATTCTTCGATCGGGGTTACCGAGGCCTTTCTTGATGGCTTAGATACATTTTTCAGTGGTCAGATTGGTCCGGATGCCACAATGTGCGGTGTGATCTTTGCTGACAGCCTTTTTAATGGAGAGTACCGCCCTTCTCCTAATTGCCGACCTTTTACACATTCAGTCCACGAGGTGGGCGAGTCTTCTCGTGCAACTAAGGTCGTGACAGTTTCAGATAGTGATGCGACTATATCAGACATAGCCGATACTGGGGATAGGTCAGGGGTTGTTGAGTTTGCAGAGGTTCCGACTTTTCCTTCTCCTTCGCCCGTTGATCTTCCGGTCCTTGATGAGCTGTCATCGATACCTAGGCCTTTTGTTCTGGAGGGGATACCCGTGAGGACTTGCCAGTTGCTTCCTCGTCCTTCTTGCTCGCCACGACTGCTTGCTCGGCTTGACAGCTTGTCGGCTTATGAGATTCGAGAGTTGAAGTCCTATGGCTTCGGCAGTCTGATCCATATGGCTAGAGTTGACATTGATTGGAGGATGCTCGGGGCTGCACTGATTGACTAGGTCCCTTCGTTGAAGTTGTTCGCGTTCAATGACATGGAGATGGGACCTTCTTTAGAGGAGCTTGAGTGTTTGACTGGTCTTCCCTGGGATTATGTTCAGTATTTTTCGCCGAAGACTGCTACTCCGCAGAACTGGTTCGGGATCCTGTATCTTATTTAGCCTGCAGCTGCCGGTCAGGATGCAGTGGTCTTCTCTTTAGTCTCACTGTATGATCTTTTCTCGGGCCCTCGGAGTGTGGCAGGGTCCTTACTTTCTCGGAATGCACTGATGTTCTGTTTGATAGCTGAGGTGCTATTATCAAGATGGCGCAGATCTCAGACTCCTTTGCTCTTTGAGGTGATGAGCCGAGTTGTTCGACTTCAGGGGATCATTTCTCTTATCCTGGCTGAGCTGTTTAATGGGCTGACTGATTGTGCCCTAGGCCGCACCTGTGTCCTTCACGACTGCTGTGCATTTCTCTAGGTATCCTTTCTGCATTTTCTTTTTCTTTTCTTGTCTTTTAGGAATTGCTTTGCTTTAGCTGAACCTCTTTACCTTAATCAGGTTTGGCTATGGGTGCGTCTTTTGCTGACTGTTCCTGTATCATTTCCCGGCATTCGTAGCCCTGACCTTTTGCGACATATTATGGAGTTTCTTCCGCATACAGCTAGGATGAGCGAGCCCCTGTATCGCAGGATGTTCGCTGAACTTCGTGACTAGAATGTTCGTTAGGAGTCATCTTGGCTTTCACTTCCTCCAGTACTTTATGATGCGCACCGCCTTCCTCTGATTCTGGTAGGCTTTCGATCTTACTTTGCTTATCACCTGTTGGGGCTCAAATTTGCACCATTATAAAACGACATCCCATGGTCTAGTGGCAACGATTTGGATAAGTTTCGAGGTCGGGAGTGCCCCGAAAACGCTAGCACAACCCTGATCGCTTGGTAGGGACCAAAATCTATAAACAGCATTTTGGAGCGGAACTGGACATGTGCTTCGGTGCTAAATGATCCGAAATGTCCTATGCTACAATCCGAAGATTGCACACCCAAGTGCAGGTAGCGAAGTAGTAAAATACTCGGTAAGACCGAGGTCGATCCACAGGGATTGGGGTTAAGAACACTTAGAGGAATTAGTTTAGGTGAGTGAGATGAAATTTGGTTTATCCACGAGAGTGGAGCAAGTTGTGTGTGGTGAAAAAATAGAAAAGGGGCTAAGGCATCAGGGGTCCACCTTTGATTCATTCACAAGATTTGATTTATTGGTCCAACTATAACTCAACTGGAATTGAATAAAGATTCATTCCAATCGGAAGATGAAACAATTAAACCATTTGCATATTTCATAAAAGATAGTGATCTGAACCGATTGATTTGACCATGAAGCACTCGTTAGTTGATCGCAGGGAATTCCAAGCATCCACTGTGCCCGGAGTCGACAATGGATCAAGGAATTGTACAGATCAACAACTTTGCCAACAAGTCAACCGATAGGATCACAATTCATACGATCAAATGCATACTTACAAGATAGGAGGCTTTGATTGACCGATCCAACCGTTAAGATCTCGTCTATCGATCGCAGGGAATCCAAAGCATCCAATGTGCCCGGAGTCTACAATGGATCAAGGGATTTTACAGATCGATGACTTTACCTGCACTAGCTCGATGATCGTAGGGAATCCAAAGCATCCAACGTGCCCGGAGTCGACGATGGATCAAGGGACTTTATCGATCATGAACTAGCTAATTGGTGTGCAAGGGATCCCAAGCATCCAACGTGCCCGGAGTCGACGATGGATCAAGGGGCTTGCACAACAATAGCGTCCGCCGAGGTGGATAATCGAACCAATCAACCAAAGAAAACTTCAACATTCACACACCAATGTTGAACCAAAAGAACCATATCTTGCAAATTTCTTCAAAGGCTTCACCCCTAGCCTTAGCTAGAGGTTTAGCCAACCATGCTACAATGGAAGACTAAATTCTCTACAAAAGAGAAAATTCTACACTACTCTACTTCTACAAAGAAAAAGAAGAAAAGAAAAGAAGAGAAGAGAGGAGTTGTAGAGAATGGGATGAGAGGGATGATGAGAATGAGAGGGAGAGGAGCTTCTTTTATAGCCTTATGAGGAGCTTCCAAGCCTAGGTGGCACACCAAAAGTTTCTTTAGGTTTGGGAATGGAGTTAGGCTTGGAGTGCCCAAAGCAAACTTTGCTTTTAGGTTTGGGCTTGGAGTTAGGCTTGGATGGACATGTGGCAAGAAAAGTACTCCAATCCTAGGTGTCACTCCAAGCCTAAAGCAACTTTTCTTTTAGGTTTGGGCTTGGAGTGAGGCTTGGATGATGAGGTGGCATTCCAAGCCTTACACATGTGTGGAGAGAGAGAGAGAGAGAGAGAGAGAGAGAGAGCTCCTCTCTTGCAATCATGGTGATGGTGAGAAGGATCAAGGGGTCCACTGGATGGTGGAGAGCTGGCCGCTGGTGTGGTCTGATTGTGGGTCCACCTTGCTGGAGGTACATAGAATTGATGGTTGGTTGAGATGGAGTTGCGGTCCACTGATTTCAGACGTCCCTGGTGATTGAGAATGGAGTGGATGGCTGCTGATGCTTGCACGGCTGGAGTGATCAGCTGGTTGGATGGACGGCTGAGGTTGGCTGCACATGTGGATGGTGTGGATTTGATGCAGGTGAGATGTGGGGTCCACCCATTACTAGACGGCTGAGGTGAATTGGGTCCGCTGCAGCTGTGAGGGTGGATGATCCACCTGATGATGTGGACGGTCCGCTGATTGCTGCTGCCTGGACGGATGAGGTCCACCATGATGGACGGCTGAGCTAGTTCAGCTGCTACTAGATGGACGACTGCTGCTGGAGGTGGTCCTGCATGATCAGCACGTGTGCTGAGCTGATGGTGGGCGTTGCTGATCATCCAGCCCTGCACGTGTGATCAAATCCATCAGATGGACGGCTGGAACGTCCATTGGTGTTGCAGCACTGCTGCTGCACGTGTGAAGCTGCCTAGCCGTTTGATGATGGACGTCCAGCAGCTGGACGGGTGGAGTTGGGACGTCCAAATCTGGACGGTGCTGCTGGTACGTTGGAGTGGGGCCCATCTTGGTGGACGGTGATTGTGAAGGACTTGGGCTCCACATTGATGGATGCTGGTGGGGTCCTCCTGCTGAACGTGGAGCTGGTTCCTAGCTTGGACGGTGGAGATCTCCTATTGCTGGAGGCCATCTGCTGCACGTGTTGCAGCTGGACGGTGGAATGGACTGCAGCTGCACGTGTGAGGTGGGGCCTGCTGATCTTGCTGGATGCCAGACACCATGGACGCTGGATGAAGTAGCTTGAGATGGATCTGATGGATGTTGCTGGCCTTGGACGGCTGGAAGGATGGAGGGATCAGCATCATGGACGGATGGTGTTGATGGATGGGATGAACGGCTGTTGCAAAGGGTGGGCCGTTCATTTGCTGACTGACGTGCTGAAGGTGGAGATCTGCTGGAGATGGTCCACTTGATGCTGGTCATTTGATGCAGATGGGGTCCACCTTGCTGACGTTAGATGGGCTGGATGTTGACTGAAGGTGGTGGCCTTGGACGCTGAAGCTCATGGTGATGGTCCACCTGCTTTGGACGTTGGAGAGATCATCTCCATCGCTGGATGATTGATGCATGAGCTCAGCTATGGGGTCCACTTGATGAACGGCTGGAAATAGTCCAGTGTCTTTGGACAATGGATGAGGATTGAAGGTGGGGTCCATCAAAGCTGCTGATCTTCGGCACCCAACCATCTGGAGCTTTGGACTGCTGCACGTGTGGCATCTGTGGGACATCCTCACACGTGTGATGGACAACCCTTGGCTGCACATCAGCTACTCCTTACTAGCTAGTGAAGTGGTGAATGGTGGAGATTGATCTTCATCTGAACATGTTGGCTGATCTCCACTGTTGATTGGACAATGGATGGATGGTGATGAAGCTTGGCTGGACTTTGGCTCACACCGTCTAATGGATGGACGGTTGCTAGCTATGGTGGCCCCTTGCTGGACTTGAGTGATCTTCTGACTTGATTTTTGTCAGGATTACCGCCCCAACTGGACATTGATCACTTTTAGGCCTTTAAACCGGTCCAGATTGGCCCAATTCTTGCCCAACCTCTCCATGCTTACTGAAGACAGAGAATTGACCAATGAGGATAATTAACCGGAAAACAATGATAATGCTCTTAACAACCAGGGTTAATTATACAATATTAGGTACTCATCATCCTAAAACCCTTAACCTGCAAGTTTCGAAGTCATCCGATGCATATTTTTGCCCGCGCACCTCGAAATGCGTTTCGTCCCTGCTTGGAACTGATAAAAAAGGGTCCGTAAGCCTACAGCTACCATTTCAGAGAGGAACTGGACATGCGCTTCACTGCCAAATGATCTGAAATGTCCTAAAACCCTTAACCTGCAAGTTTCGAAGTCATCCGATGCATATTTTTGCCCGCGCACCTCGAAATGTGTTTCATCCCTGCTTGGAACTGACCAAAAAGGGTCCGTAAGCCTATAACTACCATTTCGGAGAGGAACTGGACATGCGCTTTGCGTCCAAATGATCCAAAATGTCCTAAAACCCTTAACCTATAAGTTTTGAAGTCATCCGGTGCATATTTTTACCTGCGCACCTCGAAATGCGGTTCATCCCCGTTTGGAGCTGACCAAAAAGGGTCCGTAAGCCTACAGCTACCATTTCAGAGTGGAAATTGACATGCGCTTCGCCGCCAAATGATCCGGAGCGCCCCAAAACCCTTAAATAGCAAGTTTGAAGTCATTACGATGCGTATTTCCATGCGCGCGCTCCCCGGAACAACGTTCCTATACGACAAGCCGACCCGGAGGCTCGAAATTAGGAAGGAAGTACCAAAATTGGCAACATCTGGACTTCCACACCCCACCCCGTTCATTCAGGAGGTCAATCCTAGCCTAGAAGTGGTTTGGTGACAGTGAGTGCATGTCTAGAAAAGGTAGCTGTCCTTTGGAAGTCCCTCGTAAGAGCTGAAATGCTGAAATTTTCTAAGTGCTGGAATCCTGAAAATCTGGCTAAGTAGTGGGAAAGCGCCGGCAAAGCACATGCGCCTGGCCTCCAACCACATGCGCCTGGCCTCCAAACACATGCGCTTGCACTCTATCAGCGAAAGGCAGTGAATTGAACACTTTTCTGAAAAGCACCGGTAAAGGACATGCGCCTGGCCTCCAACCACATGCGCTTGACACTATTTTCTACCACATGCACCGGGAAATATCCTCCGGATCGGACCCGAACCCGATTATCCCCTATAAATAGTGAAGTCGTTTCATTCATCAGGACGAGATCATCCCCCGCCGACTTCAGAGTGATGTAAGCACCACATGCGCTTACTTTCTCTCCCCTCGCCGGATGCCTTGGCCGGAGTGGATTCCCTCACCGGAAACCCTCGCCGGAAAGGGATTTCCTCGCCGGAATCCCAAGTTCAGGGAGAAAATCCTGAAATTTTCTAAGTGCTGGGCACATGCGCCGGCATATCCCCCACATGAGCTGGCTTTTTCCCCCACATGCGCCGACTTTTCTGGCCGAAAAATCCTGAATTTTCTCTAAGTCTGGGAGGGACATGCGCTTATTCATTAGGTCCAGGCGCATGTGCACTGCCACATGCGCCCGGAACACCTCTACTTCATCTATTTTTTGTGCAAAATGGGCACATGCGCCCGGATGATGACCACATGCGCTTGACAGATGATGCAACACCACATGCGCTTGTAAAATGGCCACATGCGCTTGAAAAATGGCCACATGCGCCTGTACACACTCCCCCATGCGCCTGGACGCTGATGGGAGGAGTGGACCTTCCGTCGCACGGCCCGCCTTCGTCCGAGATCGGATTTTGATGAAACCGCCTCTCCTGGATGCGTCTCGACGAGATCTATCCATCCACAGGATCAGATTCTCCAACGGTCAATGATAAATGGCCCAAATCAGTGTTTTGGTCCAAAATAACCAACACTCAGCCAATTTGGCAGCCTCGAAAATCCCTTCGAAAGAGCCGAAAACTGCCTAAAACGAGAAGAATCGAGCGGAATTGGACCGAGCCCGAGAGGGAAGCTTTTCTTCTACATGACATGATACACCATAATCATGCACCGCGACGAGGTTATCCAATCTCAGGACCCTCGAATACCCTAATCAAGTGGTCGGCAGGTCCCGCTAGTTAGTCATTTTCAGCCTTGGGAAGTGCCCTGTTGGCCCGGAAATCGACTTCTGCTAAGCAAATCAAAACGCGATCGCACAGCGATCTTCGTGGACATAATCCACCCCTGTTCCAAGTCGATCATCGATAAGATTCATTGATTTCCCTGACTAGACCGCAGACAGGTCCATTATTTAGTCATTTTCAGCCCTGGGAAGTGCCCTGTTGGCCCAAAAATTGACTTTTGCTAAGCAAATCGAAATGCGATCGCACCGCGATCTTCGTGGATATAATCCACCCCTGTTCAAAGACGGTTATCGATAATATTCATTGAATTCTCTAATCAGACCGCAAACAGGTCCACTACTTAGTCAATTTCAGCCTTGGAAAGTGCCCTGTTGGCTTAAAAATTGACTGATGCCAGACGAAATCAACCGCGATCTCAAAGACGCCGAGGCAAAGCTGAAGTACTCAGGCTATCCAACAGCCGGTTCAAGCATTCACGGGGCACCGATCCCCATTATTCATAAGAAATTGGCATATGTGGGTACCCATCGGACCTTATACTTAGCCACTTACAGGCATCGGAGATAGCCGATCTAGCCCATTGAGTTTGGATCCTCAAAAGATCTTGGCTCGATAAAGCCTTCTTGATCCCAAACAGATCATTGAAAATACTCAGAAGAAAGAGTGTTCTCGAAGATGAGTCGCCCTGACTCTAGAAGAAATACATTTACTTTACTGTACAAAGCTCTATTCATCCCGAATAAAGGTCCGAGGCTAAACCCAAGGGGTTATGGTTACCACGAGAAACCACAAACGAAGAGTTCTAACTGAGCTTGAAACACCTTGCTATGGACTGCCACTATGAAAAAGACCGTCGATGCCCTACCCATCGACAACGGGTCCGTCGATTGAGCTGATGAGGTAGTTGCGGATTGCTTTCCTAAGGTCACCCGTCATAAAAATACGGGCGTGGGCTTTAGGTTATGCCACCAACATTTCGAGGTTCGTGTATTCCAGTGGTCACCTGTTCACAGTAACAGGCACGGGCCCCGAGTTGCACCACTCGATTAAAACCCTCGTTCGGGAACGTTGCGGAGTGCTTTCCTAAGGTCACCCGTCATAAAAATACGGGCGCGGGCCTTGGGTCATGCCGACCAACATTCGAGGTTCGTGTATTCCAGCGGTCACTTGTTCACAGTAACAGGCGCGGGCCCCGAGTTGCACCACTCGAATCCTGACAGTCTCTCAACCCGGACATACTGAAAGAAAATGGGACATAGACATCCGGCGTGTCTAACAAATGTGGCTCAGTCCATAACAAGAAAACAAAGGTCTAAACGACCATGAACTCAAGACCATAATCCCCGGCGGATTAGTCTTTTGCCTTCCAATCAAGGGTGATCAACCGTTGATGTAATTAAAGGCTCGTGACCAGTATCATAGCCTGGAATGTAAAAGATCTCAGAATCTCTGGAATAAAATTCGCCTTGCGATATCTCTCTCTTATGTACACTTTGTGATTGCTTATGATTGTCTATGAATGTCTCAATACTCAGAATTCCCCCAGAATAAAAGAAACACGAAAAGAAAAAGAAAGAAGGACTGCTGACGAGTAGTTCTGATCTTTCTTCTTACTCCTCTTTTTCTAAGTTCTAACATCACCCTATCCGGTTCCTACGACAGTTTGGGTATGAGTAGGACGTTCCTCCTTTTGCTTTCACGGGTATCGGGCGTCGAGTACTTCCAACTAGGTCATCTGACTTTAGGACTCAGATTAATGGGTCTTGGGCGAGTCACTTGACTGCTGATTTTGCTTGGTTTTGAGCTGCGGACTTTTTCGATGGCGACCGCCCCATACCAGCACTGGGTTGCTGAGCAGTCTCTGTACCGGCGCATTCCTTGCTGGCACTTGACCGCTGATGAGGATGAGCAGGATGTTCTTGGAGATGCTGGTTCTTCATCTAATTCATATGAGCCCTTTGAGGAGCGCCCATTTATCGATCCCGGCTTCCTCTTTGCCACTCATGGCCACTTGCTATCTGAGATTTCCACACTTCGGTATCATTGTGAGATGATGTCGAGGAGATTGGCCATTGATCAAAGATTGTCTAATGAGGAGATGGCGATCCGTGGCCTTGAGCGAGATAAGGTGCATTACCTGTGTATGAAGGTGAGCAGGTTGAGAGTGAGGCTATTTCATTATGAGTCAGAGGACTTACCTGACGTGGCCGAGGAGGAGGGCAAAGATTGTTTTTTTGCTTTTTAGGTCTGTGTCGGCCGTTTGTAAGTTTCTTTTTGCATAGTACATGACCTGTGATGATGCATTTTTTTATATTTTTGAAAAAGATGACATGATATATGTAAAAGAAATACGATGCGTTTAATGAAAAGAGAAAACATTTTTAAGAACTTATTGTGCCATGAGTTGTCTTGTGAGTGTGTGTCTGGATTTTGTGCCTGGACAGGAATCAAAACTGAGGCTCGACCAATGCTTTGACCGATGTTTCGGGATTGACTTGTGAGACCCCTTTGGTTCCCTAGAGGTGTAGGCAATGGAAACTGTTACTTCTTGAGATTGTTAGAGTTTGCAGAGTTCTTTGTTCCCGACTGTACTTCTTCTTGTTCTTGAACTGCAATTGCTTGAACTGATTTGGACCGTCTGATTTCTAATACCTGCACTTTTATTTTCTTTTTCTATTCGAGTCATTTTTGCTTGCAGCGCTCTTTCGAGTTTTCACCACAGCTGGCCTGTTCCCGTCATTTTTGCTCGTGGCACCCTTTCGGGTTTTCACCAAGTCTGCTGTATGCCCACTGTTTTTACTCGGAGTGCCCTTTCAGGTTTTCACTCTGCCCTCTTTGTTTAGGCACACATTTTCTTTTTCTCTCTTTTTTTTTTGGCTTTTGGATAACTGTGGTGGCTAGAGGTCGGGAATCCGTCGTTGTCGGCCGATGGCAGTCTTCCAGCCCTTATCCTGAGCTATGATGATAGAGCTGTCGGTCTTAGCTATAGACCCTTCTGAGATGGATGGATGGGTGATTGTGTTTCTTTTCGGGTTGTTTTTTCTCAGGTGCTTTGTTTTGGCTTCCTATTTTCTTTCTTTTTTTTGTTTTATATTCCTTCTTCTTTTTTCTTTTTTTTCTTCTTTTGAATTCCTTTTGAAACACTTATTGGTGGATGGAAATGATTTCTTAGAAGTTTCTATCATGCCCCAAATTCGGTTCTCGATGTCCATTTGCCGTAACCCGAATTCAGAGGTGGCAGCCTCCGTAGTACCCCGATCTCGGATCCTAACCTCACACGCCAGGTTTCGATCCTGGGATACCACAAGGAGGATTTTAGGGTCTGAATTTTTTTTGAAACATGAGCATCACCATATGAGTACCATCAAAGACAAACATAATATTTCCACTAAGTCATTTCGTTTACATACAGTACTGAAAGGTAAATACACAATGCGTAAATATAAAAACTGTGCACAATCCGGCACCTCCTACTACTGCACTCCCAACTCCAACTCAACGTTGCTGATACACTCTAGTATAACCTGCAGGGTAACAAACGCGCATAAGCTTCGAACGAAGCTTTGTGAGTGCGTGTGTGCGTGCGCAATGCGTATGGCAAGCATGATAAATATCAGAGTAAGCAGTAAAGGATGATGAGAAATCTACACCAAAACTTAGCCTAATTAGGCTACACGATCATGTGATATGAATAACCAGCCTACCACGGCTATGTAAGCATGCAATACAGATAACTAGCCTGTCATGGCTATGCAAGCATGTAATACAGGTAACCAGCCTACCAAGGCTATATACTCATACTATGCAATGGCCTACAGGGCCTAATGTCACATGCAATGATCCAATGCATGTATACAAATCACCACCTCTCAGTACAGTGGTCCAGATACGAACAGTCATATTGCGATCGCCCAAGCAATGCAGGACTCAGAACTGGTAGCTCGCCCAGTGTGGTAGCTCGCCCAGGCTTATAGCCCCGCCCACATCACACCCGCCCACGTCAGGACCATCCCACACCATATAAAACATCAGTCACATCACTGATACCAAAACCATCTCTGAAACAGAACATCACCGGGGTCTCACAGACCTCACTACTCACCAGTAGAATGCCAAAGCCTATCTGGTGCAATAGCGGACCCACTCATAGCTGGTCAAACTCAACCCACTTTGCCAACACTCTTCTGGCAGGTTAGGTCAGACCTCCTTTCAAACTGACCACGTGCAGTGGAAAACACTGCCGTTTGGTATTCGGCATACTGGTGTATGATTAAACCACCCGGTCCTTGAATGGAGCACCCACCTTGGTACCAACGGGATCAAGGACTTTCACCTAGGGACATCTTTGGCATCCAGTTTAAAGATCACATATTTTCGGTGTTCTGCACACCACGATGGAGCTGTGGTTGCAACGTAGTAACCATGCTATATGCGGCATAAGCAGGCGGTGCGAAATGTAACCATGCATACAAATCTGGGATGACATGCCCGTGTAAATCTCCAAATAGCACCATAAAACTATAGGGTCTCAAATACAATGTTACCGTCAACTGGTAATGAACTGCACGACAATCGCGGCCGATATGGCGGGTTGATACAAGACAATCAGATGAGCCAAGCATTCATCATGCATGAGCCAAGCATACAGTATGAGTGCCAATAAGTAGTCAATCTATCACGACGGCAATAAAACAATCTAGTCCAACCTATTTGAGATATGATTAAAATGAGGGGACACATATGAATGATCGAGTCATAGTGCGGGATGTCGCTAGTCAGGGAATCTCCCACCAAGGGCTACAAGGTATGCTAAGCTATTCCTACCATACAGTGTAAGTCAGGATGATAGACTCCTGTCCTCGAATAGTCCCATACCTATTGGAGAGGTTTGCGATAGAGAGCACGTGAATTACATTTGCACGACTACATCTCGAATGCTTTATGAATGCGTTTATGCCCTAGTGGTCCCAAACTAACAATGGTGATTCGGGATGCATACTCATTACACATGCATGGTGGTCGTCGAAGCATATAGTATAAAGATCACATATGAGTATTCCAACAACACTACGTGTGGCAACAGACATACTAAAAACATCATAAAAAGATAATTCACTTATAACACAAACAAACACAAAGAGATAGAACCCTAAATGGATGGTATACAACAACACAGATGGTACAACAATTGAACGGTGTGGATTAACCTTCAACATTCAGATAACCCAAATGGAAAGAAAATGATTGAATACACTACCGATACATCAAAGGTAAAACCTACTTGAGCAGCAAGAGTAAAATACCTAAAATCATGCCGAGACCCATAGTGCGGTAGTACAGTTGAGATAAACACAATAATGGTCCGTAAAAGGAATGTTATAAAACGGGTTGCAAGATAGACAGGTCATGACAGGGAATCATACATGATAGGGTAATTGGAGATAGATGATCAATACGATGAGGTCCAAAAAGGGACGACAGGTCTAACCTCATATTGCAAGATAGGCTTCATATAATGGATGGTATAGATGACATACTAACATCGAGGATGAGCCCCCCACTCGTCCTAAAGGTAAACGGACGGTGTGGATGGGATATACACGATATGGTGGTCTTTAATAGTTGGGTACAAGGGTAGGAGGGGTGAGTCATATGAGTATACAACAAGCTGAGTTACCAGGATCAATCAACATGGTGAGTCAACAAGGTGAGTCAATAAGGTAGGTTGACAAGGCGGGTCAACATGGTGAGTTAACAAGGTGAATTGACAAGACGGTTCAACAGGGTGAGTTTAAGAAAGTAACCCTATGACTTGGATTGAGCGAACTTTAGGGATGACCTTTCAATAAGGGTTTACACAACTAATCATTAAGGTGGATCCACGGGATGGACAACGCGGTCATTTGAACACACACACTAAGGTGGTCCCAAGGCCATCCTGTACATAACATGCTAGGGTCCATTCGTTTGGATCAAGCACAAATTTAAGGCGGTCCTAATGGATGACCAACATACATATCGCACCATAGTGGCCAATGGCTGACGTGGATAGAACACGCGCATAACAAGGTGGACCCGTGGTTGGGGATAATCGCACAAAGGAGTGGGGAAGCCACATACATCAATTGGCCCCAACAGTTTGGGATTAACCCGATATTTGTGCTTTCCCACAAATCAAGTAAGATGGCAACCAAACACCATGGTGGGGCCCGCACACCACACGTGTGGAACCAGACCCATGGCTGGGTGACTTATGAACAAGGAGAATGGCAAATAAACATAACAGATGGGTCCTGTAAAGTTTCCAATGGTAGGCATTCAATCACCCTTATTTTCTACGTGTAGCCCACCCAAAACTGGGCCCACACCCCTACCAAGAAGAATGATAAGGTATACCCAACATTCATCAAGGTGGGACCCAAAGTTGGGCCCCATCACCTTTGGTTAGATGGATAAATAAACATTACAATGCCCCCAAGGAAGGTTTCAAAGGTGGGCATCAATGACCACTGTTTCCTACAATGTGGTCCACCTGAGGTTTGTATTTACCTCATTATGAGGGCCCACGGCCCTAAAATAATATGGAAAAATAGATGGGCGGCATAGATAAAACAGATACATCGTGGTGGGACCCCCAGGATAGGCCACCTGCTGGGCAGCGTGCCAAAGCACGCTGCTTGGAGCATGGCACCCAAATGAGCCCCAAGAGTTTTGAATCAAACTGATATTTTTGTTTTTCCCCTTCATCCATATCCATGTGATCTTATGAACATGTTAAATGACAAAAAAAAAATCACTGTAGGGCCTAGGAAGGTCTCAACGGTGGATATCATTATTCCCACTGTTTCCTGTGGCATGGTCCACTTGACATTTGGATATGCTTAAATTTTGGGCTCAGCCACTAAAATGAGCTGGAAAAACATATGGATGTAATAGATGAGGCACATACATTCTAGGTGGGTCCCACGAGTGGGCCATCGGCTTGGTAGACCCCCTTATTTATTTATTTATTTATTTATTAAGTGAGGCCCACAGAAGCTTTCGATCAAGCTGATATTTTTGTTTTCCTTTCTTCACATGCATGTGTGAACTTATGAATAGGTTGGATCTCAAATAAACATCATGGTGGGCCGTAGGAAGGTCTCAACGGTCTGTCACTTTCCCCACTGTTTTCTCTCAAGTGGGGTCCAATGGAGATTTGGATCTGTCTCATTCTTCAGACCATGCTCTAAACCGATCTCCTCAAATGGATGGACGGTGTGGATATAGCACCCGCATCATGGTGGGACCCATACAGTGGGCCACCAGCTGGGCAGCGAGCCCAGCGTCCGTGGACGCTGGTACTCCCAGTGTCAGTGACGCCTCTCCTTCTTCTTTTCTTTCTTTCTCTTTGTTTTTGTTTTTCATGGTTTTGATTGAGTGGGGCCCACATAAGGGTGATCCACTCCGTCTATCAGGTTCCCCAGCTCATGGGGGACCCAACGAGCCCAATATTGGGTGGTTGGATTGGTCTACAAACATCAATGTGGGCCGAGGAAGTTTCGACAGTGGGCATCCTTACCTCCACTATTTCACGTGGTGCGGTCCACTTAAGATTTGGATCTGGTTCATATTGGGGACCTAGGCCCTAGAATGACTTGGGAAAATAGATGGACGGTGTGGATACAACATAAACATCAAGGTGCGTCCCACGAGTGGGAACCCAATCACGGCGTCCACGTGACGCTGGACTGTTCCAGCGTTTCTAACGCTGTGAACGTCCAGCGTCTAGACGTTCATACCTTTTTTTTGTGCTTATATCAAGTGGGGCCCACATGGGTCTGATCCACTCCATTCATCAGGTTCCTCGTCTCATGGGGGACCCAATAAGCTCAATATTGGGCAGGTTTGGTCCAGAAACTTCACAGTGGGCCAAGGAAGTTTCAGTAGTGGACATCATTATCTCCACTGTTTGCTATGGTGTGGTCCACCTGAGATCTGGATCTTCTTCATTTTTGGTTTCCAGCCCCAAAATGGGCTGGAGAAACAGATAGACAGCATGGATCGAATACATGCATCAAGGTGGGTCCCACGTGTGGGGGCCACGGTCAACGCCCAAAGGGGCTTGCCTAGGCGCTGCTGGGCAGCAGCGTCCTCTGGACGCTGTCTGTCCAGCGGCCACACTCTCCACTTTTCTTTTTCCCCTTTTATTATTATTAATATTAATATTAATATTATTATTATTATTATTATTATTATTATTATTATAAGTAGGCGGGGCCCATTCATGGATGATCCAATCCATTCATCTAACTGTCCATCACAAGGTGGGCCCAAGGAAAGAAAATGAAAGGTAAACGAGAAAAAGGGGGGGAAGTTTGCACTCACAATGATGGTTGGACGGTTGGATTGCCGATCGGACGGTCTGGATGATGATCGGGGTCCTCCAAGCTTGATCTCCTCCTTCAATCTCTCTAACTCTCTCTTTCTCTCTCTTGATCTCCCTCTAAATCTCTCTACTTCTCTCTCTTCTCTCTCTTCTCTCAAATCTCTTTCTCTCTCTTGATCTCCCTCTAAATCTCTCTACTTCTCTCTTCTCTCAAATCTCTTTCTCTCTCCTTTCTCCTTAGAAATCCTATGGACGAGTGGTGCTTGGGGTTTTTCTAGAGGAGAATGGCTAGCATGGGAGGGGGTACATGAGGTAATGATGATGATGATGGGAGAGGGCATGTGAGGTATGGGTTGCATGATTAGAGTTGACTTTGGAGGTGAGAGAGTGATGGGGTGAGTATGGTGATTGATTTGACACATTGTTGGGACTTGTGCAAATGGGGCCCACGCCACATGCGCGTTGCGCGACTCACCTCGGATTGCGCAAAAGTACGCATCTTTCACACCAGGTAACGTAATGGGGCGTGCCGCGCGGCGTTGGAATCGCAGCGCTTACGCGGTCGCCGGGGTATAGGTCTTGGGTCAATGCGGTACAAAAATAGGGTCGCGATCAAGGCTCGCTAATCTGGTCCATCCGGGACGTACTAGTACCGGAAACTAAACGTACGGAGGGCAATTTAGGGTACGGGTCTTACAGTTTCAGCTTCGACCTCTTGACTTCAACTCTATTAATGTAACTCTTGATAAGGTCAGAATGACTTACCCGTGAAAGATCTTCACTTTGTCGGCATTGATTGGCTCAGGAAGGTCATCCCTCTCATGCTGGTGAGTCTGAGGGCGCCTCCATGAAGTACTTCTCTGATGATCAGTGATCCATCCCATGAGGGTTTGAATTTTCCTCTGAGGTCCGAAAGGCGCGACGGTAGAATCTTCTTCATGACCATGTCACCCACTTTGAACCTTCTTTTTCAAACTCTCTTGTTGTAAGCCCGAACGATCTTTTTCTGATAACACTGGGAATGACTTAGCGCACGCATGCGCTTCTCATCTGCTAGCTGTAACTGATCAAATCTAGCCCGTTGCCATTCTCCTTCTTCAATTCCGCTTTCTAGTAACACCCGGAGTGACGGTATTTCCACCTCAACTGGTAGAACTGCTTCCATTTCATAAGTAAGTTCGAAAAGAGTAACGCCTGTAACAGACCCTACAGACGTTCGATAGGCCCAAAGTGCATATGGGAGCATATCTGACCAATCTCGATAAGTCATGACCATCTTCTCGAGTATCCTGACGATTGTCTTGTTTGCGGCTTCTACCCCACCATTCATCTGAGGACGATAGGGGCTTGATCGATGACGTTGAATTTTGAATTCGTTGCGGAAGTCATCCATTTTCTTGTTGATAAACGGGGTCCCATTATCTATGATAATAGCATTAGGGATTCCATACCGGTATATGATATTGTTCTTCATGAATTTGATCACCTGGGATGCTACAATCGTGGTGTAGGGGGCTGCTTCTACCCACTTGGTGAAGTAGTCGACTGCCACAAGTATATACTCATGACCATTTGATGCTTTGGGACTAATCTTCCCAATGATGTTGAGTCCCCACATGGAAAAGGGCCAGGGGGTCGTCAGGTTGTATAGTTCTGATGAGGGGGCATGAATTTGATTTGCATGCTCCTGACACTTGAAGCATTTTCTGACGTGCAGGCAGCAGTTTGTCTCCATGGTGAGCCAATAGTAACCGAGTCGTAGAATCTTCTTTGCCATCATATGCCCATTCATGTGTGGACCATAGATTCCTTCGTGTATTTCTTTCATGATCTTCGCAGTTTCTGTTTCGTCGACGCATCGAAGGAGGACGTGATTATAGGATCGCTTGTAAAGAACTTCGCCATTGATGGTGAACTGGCCAGCCAAACGCTGGATGGTTCGGCGATCTATTGTTGTTGCTGCCTCCGGATACTCCTGGGTTTCGAGATATTGCTTGATGTCGGCATACCAGGGTTTGTCAAGGGCAGCTTCGGCTTCTTTTATTTGCAGGCAGAAAGCAGGTTCATCTTGAGTTTCGACTGTGAGCTCCCATTCTTAAGCTCCTTTCGGGATCTCGAGCATTGATGCGAGTGTAGCGAGAGCATCTACAAAATGATTCTTGGCTCTGGGCATGTATGAGAAGGTGATTTCCTTAAATTCTTCGATCAGATTTTCAAGATACACGTGATATGGTATCAACTTCTCATCCTTGGTTTTCCATTCACCATTGGTCTGATTGATGATAAGTTGTGAGTCTCCAAATACTCGTAGCTTCTTGACGTCCAAGATTATGGCTTCCCTTAGACCAGCGATGCATGCTTCATACTCTACCATGTTGTTGGTGCACTAGAGTGTTATGTGCCTGCCTTGAGATGAGAATATGGACATCGTCTGGAGAGTAGATGATTGCCCCGATACCACTCCCTTTAGAATTTGTTGCGCCGTCGAAGAATAACGTACACTCATCTTTCTTCTTCTTTTCTTCACCTTCGATAAGCAAGAGATCTTCATCAGGGAAGAATGTCTTGAGCGGTTGATGATCCAGGAGAGAGTGAGCGGCGAGATGATCGGCGAGGGCCTGCCCCTTGATTGCCTTCTAAGTGACATAGGTGATGTCGAATTCAGATAGGAGTAGCTGTCATTTAGCTATCCTTCCAGTGAGTGCTGGTTTCTCGAACAGGTATTTGAGCGGATCTATGTAAGCGAGGAGGAGAATAGGGCATGCAATCATGTATTGACAGAGTCGCTGAGTTGCCCAGACTAGGGCGAGGCAAGTCTTCTCGATTGGGGAATACCTGGTCTCGTAGTCGGTGAACTTTCGGCTCAAATAGTATATTGCTTGTTCCTTCTTCCCAGTCTCGTCATGCTCGTCGATACTTCTTGATGCTTTTGAAGGCGACTTGGCAATCATCATTCCATTCTTTTGGAACGTTCTTCCGGAGGAGCTTGAATATGGGTTCACAGATAGGTGTGAGATGTGCGATGAAGCGACTGATGTATTGAATTCTGCCGAGGAAGCCACGAATTTCTTTCTCTGTTCTATGAGGGGGCATCTCAATGATTGCTCTAGTTTTAGTTTCGTCAACCCTGATGCCATCCTCGCTTACCATAAAGCCAAGGAGTTTTCCTCCCGTTGCACTGAAGACACATTTCTGAGGGTTGAGACGGAGCTTGTACTTTTCTAATATGTTGAATAACTTCTTCAGATCTTCAAAGTGTCCTTTGACTTGCGAGATTTGACGATCATATCGTCCACACACACTTCAAGCTCTTTGTTCATCATATCGTGAAATAATGCTGTCATTGCTTGCGTTCTTCAGACCGAACGGCATTAACCTGTAACAAAAGGTTCCCCAGGGAGTGATAAACGATGTCTTCTCACGATCTTCGATAGCCATCTTGATCTGATTATAACATGAGAACCCATCCATGAATGAGAAGATCTTGTACCCGGCAATGTTGTCGACCAGAGTGTTGATATGCGGCAAAGGGAAGTCATCTTTAGGACTAGCATTGTTGAGATCTCGGAAGTCGATGCACATTCGAACCTTGCCATCCTTCTTCGGTACTGGTACGATGTTGGCGAGCCATTCAGGGTAGTTGTAGACTACCAAGAATCCTGCATTGTACTGCTTGATGACTTCATCTCGGACTTTTAGGGCTCATTCTGGCTTCATTCTTTGAAGTTTCTGTTTCACTGGCTTCATATCTGGCTTGGTTGGCAGATGGTGTACAACGAGCTCTTCATCGAGCCCCGGCATGTCTTCATATGAGAACGCGAAGTTGGACAATCTTGGAGCCAGGAACTCTATCATTCTTTACTTCATCTCTGGTGGCAATGATTTTCCAATACGTACTTCCCTAGGGATCTCAGGTGTCCCCAAGTTTACTACCTCAAGATCATCGGCTACTACATTGGCCTTAGATTTGAACTTTTTGAGGAGATCCTCTAGCTCGGGAGCCGGGTCACCATCTTCCTCATCCCGAGCTTCGTCCAGACTGATGAGCTCAAAGTCTAATTCGATGTCAAAATCATATGATTCGACTTCAAACTCATGCGACTCTTTAGACAAACTCGACACATTATTGAATGCAATAAAAGAGATGTTTTTTTTGTTTTTGAGAATTTTTTGGAATTGAAATGCTAGATATTTTTGTCTTTTGAAAGTTTTTTATTTTTTTGGATTTTTAAAATTCACGGGACCCTTAACAAGTGGGCATTGCAGATCATGATTGATCCCAGCTTGTCCCAGAGTTCCGCTCGCTGCTTAAACCGGCATTTTTTTTTGAAGCCAGAGCCCTCTCTAGCTGATTCAGAATTTAGGGGAACATATGACGATTCAAGACCCCATACTCCCTCCCCTGAAGAGGTGGGGGTTAATGATTTGGGCGAAGAATCACAATCTGGCCTAATGACCATGATTTCTTGTTAGTTGGGTTCGAGATCAGAGTCATACTTAGTCCCTCCCGGATCACTTACCTCGCATTGCAGTTCGTTCGGTTCCACAGCTATTAGAACTAGAAAAATCGTGCTCAAGGCAGTTTTTTCCGTGTTTCATTATTCTGGGAGAATTCTGAGTATAGAGACATTCATAAACAATCATAAGCAATCACCAAGTGTACGCAAGAGAGATATTGCAAGGCGAATTTTATTCCAGAGATTCTGAGATCTTTTACATTCCAGGCTGTGATATTTGTCACAAGCCCTTAATTACATCAATGGTTGACCACCCTTGATTAAAAGGCAAAAGTAAATTAATGCATACATTATAGATAGATTAAATAAAGCAAATGAGAAAATATCAATGTAAATCATGCACACCACAGAGAACACAGGGATTTTTTACGCGGAAACCCTTGTGGGAGAAAACCACGGCACAAAGCGACAAAGCTCCACTATGAATAATGTTTGTACAATAGATGGAGTATTCGAGACAAGGCCCGGATAGATCGAGCAGGTGACTAAGTTATCGGGGACTATCGTCTTTGAGTTCATGGTCATAGAGACCTATTTATTTTCTTGTTATGGACTGAGCCATGTTTCTTAGACAAACCGGATGTCTATGTCCCATTTTCTTTCGGATTGTCCAGGTTGAGAGACTGTCAGGATTTGAGTGGTGCAACTCTGGGCCCGCGCCTGTTACTGTGAACAGGTGACCGCTGGAATACACGAACATCGAAATGTTGGTCAGCATAACCTAAAGCCCTCGCCTGTTACTGTGAATAGGTGACCTTAGGAAAGTAGTCCGCAACTGCCTCATCAGCTCAACTGACGGACCCGTTGTCAATGGGTAGGGCATCGACTATCTTTTTCATAATGGCAATCCATAGCAGGATGTTTCAAGCTTAGTTAGAACTCTTTTGTTTGTGGTTTCTTGTGATAACCATAGTCCCTTTTGGTTAGTCTTGAGCCTCAATCTGAGTTGAATCGTAATTCTGCAATGAACATAATCGATACAAAGTTCCTATAATCAGTTGTCGAGTAAGGTTGGAGTCTGTCGACTTGTCTTCAGAAGTGATCTCGACCTCGCACCTTCGTTGATAGCTAATACGCAACGAGAGATAAGAAGAGAACCTGCTCACACGTGCATAAATGTGTAGGGCATTGTAACGAGATAAGGAATTTTCAATGTACAATGAATGTAATTAAATGTATATCATATGAGATTGATTGTATTTGATGAATACAACAGAAGGTATGCCATATGAGAATGAATGTATATGAGAACACAATAGTATATATGCCATGTGAAGTTGAGTACATGTCGAGTTAGATGAATGCTAGATTAAGCAAAGATGAGTGCTAGATTAAGTAGAGACGAGTGCTGGATTAAGCAATTAGATTAAGCATGAATGAATGCTAGATTAAGCAAGATAGGTGTTAATGCATGAAGCAATCAATATTATCTAGTCATAACTCCATTTCTGTACAAATTTGCATTAAAACGATATTCTGGTCATTTCACTGCCTGAAAATTCTAAGTAAAAATCTGAATTTTGATATATCCACAGATCGACCATAAAATATCATGAATATTTCACCGGACTTTGGTGTTTTAGCATAATTAGGGTATTTCAGATTTTTTGGACGGTTTAGATTCGAAGAAAACCCCTCCAATCAAAAGGCGAACTTTTTGGGGAGTGCCAAAAAGTTACGATTTGTGCTTCAGATGGAAAATCAAAATCTTCATTGTTGGGAATTTATTTTTTTTGTATTTTTTATTGAATGCAAATGGGGGGTACTTCCTTATTTACATAAATAACTTAAAGTAAATGGAAACATAAATTAAAAGCGCATGTCTATGAGAGTGAGCGCATGTAGTAGGGTGGTGGGCGCATGTGACATGGAGTGGGCGCACGTGACCAACATACAAGAAGGGAGAGAGAGAAGATTTCTTCTGGGCGCATCTAGCTCTGCACATGCGCCTGGTGGGTGGAGATGGGCGCATATGGCTTCACCACTTTGGCCAACAAAGTTTGGGCGCATGTCCCCCTTGCACTTAGTGCATTCTTCCGATTTTTTGGTAGTTGGATAGTGGGCGCATGTGTCCCTCCTTAGAAGGACGGGCACATGTATCCCTCCATGGGGGAATGTATCCAAGTTCATGTCTCCCACCTTGGAATGATGGGTGCATGCATCCAGGCCATGTCTCCCACCTCAAAAGGGTGGGCGCATGTGAAAAACTCCCAATCTCATCCTCCCCTCCTCTCTCCTCTTCTCTCTCCTTTTTTCTTCTTCTTTTATGCCACTCACGCAACCCCTTTATATAGTTGTTGGTTTGGGAATTGTAACGGTTCATATATATCCTCTTATGGTGTGGTCCACTTGAAACTTGGATCAGGTTAATCTTGTGTACTCTGGCACGTGTGGACCACACTGATCCTGTGAACAAGTCAGATTCTCCAAATCACTCAGATGGTGGGCTCTTAGAGGCGTTGGACGTTGGTTGATGTTGACAATACGTATGTACCATGAGTTTGCATGGTTTCGTACGTCTTTTGGAAAACCTGTTAGTGGGTCTCCTTTGTAGTTCGTGGGCCCCAAATCTGAGCGGTTCATTAGTTCAAGGTTTCCATTCTAGGAGGTGGCCTCAAGTTTCATCTTAATCTAAGTTCCAGGTGGGTCATACGAGAGGAAACAGTTCCACCGTTCAATCACCGTTGAAGACTCATGTGGAGCCATAGAAGTATCAGATCAAGCTAGTTTTCATGCATATGACACGTGTGGGCCCTTGTGACTCTATGAACGGTTCAGATGGTCTAAAGGGCACCATGGTGGCCCCACGTATGTTTTCAATCAATAACCAATTTTCAACAACGTGACTTTTTCCATGTTTGCATGCTTCCACGTGTTTGGCAAACTTTTAGGTGGGTCCCATTTATAGTCTATGGGTCTAGGATCAAAGCCGTCCATTGGCTCGGGAGTGTTATTCTAGGGGGTGGGCTCAAATTTGAGGCAAATCAGATGTTCATGTGGGCCATACCACAGGAAATAGTGTCACCGTTGTTTTACCGTTGAATGATATTTGGGGGCCACACAGATATTGGGTCGAGCAACCATTTAAATGTTCCATTTGTGTGAACCCCCTAGGATACTCTGGTCGGTCCAGATCTTGGAAAACAATATTGTGGTGGGCCACTAGAGGGTTTAACTGGTGATCACTCATTTTGGGAGTTGTAATGGTGAGCGTTGATCTTCCTATGGTGTGTCCCACCTGAGCTTCAGATATGCCTCATACTTAGTCCCAATGGTTAAAATAAGCTATCAAGATGTCTGGGAGGTTTGGATTTCCCTTATGCATCACGATGGGGGCCCCACAACAATAAGCTCATATAGTTGTGTTTTTCACAAATTTGGAAGTTTAAAGTGTGAGTTTTACATGCTTTATGTATGTTACCAACTTCCAACCATGAACAATTCTTCCTCCAATGTTTCTCCTGGTGTAGTCTCTCTAGGACTCAAATCTTCTTTATTTTTTGTCCCAAGGGGTAAAATGGGTTGGTGAAACAGATGATCAGCTTAGATCAAGTATATACTCCATGGTGGGGTATAGAGAACAACGTATGGTGGGAACGTTACCATGGGCAATGTGAACGTACGTATATATTATGGTTTTATGTGTGCACATGATATGTTGGTGGTGTTCAGGCCGTGCATGCATTGCATATGTATGTGAACATGTAGTTTGTGGCGTGTATGCATTTGTTGCATGGATGACACGTGTGTTTCATACATGAGTCTTAGGCATGGTCCATGGTTTGTATGTGTTATGCATGCATGTATGAATGCGTTACATGAGAATAGTGTTCTTGCATGGTGTGAATGTATGTATGTTTGAGATATATGCATGGGCATAGATGAGAGTTACATTTATACTCAGTGCCTTCATGGGCTTCATACATGGGTAGCACGCATGGGCTGTATGGGTTGCATTCATGGCATGCAAAACAAGGTACATGTGTGTGGCATGTGTGGTTATGCATAGTATGCATGAGTTGGTTGCATGCACGTGATGGCTTAGCTTACGATTGCATGTGCTCATGCGGGCTTTAGGTATGCATAGCCATACGCACTATTCTCTTGCATGAGTTCTATGTGTATTACTTGTATGGAAAGTGTTCTATCGCTTTTATGGCTATTTTTCGGGTCTTGAACCGATCCAAAACCATTCATTTTGAGCCATGATTCACCCTTCTATCATGGGTGAAATTTTGAGCCCCAACAAGTGCCCCCCTAGTGCGCTGCGCTGGGCGTTTATGCTCTACCAGTGCAGTGCACCGGTTCCTAGGCTCAAGTATATAAACCAGGTCCAGCTAAACCATTTCATAATCATCATTTTTTTAACAGAGTGCTTTTCCTCCCTTTTCAATTATGTAGACTTCATCTGAGTGTTGCCATACCATGGAGGTATAAGGATCTTCTGGTTCTTCTCTCTTCCCTTTGGGATCTTGCTGTCCTTCCGGTTTTGTAGCCGTAACTCTTGTATTGACGGGTCGTGAAGGCAAAATACTGATTTAACCTGTATTTGTGAGACTGAAACTTCAAGCCTTCTAATCTTGTTATCTTCTAATAGTACTTCCGTCTTCGTCACTTCCTTCTTAGTTATGCTGACTTGGTTTACTATGTAACAAATTCATTGTGGTGTGGGGTTACTTTCACTCGTTGTTGATCCCTTGGAGTATTCGACTGGTAGGTGTACGAATCCATAGTCCTGACCCTCCAATGATGTTGATGGAAGATCCATATAATATTCAACCAGTAGGTGTACAAATCCATAGTCATGACCCTCCAATGATGCTGATGGAAGGTCCATATAATTTTTTAACTGATGTTGGCGGCAGATATGACTGGTCCCATAACAAGCGATAATAAAGGATGTATAGAATCCTGTAGGTTTTAGGTATTAGCAATATATATATATATATATATATATATATATATATATATATATATATATATATATATATATATATATATATATATATATATATATAATCCGGTAGCTGGGGATGACTGCAGATATATATAATCCAGTAGTTGAGGATGACGACAGATATACGCAAGAGCTTATGACTGATACCGGTCAGAGGAACATACACAAAGATCCATGGCCGATACTGGTAGAATATATGTATAAGAAGATCCGTGACAATAATGAAGAAATATATGTACACGAAATTCTGTGACTGATGTCAATAAAGTATCTGTATAAAGATTCACGACTGATACTAGTGAACGAGATATACATTCAGAGATCTATAATTGTTATCGAAAAAAGGTATGTGGAAGCCTGCAATCGATACTGGTAGTTGACATATAGAAGTTTATAATCGCTCTTGATAGTTAATGAATAGAAACTCGTAATCAATAATGGTGAAACGACGCACGTATAACAAGTTGCAGAGCTTGCTTCTTTTGCATTACTTTCTTTGGTGGCACTAGTGGGCATTCCTCAAGCTGGGAGAGGAATGATAGCGGCCTAAGAGTTAGGGTCTAATAGCCTGCATGTCCCTGAACTCTATGATGATTGAAGAAATATGAGGTACGTTGAGTGTGACAGCTTCGGCCCTTTCCCTAGGCTTGTTAGAACACCAAAGCCGACTGTTGGAATTGATCACGATACTACTTTCGTTGCTGCGTTGTCTTCTTGAACTCCTTTTACTCGTATTTTCTTGATGTGGTTTATTTGGCGAGAGGATAGATATAAGTATCTCGCACGAGTTTGTATGATATCTCGAGGACTTACGATGTGATGTTCATGTTTAGGTGACAATGTGATGATGGTACTATTATGAAATTGCAATTATGCTTTATGCAACAGTTTATCATTTCATGTTTATGTAAGGTGTGTGAGTGTTAGGATAATTTGAATGACATTAATAGGCGAAGTGATAAATGAATCGAGAGATATATGTATATGCAATAAGGAAAAGACATTGGAAGAAGATAAGTATTCGGTAAGATCACTTCCCTTTTGATTTTGCCGGTGCTCGTTTGTATGTCATCGCTTTGGTGAATATATAAGCTTATTATGCTCTACGCTCGCCTTCAGGGATGTAATATCAAGTCGCACATCTTGACAACATAAGATTCAGTTTATACTCATGACATGGAGTATCGTAGTTTAATCATAATCAATCATTTCTTGAGAGATTAAATTCAATTTAGACTCATGACATGGAGTATTATATGGGATTCAGTTTAAGCTCGTGACATGGTGCATTATATTGGGATTGCTGGCTTGCCCCCGATAATTTCTTCTCTATACTTGGGCTTCTCACCATGTGTCGAGCTTGCCCCCAGTGTATCTGACTCATAGTCTTGCAAAGTAGTGTTCTCCAGGGAACCGGGCATATAAAAGAATAATCATCGCATACAAAGACTTGAATTTATAAAGATATCTTGGTGAAGAACACTTTCATGCCCTAGAAATCCATATAGAAGGACGTCTAACCGTAGTCCTCATTCACATACTCTCATTGCGAAACCATTCATAAGAGAAAGTCATAAATGCTCCGATGTGAAGTGACATATAGTAAAATGCTCCGCCCCTCTTCATATGAAACCATATATAAAAGACCAACAACTATTAATTGCTCTCATATAAAGTAGAAGAACGCCAGAATGTCATAATGATAACAAGAAGACCATGATAAAATAACAATATGAAGACATTACATCTCATGCAAATTCTCTATAGAATACCACCCTCTTATCGGACTGCATTGATCTGAAAATTCTGAAGATATGATTATGATTGGACATCTCGAATTCATGATTGATCGGAGTGATGCAGAGATTTAGCTTTGATCCGATGATGTGAATATTTGATTCACATGATGTTAGGATCTTGCTTGATGATATGGTGATTTCATTTCGATCTAATTGATGCAAAGATTTCGTTCCCATATGGGGGTTTTGTATTTATATGGATCTTTCATATTTGATCTGATCAATTCATTGATATTCATGTGGTTTAGTTTAACCTCATACTCTGGAGGGATTTGGTGTAGTTTAGCCTCATACCCTAGAGGGATCTGGTGTAGTTTAGCCTCATACCCTGGAGGGATCTGGTTCAGTTTCACCTCATAACCTGGAGGGATCTGGTTCAGTTTATCCTTGTAGCCTGAAGATTGTGTGGTTTAGTTTATCCTCGTAGCCTGGAGATTGTGTGGTTCAGTTTATCCTCATAGCCTGGAGATTGTGTGGTTCAGTTTATCCTCGTAGCCTGGAGATTGTGTGGTTCAGTTTATCCTCGTATCCTGGAGATTGTGTGGTTCAGTTTATCCTCGTAGCCTGGAGATTGTGTGGTTCAGTTTATCCTCGTAGCCTGGAATATTTTCTCAACTCGTTTAGACCCGGAGCGCAAGGGTATATTTGCACATATATAGAGTTCAGCAACTTTGTGCCTATACAGAGTTCGATGAGGTTCGCGCTTATGCAGAGTTCAGCAACTTTGTGCCTATACAGAGTTCGGCGAGGTTGTAGACTCAATAGGGATTACCCATAACATTACGACACTTAAAGGAACCTGCTGAGTCGGCTAGCAATTTCCTTTTCCTTCTACTCTTTTAATTTTTGAGTCGGTAGCTGCTTTGATTGTTACTTTGATTGTCAAGTTGACAGCTGCTTTGGCTGCTTCTCTGGCTATGAGATTGACCGCCACTTCACTGGCTCATTCGCTTGATGAGGAAACCCGTTACTTGCCCCCTGTGATATCTTGGGCGAAAATGATGTTTTGAGTGGCCCCCCTGCACTAGTAAGATTACCAGAGCATCATGAATGTCCTTCGACTACTTTGCTAAGTCATTTTGAATCTTTAACTAGCTCATCAATTTGTTCTTGGATTGCTAGCGGTTAATTAGTCTGTTCAAACAATTCTTCATCTTAGGCCACCTAAACCACCGTGTCTTGCATTGATCGCCCCTCACGTGTCAGCTTCTGCTTTGTCGAAATGACTTTAATGATGATCGTTTCTATCGTCTCTTCAACTGTTTTCTGTATAAATGGCCTGATCTGCCCCTTATGATTCTTTCGCTGACCGTCGAGTGAGTGAAGCGGCACTACGGGCTATTCTCTGTGCAATTGGGGTGGCTAAGGCATCCTAGATCTCCTTCACTCACCTCAATAGATCACTCTGAGCTTGGGTCAATTCGTTGATCTACTTCTGAGTCGTTAACGGTTTAACATCTTGTTTGATCGGCCATTCGCCTTCAATTATCTACACCATCACGACCTGTGCTGACTGCTCCTCACGAATCGGCCTTGATTTCATCTGAATGGTCTCAATGACAATCCCCTCTCTTGGTTTTGTGACTGTCATAGTCGACTTGATCTACCCCCTGTCTAGGTGGTTCACTTCCAAGAGAGCTGGGAAGTTAGCAACTGAGCGTATGAACTTTTGTGGCCTCATTGCGGTAGTCTGGTTAGCAGTGGAAGCGCTGCTAACTTGTGTTGGTTGCCACTGCTTTTTTTATGGTGAATCATGCCTTGACCACAGTGGTCTTCTAATATGGAGTCTTCATTGTTGTTTTCTTCATTCCCTTCGGCTGTTTGTGGCTTCGAGTTAGCTGTTAGCCAGACTTGGAAGCGGTTGGTGTTGTCACAGTGGAATGCGAGAAGTAGAATCCTCCAGTCACCAAAAAGATAAGTGTTGAGCTCTTAATTGTGCATATTCTAACACCAATTCATCACTCATTATACTTGTTGTTATGGTTTGTAGACTAAACTAATGCATGGATTTGTGATTGTAGGGATGAGAGAGAGGAAGTATCAATTGAAGACTTAAAGATGCTAGTTAGAAGCAAAGAAGATCAAAGGGGCTAAGCGTCAAAGAATGAAAGAAAGAAGTCAGAGAAAAGAAGAAAGAAAGCAGAAGAAGGTGCCCACGACCGGTCGTCCGACCGGTCGTCCAAGGCCAGGGACCGGTAGTTCGACCGGTCTGCACATGCACAAAGGAGACCCAGAGGCCATAACTCTCTAGACTGTTCACGACCGGTCGTGCGACCGGTCGTCCACTTCTGCGACTGGTCGTGCGACCGGTCCTTAAATTATTTTTTCAGGCCGAAACTCACTGGACTCTTTTTGGCCATTTTGAGACCGGTCGTCCAGCATCCACGACCGATCGTCCAGCCACTGCGACAGGTCGTGCGACCGGTCGCCTGCGTAAGATTTGAACCTTCTAATTCTGGCGTCGATTTTCTCTGCGCAGTGCGTAAGTTTTACGCAAATTCTCGAATATTCGGAAGTTGCGGAGCCTCCCCACTATAAAGGACACCTAGGGATCGTTCCTAGGGTATCTTAGAAGAGTTTAAGCAAGGTTGGAGGCAACGAAAGTGGATTTTGGAGTTCCACAACTCCTTCTAATTTGTTTTGCTGTTTTTATGTTTTTCTTAGTTGTTTCATGTTTCCTTGGATCATGAACGGCTAAACCTCTTAGCTAAGGCTAAGAGGTGAAGCTTGTAGTGAATCTAAGATGTTTCAAATCGTGCTAAGATGGTTTTAAGATTGGTTTTAATGTTTATGAACAATGGTTTGAAGTTTATACAAGTTCTAAGTAGTTTTTCTTAGTCTTATGATGACTCATGGATGTTTGGGAGAATTACTTAAGTTCTTAATTGATTTGTATTAGTCTAGACCTGTATGATCCGTGGAATTGGAGTACGCTCTAGTACTATGATCTTCATGTGGGGACTTCCTACCAAAGTTCTACTTTTCTAGTTTTCTGAATTATGTATGGGACTGTTCATATGATTTGATTCAAGTTCAAACCATGATCTAACTTTATCTGGTGACAGGACTTAATGATGATCATGATTATGAACTTAGTTTATTGGAATTGGGACTGACCTATGCAATTGAAGCATGCTCAGCCTAGCTTGTATTGAGTGAATCATACACAGGGCTCATACATATGACAGATTGTTGGTTTAACAACTCTATCATCCGGCAAGATAGATCTTAATATCGATTCTAGTTGAGAGAATGAGAAACCACAGCGGATTGAACATCAAGGATTGCTACAAGTGGATCCTTGAACCCCTAGTGCCTTTTTATAATTGTTTACCTTCAATTTAATTCAAAGTTGTTACCTACATCAATTTCATACAAAATCTGGTTGTTAGCTTTCAATAGACACTATTGGATGTGTTTGTGAATTCCTACACAAGTCCCTGTGGATCGACCTCGGTCTTACCGAGATTATTACTACATCGCAACCCTACACTTGGGGAAGCGAACAAGTTTTTGGCGCCATTGCTGGGGACTTTGACGGTTTTTCACAAATTTCTGAAATTAGTATCTATTTAGGATTTTTAGGATTTTAGGACTAACTTAGTTTGTTTTATTTGATTTTTGCAGGGATTTCTAGGAAGATGAAGAAGATATAAGGATTTTAAGTGCCGAATCAGGTTCTATCTTTCTAAACCTTACTCTTCTCTTTCTCTTATTCATTCTTATCATATTCATCTCTTGTAGAGTGGGTGGAGACTCCTTTTGGATCTCTGAAAGGTAGGCCTTGTGCCACCTGGATTTTTATTGGTCGACTCTACCGTCTTGGATCACCTTGTGCTAAGAGATTTCTTTTCTCACCTCTACTCCTCTTTCTCCTTTTTCTGCACTTTTTCTCAAAAGATTCAAAGAGTGGCTAGGGGAGTTCTTTGAACCCCTATTGACCAGGAGAAATTGGTCTCTATCCTTGCTTCTGGCTTAGCCATTGCAAGACACCTTGTGCTTCAGTCTTAGAGAAGAGTAAAGAAAGGGAGGAAGAATTCTTCTTTCTCTTTGTTTCATATTTTTTTTGCATGCCACATTAGGCTCGGGATTCCAATAACCGACTCATAAGTGAAGGGGGGATAGTAGAAGGAATTGACAGAGAGCCACGTGCTAGGAGACATCTAAACTCTCCAATTTTGTTTGAAAACATGACTGCAAATCAACCTAATCCGATGGCCAATTTAGGCCAAAACCAAACTGAAACGGGGGAGAATGTGGTTGAGAATGTTCCTCGACCAAGAACTTTATGTGACTTCTTGCAACCAGCAAAAGCGAGCACTCCCTCATGCATAATTTTTCCACAAAATGCAAGGAATGTGGATTTAAAACCAGGAGTGATCCAACTTCTCCCTAAATTCCATGGATTAGACAGTGAAAGTGTCCTATCAACACCTTAAGGAGTTTGATGAGGTAATAACCACCATGCACTTTGCTAATGTGACTGATGATGTGGTGAGACTTAAATTCTTCCCTTTTACTCTTAAAGATAAAGCTAAAGGTTGGCTTCATGCATTAAGGCTAAGATCAATTGGTGCATAGACTGATATGCATAGGGAATTCATAAAAAAATTCTTCCCTACTCACAAAACAAACATGTTGAAGCGCCTTATCATGAACTTTGCCCAAAAGGAAGATGAAACCTTCTTCTAATGTTGGGAGAGGTTTAAGGAACTATTAAACGCATGCCCACATCATGGCTATGAAATTTGGCGGGTTATAAGCTTTTTCTATGAAGGACTGACTTCACCCATGCGCCAATTCATAGAGATGATGTGTAATGGGGAGTTCATGAATAAGGAGGCTGATGAAGCATGGGATTATTTGGAAGAATTGGCTGAGAATGCACAGTCTTGGGATACATCGAAACCAACAAATTCCAAGACTGGTCAACAAAAGGAAAGAGGAGGAATGTATGTCTTATCGGAAGAGAATAGCATAAGTGCACGAGTGGCTAGCCTCACAAGAAAGGTCGAAGCCATGGAACTGAGGAAAGGAGAGACGATTAACTCCAATGACGTTGAAACTGTTTGTGGAATTTGTGCCGGAAATCAATATGCAACACAAGATTGTCCCACAATTTCAGCAGTTCAGGACATCTTATAAGAACAATCAAATGCCATAAACAGTTATCAACGGCAATTTGGTGCTCCAACCTCAAACACGTTTAATGCTAGTTGGAAGAACCATCCCAACTTCAGTTGGAGGAATGGACCCACTGCGAATGTAACCACTATCCCTCAAGCTCAACCTATACTAGGTCCATCTCTAGTCATTACTCCAAAAGTGACGCTAGAGGAGATGTTGGGTGCATTTGTATTGGTTCAAGCTGAGTATAACAAGACAAATTCTCTGAAAATAGATGGGTTCATGCAAGAGCAATTGAAATTCAATCAAAATTCAACTCAAGCCATCAATGAATTGAAAACATCAATGACTAGAGTTGAATCTCATCTTAGTGTTAGAGAGAAGGGCACACTTCCTGCCCAACCTCTTCCTAACCCAAGAACCCAATTTAAGATACAAGATATAAGCTCATCCTCTCATCATACGGAGCATGTTCAAGCTATCACCACTTTGAGAAGTGGAAAAGAAATTGACAAATCTATCCGATGAAGGCCCCAAAGCCTAAGGATCCAAAAATTTCCAAAGAGGATGATAGCTCAAACAACACTCCACAAGAGAAAAAACCGAAAAGGCAATACAAGCCGGTTGCCCCGTTTCCACAAAGGTTGATTTCACCTAAACCTTTAGATAAAAATCTGGAAATTTTAGAAGTTTTCAAGCAGGTGAAGATCAACATCCCGTTTTGGATGCCATAAAACAAATACCATCTTATGCCAAATTTCTAAAAGAATTGTGTACGGTCAAAAGAAAACACAATGTTCACAACAAAGTACTTTTGACTGAGAATTTGAGCGCTATCATCAAACAAGAGGTGCCCCAAAAATATAAGGATCCGGGTAGTCCAACCATCTCATGCATCATAGGAGACTACCGGCTTAAACAAGCCTTACTAGATTTGGGGTCAAGTGTGAATCTCATTCCATACTCGGTCTACGAGCAACTTGGGTTAGGTGAATTGAAACCAACCAAAACCACACTCCAACTTGCTAATAGATCCATTCGTATACCGAGAGGAATCATTGAGGATGTTCTAGTCCAAGTTGATAAATTCTACTACCCAGTAGACTTTATTATCTTGGATACACATCCCGTGATAGGCACCTGGTGCTCAAATTCCTGTCATACTTGGCCGACCGTTTCTAGCTACTTCAAATGCAATTATCAATTGTAGAAACGGACTTGTACAAATGTCCTTTGGAAATATGACCCTTCAGCTTAACATATTTGATTTATGTAAACAACCACGGGAGGTTGATGATGATATCCACGAACTAAACATGATTGAATCATTCGTGGAAGATACATTCCCCTTGTCATTATCTTCCGACCCTTTGGAGGCATGTGTGGCCCATTCTCATGAGATAAATGATGACACAATACAAGAGATGGATGCCATTCTAGATGCAATGCCGATGCTTGATAATAAAAGATGGAGGGCCCTATTTGAGCTTTTGCCTGTAAACGAGAACAAGGCCCTCCCATCCAATATCAAGGCGCCAACACTCGACCTAGAACCATTACCAAGTGAGCTGAAATATGTCTATTTAGGTCAAGATAAGACATATCCAGTGGTGATTTCTTCCCACTTGGATGAGGAACAAGAAAGTAGGCTAATGGCCACTCTATTAGAGCACAAGAGTGCCATTGGATGGTCAATTAATGATCTCAAAGGCATAGACCCACTGATTTATACTCATCGCATACACCTTGAGGAGAATGCGAAGACATCTAGGCAACCACAACGACGACTAAATCTAAACATGAAGGATGTGGTTAAGGCCGAAGTGGTGAAACTATTGGATGTGGGTATTATTTACCCAATATCCGATAGTCAATGGGTGAGCCCAACTCAAGTGGTGCCTAAGAAATCCGGAATAACCATCGTAGCTGTTGGGGCTCAAAATTTCACCCATGATAGAAGGGTGAATGATGGCTCAAAAATGAATGATTTGGATCGGTTCAAGACCTGAAAAAATAGCCATAAAGCGATAGAACACCTTCCATACATGTAATACATATAGAACCCATGCAAGAGAATAGTGCGTATGGCTATGCATACCTAAAGCCCGCATGAGCACATGCAATCGTAAGCTAAGCCATCACGTGCATGCAACCAACTCATGCATACTATGCATAACCACACATGCCACACACATATACCTTGTTTTGCATGCCATGAATGCAACCCATACAGCCCATGCGTGCTACCCATGTATGAAGCCCATGAAGGCACTGAGTATAAATGTAACTCTCATCTATGCCCATGCATATATCTCAAACATACATACATTCACACCATGCAAGAACACTATTCTCATGTAACCCATTCATACATGCATGCATAACACATATAAACCATGGACCATGCCTAAGACTCATGTATGAAACACACGTCTCATCCATGCAACAAATGCATACACGCCACAAACTACATGTTCACATACATATGCAATGCATGCATGGCTTGAACACCACCAACATATCATATGCACACATAAAACCACAATATGTACGTACGTTCACATTGCCCATGGTAATGTTCCCACCAGACGTTGTTCTCTATACCCCACCATGGAGTATATGCTTGATCTAAGTCGATCACCTGCTTCACCAACCCATTTTACCCCTTGGGACAAAAAATGAAGAAGATCTGAGTCCTAGAGAGACTACACCAGGAGAAACAGTGGAGGAAGAATTGTCCATGGTTGGAAGTTGGTAACACGCATAAAGCACGTAAAACTCACACTTTAAACTTCCAAATTTGTGAAAAGCACAACTTTATGAGCTTATTGCTGTGGGGCCCCCATCGTGATGCATAAGGGAAATCCAAACCTCCCAGACATCTTGATAGCTTATTTTAATCATTGGGACTAAGTATGAGGCATATCTGAAGCTCAGGTGGGACACACCACAGGAAGATCAACGCTCACCATTACAACTCTCAAAATGAGTGATCACCGGTTAAACCTCTCTAGTGGCCCACCACAATATTGTTTTCCAAGATCTGGACCGACCAGAGTATCCTAGGGGGTTCACACAAATGGAACATTTAAATGGTCGCTCGACCCAATATCTGTGTGGCCCCCAAATATCATTCAACGGCAAAACAACGATGACACTATTTCCTGTGGTATGGCCCACATGAACATCTGATTTGCCTCAAACTTGGGCCCACCCCCTAGAATAATACTCCCGAGCCAATGGGCGGCTTTGATCCTAGACCCATATACTATAAATGGGACCCACCTAAAACTTTGCCAAATCCCGTGGAAGCATGCCAACATGAAAAAGTCACCGGTGTTGAAAATCGTTAGTGGTTGAAAATCGTTAGTGATTGAAAACATGTGTGGTGCCACCATGGTGCCCTTTGGACCATCCGAACCGTTCATAGGGTCACAAGGGCCCACATGTGTCATATGCATGAAAACTAGCTTGATCTGATACTTCTATGGCTCCACATGAGTCCTCAACGGTGATTGAACGGTAGAACTATTTCCTCTCGTATGGCCCACCTGGAACTTGGATTCAGATGAAACTTGAGGCCACCTCCTAGAATGACGCCCCTAAACTAATGAACCGCTCAGATTTGGGGCCCACGAACTACAAAGGAGACCCACTAACCGGTTTTCCAAAAGACGTACGAAACCATGCAAATTCATGGTACATACGGGTTGTCAACATCAACCAAGGTCCAGCGCCTCCAAGAGCCCACCATCTGAGTGATTTGGAGAATCTGACCTGCTCACCGGATCAGTGTGGTCCACACGTGCCAGAGTATACAAGATTAACCTGATCCAAGTTTCAAGTGGACCACACCATAAGATGATACATATGAACCATTACAACTCCCAAACCAGCCACTATATAAAGGGGTTGCGTGAGTGGCATTTGGGAAGGAGGGAGAAGGAGAGAGAAGAGGAGACAGGAGGGGAGGATGAGATTGGGAGTTTCTCACATGCGCCCACCCTTTTGAGGTGGAATACATGCACTTGAATGCATGCACCCATCATTCCAAGGTGGGAGACATGCGCTGGATGCATTTCCCAATGGAGGGAGACATGCGCTTGGATGGATTCCAATATTGGGAAGGAGACATGCGCTTGGATGCATTCCAATATCCAACTACTAAAAATCATAAAAATGCACCAAGTGCAAGGGGGACATGCGCCCAAACTCTGTTGGCCAAAGTGGTGAAGCCACATGCGCCCATCTCCACCCACCAGGCGCATGTGCAGAGCCACATGGCATATATACTATTGTGTTCTCATATACATTCATTCTTATATGACATACCTTCTGTTGTATTCATCAAATACAATCAATCTCATATGATATACATTCAATTACATTCATTGTACATTAAAAATCCCTTATCTCGTTACAATGCCCTACACATTTATGCACGTGTGAGCAGGTTCTCTTCTTATCTCTCGTTGCGTATTAGCTATCAACGAAGGTGCGAGGTTGAGATCACTTCTGAAGACCAGTCGACAGACTCCAACCTCACTCGACAAATGATTATAGGAACTTTGTATCGATTATGTTCATTGCATAATTAGGATTCAGCCCGGATTGAGGCTCAAGACTAACCAAAAGGGACTATGATTATCACCAGAAACCACAAATAAAAGAGTTCTAACTAAGCTTGAAACATCCTGCTATGGATTGCCATTATGAAAAAGACAGTCGATGCCCTACCCATCGACAACGGGTCCGTCGGTTGAGCTGATGAGGCAGTTGCGGAGTGCTCTCCTAAGGTCACCCGTCATAAAAGTATGGGCGCGGGCCTTGGGTTATGCCGACCAACATTTCGAGGATCGTGTATTCTAGCGGTCACCTGTTCACAGTAACAGGCGCGGGCCCAGAGTTGCACCACTCGATTAAAAACCTCGTTCGGGAACGTTGCGGAATGCTTTCCTAAGGTCACCTGTGCGCTGTAACAGGCGCGGGCCTTGGGTCATGCTGACCAACATTCGAGGATTGTGTATTCCAGCGGTCACCTATGCGCTGTAACAGGCGCGGGCCCCGAGTTGCACCACTCGAATCCTGACAGTCTCTCAACCCGGACAATCCGAAAGAAAATGGGACATAGACATCCGGCTTGTCTAAGAAATGTGGTTCAGTCCATAACAAGAAAATAATTAGGTCTCTACGACCATGAACTCAGAGACGATAGTCCCCGATGACTTAGTCACCTGCTCGATCTATCTGGGCCTTATCTCGAATACTCATCTATTGTACAAACATTATTCATAGTGGAGCTTTGTCGCTTTGTGCCGTGGTTTTCTCCCGCAAGGGTTTCCACGTAAAAATCCATGTGTTCTCTGTGGTGTATATGATTTACATTGATGTTTCTTCATTTGCTTTATTTAAACTATCTATAATGTATGCATTCATTTACTTTTGCCTTTTAATCAAGGGTGGTCAACCATTGATGTAATTAAGGGCTCGTGACAAATATCACAGCCTGGAATGTAAAAGATCTCAGAATCTCTGGAATAAAATTCGCCTTGCGATATCCCTCTTGTGTACACTTGGTGATTGCTTGTGATTGTCTATGAATATCTCTATACTCAGAATTCCCCCAGAACAATGAAACACAAGAAAAAAACTGCCTTGAGCACGATTTTTCTAGTTCTAACAGTAGCCAATGCCAATAATGAACTCGTGCCAACTAGAGTCACTACCGGTTGGAGAATGTGCATTGACTACAGGAAGCTAAATACTGTCACGAGGAAAGACCACTTCCCCCTACCGTTTGTTAATCAAATTTTAGAACGGTTGGCGGGTCATCCCCACTTTTGCTTCCTTGATGGCTATTCAGGGTACAACCAAATAGAGATTGCCCGTGAAGACCAAGAAAAGAATACATTCACATGTCCATTCGACACTTTCGCCTATCGACGGATGCCGTTTGGACTATGTAATACCCCTGCTACCTTTCAGCATTGTATGATGAGTATCTTTTCTGACATGGTGGGACAATTCTCGAAGTCTTCATGGATGATTTTTCCGTATTTGGTTGTAGCTTTGATGAGTGCCTTGAGCACTTGAAATCTGTGCTTAAAAGATGTGAAGAGAAGAACCTTGTGCTGAATTGGGAGAAGTGTCACTTCATGGTTCAAAGGGGAATTGTACTTGGTCACATCGTTTCATAAAATGGAATCGAGGTGAACAAAGCGAAAATTGATCTTATCTCTAACCTTCCACCACCCAAGAGCATACGAGATGTACGGTCCTTTTTGGGACACGCAGGATTTTATAGAAGGTTCATAAAGGACTTCAGTTCACTCTCTCGTCCTTTATGTAACCTACTTCAAAAGGAAAATTCATTCGAGTGGAATGAAGAATGTCAAAAGGCCTTTACCACCCTTAAAGGTATGTTAACATGTGCTCCCATAATGCAACCACCTGATTGGAGCCTTCCTTTTGAAATTATGTGCGATGCTGGCGATTATGCTATTGGGGCCGTGCTAGGCCAAAGAAAAGAGAAAAAGCCATGTGTCATCTACTATGCAAGTAGAACCCTAAACTCAGCCCAAGCAAACTACACTACTACTGAAAAAGAACTTTTAGCCATAGTTTTTGCCTTGGACAAGTTTAGGTCCTACTTGATTGGATCCAAGATCATCATATTCACTGACCATGCCGCACTTAAGTACCTTCTCTCTAAGAAGGATGCTAAACCACGGTTGTTAAGATGGATCCTTCTACTACAGGAATTTGACATAGAAATACGTGATAAGAAAGGAGTAGAAAATGTCGTAGCTGACCACCTCTCTCGACTTGTCCTCGCTGATTCCCCTGAAACGACCGCGATCAATGACATGTTCCCTGATAAACAACTTTTTGTTGTTTCCCAATTGCCATGGTATGCAGACATTGCTAACTATCTTGCTACAGGTACAATTCCTACACATTGGAAAAAGCAAGATAAGGATAAATTCGTCACTGAGGTGCGAAAATTCCTATGGGACAACCCATACTTATTCAAGTATTGTCCCGATCAAATCATAAGGAGATGTATTCCAGATGATGAACAACAAAGTATCATCTCCTTCTGCCATTCTCAGGCATGTGGTGGCCACTTTTCGGCTAAAAAGACCACAGCAAAAATTCTGCAATGTGGGTTTTATTGGTCCACTATGTTCAAAGACACACATGAGTTTTGCAAAACATGTGAACCTTGTCAGAAATTGGGAGGAATCTCCCGTAGAAATATGATGCCACTCAATCCCATCTTAATATTCAAATTTTTTTATTGTTGGGGCATCGATTTCATGGGTCCATTCCCATCTTCTTTTGGAAACACATACATCTTGTTTGCCGTTGACTATGTTTCCAAATGGGTCGAGGCCATCCCTTGCCAGAATAATGACCATAAAACGGTCATTCGCTTCTTAAAAGAGAAGATTCTTTCCCGGTTTGGAACACCTCGAGTAATCATTAAGTGATGGAGGGTCTCACTTTTGTAATCGCCCTTTTGAAACTTTAATGAAAAAATATGGCATCACACACAAAGTGAGCACTCCCTATCACCCACAAACTAGTGGGCAAGCTGGGATATCCAATAGGGAGATTAAACACATTTTGGAGAAAACGGTGAACCCCGATCTCAAGGATTGGTCGCTTCGGCTTACCGATGCGCTTTGGGCCTACCGTACTGCTTTCAAGACCCCTATTGGAATGTCTCCCTATAGACTTGTCTATGGGAAGGCTTGTCACTTGCTTATGGAGTTGGAACATAGGGCATATTGGGCAATTAAGAAGATGAATTTTGATTCTGACAAGGCAAGCTCGTTGCGCAAACTACAATTGAATGAACTTGCAGAAATCCAGAACGAAGCATATGAGAATGCGAGAATTTACAAGGACAAAACGAAGATATTCCATGATAAAAACATTCTTCGTAAGACATTCACAATTAATCAAAAAGTCCTCCTGTATAATTCTCGTCTACATTTATTTCCGGGCAAATTGAGATCTCGATGGACCGGTCCCTACATTGTGCAAACTGTCTATCCATATGGGACTGTCGAGTTGTTAAATTCAAGGAACGGCAACATTTTTAAGGCGAATGGGCAGCGATTAAAGCCGTTCTTTGAGAAATTTCCTTCAGAAGGTATGTCCATACCTCTGACTGATCCTGTCTACCAGGATGATTAATCTCCTAGTCTGATGGAGGTGTAGAGTAGTCAGGATTAGGATTTTGTTGCTTTTGTTTGCTTTTGCTTAGGTTTGTTAGAAGGAGGAAGAATTCCACTTTTCACTTTTTCAGTACTCTCATCCCTCACTCCCTTTTATTTTCAAATTGCTCTAATGTTTTTCTTATTGCGCATCTTTTACATTGAGGACAATGCAAGATTTGGTTGGGGGGTGTAGGATCACTTGGATGAACACAGCGTTTTGTAACATTTCGAGCAACTATGTAGAAATTTTTTGATTTTTTCAAAAATTCAAGAATCTTTTGGAAAACTTTGTTTCTATGCATGCAAGATGATATGAGCATAAGAGGAGATATGAAGTGAGTGAGGTTGCAAGTTTTGAATTTCTCATAACATAATGGTTTTATATGTGAATTCCTCTATTTTTATGATTGATAGAAAATTTGAACACTCTTACACCTAGTTCACATTACATGATTTTCACGAGTTGAAGGGATTATGTGATTTGTGGATTAGTTAGATTTTGATTCAAGGTGTTGAGACATCAAGCCGGGGTACGTTGTCCACCTTGTCCATGGGAAAATAACGAAAGATATGGAATTCTAAAAATCCTATCTAATTTAAAAGAAAAAGGAAAAGGAAGGATGAAATTGGGAATAATGGAAAAATGGTGGAAAAATCCGATTAGGGTTACCTACTACCAACCGGGGGATGGTCTACCCGTAACCAAAGCCGGAAATAAGACGTAGTGTGAAAGTCGTCGGAAGGACAGTAAGGCAAATTCCCGTCATTGGCTTGTTGTTGCTCTATATACCTTGAGATCCATAGTCTAGTTGATTTATGAAGAAGATAACCCTAGAAACTCATGAAAAGAATTTTCACTATGCACACTAGATTGAATTTGTTCAAGTTCTTCTATTTGTCAACCAATCAGCGGGAATTTCATATGGGTGCTTATTATGTTTTGAGAGTTTACGGTTTCAACCTCTATCACCTAATTTCTCTAACTCTTACTCTTATGTATCTTAGGATGTATAGAAGAATGGTTTCTAAAGGAGAGTTGGGCAGGTACTCTTGTTCTCACTCTCCTTTGTTTTATGTCATTGCTCTCATGTCATGCATATTGCATATCTTATTACATTAAGGACAATGTAAGATTTTGGTTGGAGGGTGAGATTCCTTAGATGAATTTACTAGCTTTTGTGACATTTCGAGCAATTATGTAGAAAATTTTTGATTTTTCTAAATTTCAAAACTCTTTTGGAAAAACGTTGTTTCTATGCATTCAAGATTATACGAGTATAAGAAGAGGAGATACAAAGTGAGTGATGTTGCAAGCTTTGAATTTCTCTTAATATAATGGTTTTATATGTGAATTCCCCTATTTATGTGAGTGATAGAAAATTTGAACACTTTTACACCTAGTTCACATTACACGATTTTCATGGGTTGAAAGGATTATATGATTTGTGGATTAGCTAGACTTTGATTTAAGGTATTGAGAAACCAAGCTGGGGTACTTTGTCCATCCTTGTCCATGGAAAAAAAAACGAAAGATACAGATTTCTAAAAATCCTATCTAATGTAAAAGAAAAAGGAAAAGGAAGGATGAAATTGGGAATGATGGAAAAATGGTGGAAAATTCCGATTAGGGCTACCTACTACTAACCAGGGGATGGTGTACCCGTAACCAAAGCCAGAAATGGGACGTAGTGTGAAAGCCGTCGGAAGGACGGTAAGACAAATTCCTGTCATAGGTTTGTTGTTGCTCTATACACCTTGAGATCTATAGTTTAGCTGATCTATGAAGAAGATAAGCTCAGAAACTCATGAGATGAACTTTCACTATGCACACTAGGTTGAATTTGTTCGAGTTCTTCTATTCATCAATCAATCAGCGAGAATTTCATATGGACACTTATTATGTTTTGAGAGTTTAAGGTTTTAACTTCTATCACCTAATTTTTTTGACTTTTACACTTGTGTGTCTAGGGATGTATAGAAGCATAGTTTCTGAAGGAGAGTTAGTTTTTGGAGAATTGAACTTGTTTCACGCATGTTTTGCTCGGGACTAGCAAAATGCTGGTTGGGGGGTGTGTTGAGCTCTTAATTGTGCATATTCTAAGCCCAATTCATCACTCATTATGCATGGTTTTCATGATTTAAAGGCTAATCTAATGCATAGTTTTGTTGTTGTAGGAATGAGAGTTGCTTTGCCCAATTGATGACCAAAAGGGCACATTTAGGAGGCTTGGATGAAGACCCAAGGTGGGCCAAAGAAAGAAGAAAGCAAAGAGAGAGGAAGGAGAGAAGAAAAGAAAGAAAAGAAAGAAGGAAAGAATGAAAAAGGAGCTCCACAAGGTGGTCTGACCGGTCAAGACCGGTCGGCCAAACAGTCCCCGACCGGTCTAGACCGGTCGGCCAACATTACAGCCTTCTACATAGCACGCTGACCAAAATAGATAGGTCTAGACTGGTCTTGACCGGTCAGCCAGCCCTGTCCGACCGGTCTTGACCGGTCGGCCATGTAAATTTCAGCTTCCAGATTTCAGACAGCAGGCCATTCCCGTTTCTGATTTTTTGAACCAGTTTTATGGGCTCATATTAATGATATTTAGAAATCCAACACATCCATGTCGAAGAGGAGCTCGACGCCGAACTAACCCAAGTGGTTTCGTGTCGATCGGAGCTACAGATTGATCGTGGTGGCCAAAACAATACGAATTGTCCAGAAAGTTCCAAATTCTGCCTACTCCACTCTGGGCCAGTCCAGGTGACCCATCATTGATGATATGAAGAATCTACTTTGACCATCTTCTAGACCACATCCATATATGAATAACCACAAAGTTTCAGATCAAAAGGATGTGTGGTTTGATCGTACCAGTTGAAGAAAGATGGACCATCCAGAAAGATCCAACTGCGCAGAGTTTATAAAAGCCCTAATTGTTCTAATTTTCGGACCACATTCTAGGATTTTTTTAGACAATCTAATCCTTCTATCATGTAGAGGAGGAAGTTTTCTACCAATGTTCAAAATTTAGGATCAATCCGACATCTGTGCACTCCGGAGCGTTGAAAGCAAGATGACTGGTTCTGAAGGTACCCGAAGTGCGCGATTTTGAGAGGCGGTCGGTGATCTGATTGGTGGGCCCATTCAGAAGATAATCTTGAAAATATAAATCATCTATGAGGAAGATCACATTACAAGGAAGCTACAAATCAAATTTGAAGGCAATCCGACCCTTGGTTAAGCCGTACCAAGCGAAACAAATTCTGCTATGTTGCTGTACTATTGCTGCACTATAAAAGGAGGTGCTCTCTTCTATTCCAAGGCAAGCAAGGACGTGGGGAGCAAGGAGTTCAAGTCATAGGAGGCTTCCTAGCCTCCTCCAGCTAGTTTTTCTTCCTTTTCTTAGTTCTAGTTTTATTTTTAATATGCTTTTCATTAGCTAATCTCTTAGCTAGAGCTAAGAGGTGAACCTTATAGTTTTCTTAGATTGTTTAATTCGTTTTATTGGTTTTAAAGTTGGAATTCATGATTATGAACTATGGTTTGAAGTTTATACAAGCTTTAAGTAGTTTTTCTTAGTCTTATGATGACTCATGGATGTTTGGGAGAATTACTTAAATTCTTAATTGGTTTGCATCAGTCTAGACCTGTATGATCCGAGGAATTGGAGTGCGCTCTAGTACTATGATCTTCATGTGGGGACTTCCTACCAAAGTTCTACTTTTCTGAATTTCTGTAATATGTATGGATTGTGCATGTGATTTGAATCAAGTTCAAATCATGATCCAGCCTTGTCTTGTGACAGGACTTGAGGATGGTTATGATTGTGAACTGAACCTTTTGGAATGGGGAATGACCTATGCAATTGAGCATGCTCAGCTCAGCCTACATTGAGTGAATCCTATGCATTGAACTTACATATGACAGATTGTTTGGTTTAACAGCTCTATCATCCGACTCGATAGATCTTAATATCGATTCTAGTTGAGAAAGTGAGAAACCATAGCGAATTATGCATCTAAGGAGAGCTATAAGTGGATCCTTGATGCTCTAGTTATCTTTCCATTATCAGATTTTCTATTTTATGTTAAAAATCAATTTCACAAACCTCTTTGATTCTAGTTATTAGGATAGTTTGAATTGTTTTACTTCCTTCCCTGTGGATCGACCTCGGTCTTACCGAGATTATTACTACATCACAACCCTACACTTGGGGAAGCGAACATTGGGCTCTTAATTGTGCATATTCTAACCCCAATTCATCACTCATTATGCTTGTTGTTATGGTTTATAGACTAAACTAATGCATGAATTTGTGATTGTAGGGATGAGAGAGAGGAAGCATCAATTGAAGACTTAAAGATGCTAGTTAGAAGCAAAGAAGATCAAAGGGGCTAAGCGTCAAAGAATGAAAGGAAGAAGTCAGAGAAAAGAAGAAAGAAAGTAGGAGAAGGTGCCCACGACCGGTCGTCCAAAGCCAAGGACCGATAATCCGACTGGTCCGCACATGCACAGAGGAGACCCAGAGGCCATAACTCTCTGGATTGTTCACGACCGGTCATCCACTTCTGCGACCGGTCGTGCGACCGGTCCTTAAATTATTTTTTCAGGCCGAAACTCACTGGACTCTTTTTGGCCATTTTAAGACCGGTCGTCCAGCATCCACGGCCGATCGTCCAGCCACTGCGACCGGTCGCCTGCGTAAGATTTGAACCTTCTAATTCTGGCGTTGATTTTCTCTGCGCAGTGCGTAAGTTTTACGCAAATTCTTGAATATTCCGAAGTTGCGGAGCCTCCCTACTATAAAGGACACCTAGGGATCGTTCCTAGGGTATCTGAGAAGAGTTTAAGCAAGGTTGGAGGCGGCGGAAGTGGATTTCGGAGTTCCACAACTCCTTCTAGTTTGTTTTGCTGTTTTTATGTTTTTCTTAGTTGTTTCATGTTTCCTTGGATCATGAACGGCTAAACCTCTTAGCTAGGGCTAAGAGGTGAAGCTTGTAGTGAATCTAAGATGTTTTAATTCGTGCTAAGATGGTTTTAAGATTGGTTTTAATGTTTATGAACAATGATTTGAAGTTTATACAAGTTCTAAGTAGTTTTTCTTAGTCTTATGATGACTCATGGATGTTTGGAAGAATTACTTAAGTTCTTAATTGCTTTGTATTAGTCTAGACCTGTATGATCCGAGGAATTGGAGTACGCTCTAGTACTATGATCTTCATGTGGGGACTTCCTACCAAAGTTCTACTTTTCTAGTTTTCTGAATTATGTATGGGACTGTGTATATGATTTGATTAAAGTTTAAACCATGATCTAACTTTGTTTGGTGACAGGACTTAATGATGATCATGATTATGAACTTAGTTTATTGGAATTAGGGCTGACCTATGCAATTGAAGCATGCTCAGCTTAGCTTGTATTGAGTGAATCATACACAGGGCTCATACATATGACAGATTGTTGGTTTAACAGCTCTATCATCCGGCTAGATAGATCTTAATATCGATTCTAGTTGAGAGAATGAGAAACCACAGCGGATTGAACATCAAGGATTGCTACAAGTGGATCCTTGAACCCCTAGTGCCTTTTTATAATTGCTTACCTTCAATTTAATTCAAAGTTGTTACCTACATCAATTTCATACAAAATCTGGTTGTTAGCTTTCAATAGACACTATTGGATGTGTTTGTGAATTCCTACACAAGTCCCTGTGGATCGACCTCGGTCTTACCGAGATTATTACTACATCGCAACCCTACACTTGGGGATGCGAACAATAAGTACAGACGACATTTCTCCTGTTCTTAAGGTTAGTATTTTCGCTAACTTTCACTGCACAATCACATGTCATTTGAGCATTCTACAACTAGATATAGAAAGTGCACGACCTTACCAGTCGCAATAAAAGTTAGACATAAAACTAAATGCGCAACAAGAATACACATGCTTTTATTATCTTTTAAAACTTTAGGATTTTTGAAAGTTTTGAAAACTTCTATTTCAGATGCTTTTGCCTTAAAGATGAAGGGAAGAACGTTCCCGTTGAGAGTCGCCAATTTGGCGCCTGTGAAGGCGCCGAACATTTCTCCTTAACCTTTCTTACGTACACCTCAGTGTCTGCAAATGATTTATCTTAGAATGTCCATTTACTCAGAAATAACCAGAGATTCTGGTATTGTTTGAATTCCCCAGCAGAGTCAACAGTTTGTTAGAACTAGAAAAATCGTACTCAAGGCAGTTTTTTCCGTGTTTCGTTATTCTGGGGGAATTCTGAGTATAGAGACATTCATAGACAATCATAAGCAATCACCAAGTATATGCAAGAGAGATATCGGAAGGCGAATTTTATTCCAGAGATTCTGAGATCTTTTACATTCCATGCTGTGATATTTGTCACGAGCCCTTAATTACATCAATGGTTGACCACCCTTGATTGAAAGGCACAAGTAAATGAATGCATACATTATAGATACATTAAATAAAGCAAATGAGGAAATATCAATGTAAATCATGCACACCACAAAGAACACAAGCATTTTTTACATGGAAACCCTTGCGGGAGAAAACCACGGCACAAAGCGACAAAGCTCCACTATGAATAATGTTTGTACAATAGATGGAGTATTCGAGACAAGGCCCGAATAGATCGAGCAGGTGACTAAGTGATCGGGGACTATCGTCTTTGAGTTCATGGTTGTAGAGACCTATTTATTTTCTTGTTATGGACTGAGCCATGTTTCTTAGACAAGCCGGATGTCTATGTCCCATTTTCTTTCGGATTGTTCGGGTTGAGAGACTGTCAGAATTCGAGTGGTGCAACTCTGGGCCCGCGCCTGTTACTGTGAACAGGTGACCACTGGAATACACGAACATCGAAATGTTGGTCAGCATAACCTAAAGCCCGCGCCTGTTATTGTGAATAGGTGACCTTAGGAAAGCAGTCCGCAACTACCTCATTAGCTCAACCGACGGACCCGTTGTCGATGGGTAGGGCATCGACTGTCTTTTTCATAATGGCAATCCATAGCAGGATGTTTCAAGCTTAGTTAGAACTCTTTTGTTTGTGGTTTCTTGTGATAACCATAGTCCCTTTTGGTTAGTCTTGAGCCTCAATCCAAGATGAATCCTAATTGTGCAATGAACATAATCGATACAAAGTTCCTATAATCAGTTGTCGAGTAAGGTTGGAGTCTGTCGACTTATCTTCAGAAGTGATCTCGACCTCGCACCTTCGTTGATAGCTAATACGCAATGAGAGATAAGAAGAGAACTGCTCACACATGCATAAATGTGTAGGGCATTGTAACGAGATAAGGGATTTTCAATGTACAATGAATGTATATCATATGAGATTGATTGTATTTGATGAATACAACAGAAGGTATGTCATATGAGAATGAATGTATATGAGAACACAATAGTATATATGCCATGTGAAGTTGGGTACATGTCGAGTTAGATGAATGCTAAATTAAGCAAAGATGAGTGCTAGATTAAGCAGAGACGAGTGCTAGATTAAGCAACTAGATTAAGCGTGAATGAATGCTAGATTAAGCAAGATAGGTGTTAATGCATGAAGTAATCAATATTATCTAGTCATAACTCCATTTCTGTACAAATTTGCATTAAAACGATATTCTGGTCATTTCACTGCCTGAAAATTCTAAGTAAAAATCTGGATTTTTGATATATCCACAGATCGACCATAAAATATCATGAATATTTCACCGGACTTTGGTGTTTTAGCATAATTAGGGTATTTCAGATTTTTTGGACGGTTTAGATTCGAAGAAAACCCCTCCAATCAAAAGGCGAACTTTTTGAGGAGTGCCAAAAAGTTGCGATTTGTGCTTCAAATGGAAAATCAAAATCTTCATTGTTGGGAATTTAATTTTTTAGTATTTTTTATTGAATCCAAATGGGAGGTACTTCCTTATTTACATAAATAACTTAAAGTAAATGGAAACATAAATTAAAAGCGCATGTCTATGAGAGTGAGCGCATGTAGTAGGGTGGTGGGCACATGTGACATGGAGTGGGCACACGTGACCAACATACAAGAAGGGAGAGAGAAGATTTCTTCCGGGCGCATTTGGCTCTGCACATGCGCCTGGTGGGTGGAGATGGGCGCACGTGACCAACATATAAGCTGAGAGAGAGAGAGAGACTATTTCTTCTGGGCGCATGTGGCTCTGCACATGCGCCTGGTGGGTGGAGATGGGCACATGTGGCTTCACCACTTTGGCCAACAAAGTTTGGGCGCATGTCCCCCTTGCACTTAGTGCATTCTTCCGATTTTTTGGTAGTTGGATAGTGGGCGCATGTGTCCCTCCTTAGAAAGACGGGCGCATGTATCCCTCCATTGGGGAATGCATCCAAGCGCATGTCTCCCACTTTGGAATGATGGGTGCATGCATCCAGGCGCATGTCTCCCACCTCAAAAGGGTGGGCGCATGTGAAAAACTCCCAATCTCATCCTCCCCTCCTCTCTCCTCTTCTCTCTCCTTTTCTCTTCTTCTCGAATGCCACTCATGCAACCCCTTTATATAGTTGTTGGTTTGGGAATTATAATGGTTCATATATATCCTCTTATGGTGTGGTCCACTTGAAACTTAGGATCAGGTTAATCTTGTGTACTCTGGCACGTGTGGACCACACTGATCCTGTGAACAGGTCGGATTCTCCAAATCACTCAGATGGTGGGCTCTTAGAGGCGCTGGACGTTGGTTGATGTTGACAATACGTATGTACCATGAGTTTGCATGGTTTCGTATGTCTTTTGGAAAACCTGTTAGTGGGTCTCCTTTGTAGTTCGTGGGCCCCAAATCTGAGCGGTTCATTAGTTCAGGGTTGCCATTCTAGGAGGTGGCCTCAAGTTTCATCTAAATCCAAGTTCCAGGTGGGCCATATGAGAGGAAACGGTTCCACCATTCAATCATCGTTGAAGACTCATGTGGAGCCATAGAAGTATCAGATCAAGCTAGTTTTCATGCATATGACACGTGTAGGCCCTTGTGACTCTATGAACAGTTCAGATGGTCCAAAGGGCACCATGGTGGCCCCACACATGTTTTCAATCAATAATCAATTTTCAACAACGCTTGGGCACGACAGTGACTTTTTCCATGTTTGCATGCTTCCACGTGTTTGGCAAACTTTTAGGTGGGTCCCATTTACAGTCTATGGGTCTAGGATCAAAGCCGTCCATTGGCTTGGGAGTGTTATTCTAGGGGGTGGGCCCAAATTTGAGGCAAATCAGATGTTCATGTGGGCCATACCACAGGAAATAGTGTCACCGTTGTTTTGCCGTTGAATGATATTTGGGGGCCACACAGATATTGGGTCGAGCAACCATTTAAATGTTCCATTTGTGTGAACCCCCTAGGATACTCTGGTCGGTCCAGATCTTAGAAAACAATATTGTGGTGGGCCACTAGAGAGGTTTAACTGGTGATCACTCATTTTGGGAATTGTAATGGTGAGCGTTGATCTTCATGTGGTGTGTCCCACCTGAGCTTCAGATATGCCTCATACTTAGTCCTAATGGTTAAAATAAGCTATCAAGATGTCTGGGAGGTTTAGATTTCCCTTATACATCACGATGGCGGCCCCACAGCAATAAGCTCATAAAGTTGTGTTTTTCACAAATTTGGAAGTTTAAAGTGTGAGTTTTACATGCTTTATGTATGTTACCAACTTCCAACCATGGACAATTCTTCCTCCAATGTTTCTCCTGGTGTAGTCTCTCTAGGACTCAGATCTTCTTCATTTTTTGTCCCAAGCGGTAAAATGGGTTGGTGAAACAGATGATCGGCTTAGATCAAGTATATACTCCATGGTGGGGTATAGAGAACAACGTATGGTGGGAACGTTACCATGGGCAATGTGAACGTACGTACATATTATGGTTTTATGTGTGCACATGATATGTTGGTGGTGTTCAGGCCGTGCATGCATTGCATATGTATGTGAACATGTAGTTTGTGGCATGTATGCATTTGTTGCATGGATGACACGTGTGTTTCATACATGAGTCTTAGGCATGGTCCATGGTTTATATGTGTTATGCATGCATGTATGAATGCGTTACATGAGAATAGTTTTCTTGCATGGTGTGAATGTATGTATGTTTGAGATATATGCATGGGCATAGATGAGAGTTACATTTATACTCAGTGCCTTCATGGGCTTCATACATGGGTAGCACGCATGGGCTGTATGGGTTGCATTCATGGCATGTAAAACAAGGTACATGTGTGTGGCATGTGTGGTTATGCATAGTATGCATGAGTTGGTTGCATACACGTGATGGCTTAGCTTACGATTGCATGTGCTCATGCGGGCTTTAGGTATGCATGGCCATACGCACTATTCTCTTGCATGAGTTTTATATGTATTACATGTATGGAAAGTGTTTTATTGCTTTTATGGCTATTTTTCGGGTCTTGAACCAATCCAAACCATTCATTTTGAGCCATGATTCACCCTTCTATCATGGGTGAAATTTTGAGCCCCAACAACCGCGAGACACGAGTTCAGAATCTAGACATCAAACCAATCCAAGGCTGGCCATTTCCCTTTTTTGGTCCAATGGATGGGCTGTTTCTTCCCCTGGCTGACGGTTGATGATGTTGATTCTGCAGAGATGGGCGGGTCACGCCCCTTGTTGATTGATGCTGAGACAGGTAAATTGTGCCCATGGTTGACTGGAATTGAAGTGAGCAGGTCGTGCCTCTAGTTGGCTGCAGGTATGAGAGTACCTTGGCCCTGAAGCTGTTGTATTTGACTTTCTTCTTTGTCTTCATCCTTTCCTTCTTCTTCCGGAGGTTTAGATGATTCGAGGATCTAGTCCCATCGAATGGGGGGCAATATGGCCTAAGCTAGTCTCATCGGGAGGCCTTTGTGTAGTATAGTTGGTTGATTTCCTCTTGGATCTTTGCAAGGCTCTCCTGGTCTAATGAATTGAATGGTGAGCACCGAAATTTCTTTTTTCTCTTGTCCATGAAGATTGCCCTATACCCGAGTCCCCATTTGCGTTGATTATATACCAGCGGTATCTTTCTGGACTGGAAATGATTCTCCATACGATACTTGAGGCTCAGACGTTCTGCTGGTGAAAAGACACGATCCACACTTATCGGTTCTGGATTGGCAATAGCGTTCACAGTCTCAAATTCGAAACTATGAAACGGGATGTCTTCTTCAGAGTGCTGGATGTCGATTATAGGGATATTTGGTTCAGTAGCAGCAAGGAATGATGAGCTCCTTCTTTGCGTGGACAAAGATCACTTGATTTCCACAAATGTACTTCACCCGTTGATGCAAAGTTGATGGCACAGCTCCAACCTTATATAGCCAAGGTCGTCCGAGCAACATGTTGAAAGAGGCTGATATATCCAGGATTTGGAATGTGATGGTGGAAATTTCTGGACCTATCTGTACCTCTATGTCGACTTCTCCTTCTACTGATCGCGGGTGTTGTTGAATGCTCTGACGTGCATGGTGCTTGGTCGGAATGAGGAGGGAGTGATTCCCAGGCGTTCCGCAGTCTTGAGTGGGCAAACATTTAAGCTTGAGCTGTTATCAATAAGGACCAGCGGGACACAGAGGTTTTTGTATCGTAAGGCTATGTTGAGGGATCGCCCATGGTCGCGCCCTTTTGGTGGCAACTCGTTATCAGTGAATGTGATGGCGGGCGGAGCCAGGAGCTGTCTGATCATCAATGCTATCATTTCTGGTGCTGTATCGAATGAGACATGAGCATCGCTCAGGGTTTTGGCAAACATTTCTCGGTGTATGCACGATGTGCAGAGTACCTCCCATACTGAGATTTGGGCTAGGATTGACTTGAGCTGAGTTGCCACATCATATGCAGCTTCATTTTTATTACCGAGGCCTGAGAGAGCGCCTTTGGGATCTCCTCTATTCTGATTATTTCTCCGGATGCAACGCCCGTTGGGATTCATGTTTCCTACCTCTGTACATTTCGGATAGTGCCACGGGACTTCTTTATAATTTTCCTCTCCCTTGCTTTCCAGGACCACTAGTTCTTGCAACGGTGCTGGTTTGGATACCAGATCTTCCTCATATGGAGCTTTTGCCTTGAGGACTACATTGTTGCCTATGCTGAAGGGATAATATCGAGGCTTGTCTTCATAGGTCACGTAAGGTCGTGGTCCTGACTTGACTGTTCCTAGAGCAGGAGGTTCCCATGGAATGAAAACTGGTCCTCTTGATATGGCGAGGGGTTTCTCTGTTTGTCCCAGCTGTCGTAGTGTGATTGACACGCCTCCGGGACTTGCCCCTTGCAATACGACTGGCTTGATCGGAGGAGCCCCTTCCAATAAAATGGGTTCTTGCTGCTGGTGAGTATAAACCCTCCCTTGCAGATAGGATTGTTCCTGAGCTGAAATTGCCCCTTGCAGAACGACAGGTTCATATGCGAGCTCGATGCATGACTGTACTCCTTCCAGGATGACCGGCTCCTAACATGAATGGCTGTAAGGTGCCCCTTGCAAGGGGACAAGCCCTTGAACAACTGGTGCATCATATGGAAGTGGTCCTTCAAGTACTAACGGTTGGAGACTGAAAGAGGAAGGGGTTTGCCCCTTGCAAGATCGGAGGAGAACTTGTTGGCCCATAAGTGTAAGCATGAATGGACTGGATAGGGGAGAAGAAGTGATCGAGCCGTTCTCCTTCTTCTATGATGTTGATGGCAGGGCCACAAGACGAACTGGGGTCCTTCGGATGCTGAGGTAGAGGATTCTGAAGGATGTTGCTGGAAGCTTCTGGAGGAGTTCCGGGGACCGAGATGACGATCTTGGGGGCAGAGGATTTGGAGAAGGCCTGGGTGCCATTAGGGTGAGTAACTGCTTTTGTACCAGCATAGCCATGACTTGACTGAGCGGCTGAGTGAGAGGAGTGAATTTCCTGAGCTCCTTGTAATTCTACCTATTCTGATATGAGTATTGGCCGTTCCCCCTGAACTGTTGCTGATGTCGAGGTGGTTGTGGCTGTGGTTGAGGATTTGGTTGTGGCTAATACCTCTGAGGTTGATGCTGAGCCTGATTCTATTGATACGGTTGACATCACTGTGGGGTACCATATTGGTTACCTTAAGTAGTGGCGATGATGTTGTTTACCTTTGTCAGGCGAGGAGGAGAACCGCTGCGGTTTCCATTCCCATATCCGATAGGTCTTCCTTCCACTCTGTTCCGTTTGACTGGAGTGGCCTGATGAGGCCATGGGGAGATTGTCCCTGCACGGATTCCTGCTTCGACTTGCTCTCCAGCACGGATCAACTGTGAGAAATTCGCATATGGATACGAGATGAGGTATACAGATATGCCAGGTATGTTGAATGAACAATCATGGAGATTTGTTCTTCATCGTCGATAGGTGTCCACATTCTGGCTGCCATAGCTCTCTTACGTCCCACATAAGCTGATAGCGTTTCATCACTCCTTTGCCTGAGGGCCGCGAGGTCGGCTCTCTTGGGTGCCATGTTGAGATTGTACGTGAATCTGTCGATGAAAGCCTGGGAAAGTTGTTCCCAAGTCCTGATGCGATGGTAGTCCAATGATGTGTACCAGTCTAAGGCATCGCCCTTCAGAGATTTTTGGAACAAGCGAATGAGGGCTCCTTCATTTCCTGAGATTGCACTCAGCTTTCCACAGAAAGCCTTGAGATGTGCTGTGGGACAATCGCTGCAGTCGTATCTTTTGAATTTTGGTACCTCAAAGTTTTGAGGTATCTGAGCATCTGGAAAAGGACCCAAGTCTTTGAACTTAGTCGAAGGTAAATCGATTCCTTGTTGTTGTTGAAGTTGATTTTGTAAGATCTGGAACTGCTCCCGCAACTCGTCCAGTCCTGCATGATTTGTTCGAACGACTGGTGCCTCTCGAAGTAAGGCACGTTCTTCCTCGGCATAGTGGTCGATGTCTTCGACCCTATGGGCTTGTTAAAAGGCAACCATGGGTTGCTGAAATTGATTTGATGATTGAACTGGATTCTGACGAACTTGTGCTTGAAATGACTGTAACTGAACTGGAGACTGTACTGAAGGTTGAGCTGGAACTTGCTGGAAATTAACTGGAGATTGCTGAATTGAAGAATGCTGGAAATTAACTGGAGTATGCTGAATTGAAGATTGCTGGAAATTAACTGGAGTTTGCTGAATTGAAGATTGCTGGAAATTAACTGGAATCCCATCGGCGGGGATTTGCTGGAATTGAAAAGTGCTCCTGTTTGTAGGAGGCTAAGATGCTGGGAAGTGACCCCCTTGTTGGATATTCGCCACTGTCCGCTGATTGATGTGGGCTTGACACTGACCCCCATTGTGGGCATTTGCCAGTACTGTCCCTACTGCTGGAAATTGAATTGAAATCCCATCGGCGGGGATGTGCTGAAATTGAGTAAAGGTCCCATCGGCGGGGACATGCTGAGAAAGGAAAGGGGTCCCATCGGCGGGGACGTGTTGGAATCTACTGAGATTGTTGCTGCAAGATTGACTGGAAGTTCCTACGACAGGAAAGCTCTGAGACGATCTTGTCGTCGCAAGAAGGTATTGAGGAGGATGCCCCATAGCGAAGGGTTGAGATGGCTGTTGTAGGTAGTCTTAGGCAGACTCCGATGGTTGTGCTTAATTTGAACTGGAGGCCGAAGGGACCCGGCATGGCTGTTGAGATTGCTGAACTGAGCCAACTTGATTGTTGGCTATTGTGGTAGCTTGTGCTTGCATGAATTGCAAGAGCATTTCTTGCATTGCTCTGATTCCTTGTGCCAATTCTTACATGATTGGCGTATTCTCAATTGGTTGTTGCGCTGAAGGTTGCGCTTCGGCCATCTCGAGGGCGGGGAAGAGGTGAGATTCCTCTTTGTGGTCAAACATAGCTTGCTCAGCCCGAATGCGGATTATGCTGCGGAAGGGAAGTTGTTTCCGAAGATGTTGAGGCCGAGGAGGAGCGATGGTGAGGAATATACTCTACTCTTTTTTTTTTGGTTTTAGATTTTCTATTTTTTTGTTTATGGGTAGAATGCTATGCAGATAAGATTGTATAAGGACTGATGACTTTCAAGTACAGGAGGGATTCCGCTTTTCAAGTTGGATCACGACTAGTAGGACTAGCATATTCTCAGTGGAGTTGTCATTCTGTGGACGCTCGCCTCTCCGTGCTCCCGAATTCTCCATTCCTTTTGGAAAAGAGGGGTGCGTGCGCGCGAATCGCCGTTTGTGCCATTGGCTCGCCTCGTTCTCGAGAGCTTTTTCTTGGTTGTCGTGTTAAGCTGGATATGTTGGATGAGTTTGTATAAGACCAGAGTCACCACTAGCCAGTTACTTCGAATCTACAGTCGGCTAGACCCCGTATAAACGTGGAGAAGGGAATCCGAAGATTCCTTCCTCTAAAATGACTCCTTTTGATCTGCAGCCAGAGATTCGATGTAAGGAATCACAGTTACAGGGTGGGAAGATGTTAAGCACCCCACACTGCCCGTACTGAAGTACGGTCTCTACTTCATAGAATCGAACTAGTACTTGAAAGCCCGATTTAATCCTCGTACATTCTCATGAATGATATGATGCATGAATGCAGGTCTAAACAGTAAGAGTTTCTGATGGGCAGATTTCCATTAACAAGTAAGCCCAGAGCATACGCTCGAACTGACAGGTGCTTTATACGGGATGCATGCTGTGTGTTTAAATAATCAAAGTGTTGGCAGTGATATGATAAGCAGGGGGATTGGAAGAAAAGTAAATGTTGCACTTATGCTAGATGCGGATGAGATGATGCTGGTAAAAGAGTAGCTGGATGGACGGAGGTGTCGCAAGGGTTTGCTTCGAGTGGCTAGATCAAGACTTGGATAGCTTGGGAGACTTGGACCAGGGCTAGGCTCTTCTCACTCGGGCTCTCCTTGGTGGAGAAATGGGCTAAAGGGATGGAGATGGACTCAAAACTCTCGGAGTGAAGAGAGGGGAGGTGGATTTTTCTGAATTTTTTGGGATGCTTTGAATCAGAGAGAATGAGGGTATTTATAGCTGCAAGCAGTGGCAGCTGTGGTAAATAAGTTTGGGCGGCACCCTGGGGGCCGCCCATACGGCCACGCTGCTCCAGTTTTGGAGCGTACAACCTTCGAACCTGAACCAGGAAAGCCCGAGGTTTGGGGTCCGGACCTGCTCCGAAGCTGTGGTTCGGAACCAGGTGAGTTGACTGGGTTTAAAAGATGGGTTGACACGGTGAGTTGACTGGGTGTATGGGCTGGACTGACCCAGTGAGTTAACTTGGTGATTTGACTCGGCGGGTTGACTCACCAAGTTTGACTTTTTTGGGATTTTTTGACTAGTTTTTCTTATGGGGGGTTTTTTGGGCTGATGTTTAGGGGTGATTTGACTAGGTTCAGGCTTGAGCTAGGCTATGGGTTAAGGCTTACAAGGGTGAGTTTGGCTGGGTTTTGGACATGTGATTTGAGGGTATGGTCCTCCATCCATTCAGCTATCTCTACCAACGTTGTAGCCGAAGGTGGGGTGTCTACAATACTATGAATTTTACTTTATCAAATATGTCAATACTTTTCATGCTCTTTTAGATTAGTTGAGGTATTGATGGTTATAGTGTAACCGTGACATATCCATGAGGAAAATGAAACATCAAGAGAGAAAATTAAATATAAAAAAGGAAGAAAGAAATGGAAAACAAAAATATTGTTGAGATGTTGTTGTGTAGACACCATCGCTGTCATGGAAGCATGGAAGCGACAATTGTTGCAAATGCCACAGATAATAGCAACAACGACCACTGTCATTGACACCCCACATGAAGTTATTATTTCTCTCCTTTTTCCCTTTCTTCTTCTTCTTCTTCTTCTTCTTCTTTTTTCTTAGCCAACTACGATCGTAGCAATGCCAACAGCAGTGGCGATAGCCGCTACTACCACCGACAATGCTAGTAATAGTGCTTGTTCCTAGCACCCGCATGTAAATGCATTGGATTGTCAATTGGCTTGAAGTATGAGTCGTTAAGTTAGATGAGCCCCAATCAAGGTGAAGATGTTCAAGTCTTAAATACTAAAGGCATACAAGTGTGAAGAATTCAAGTCTCAAGAAGTGCGTTGGTAAGTTTGCTATACAGACTTCTAAGATCTCAAAACCCTTTTGCTAGGTGGCATATTCTTCCTAGTTAAACCCCTAGCCTCCTAACCATGCCCAAGTGTCTATTTGATCAAGATAGACCTTGGGGATCTAAGTGCAAGAAGTGCTAACTTAGAAAAGAGAAATCCGCATTATAAATTTAGAAAAATCGAAGGCCAGATCCATAGGTCGAGAGTACTTTTTGAGCGGTGGATGACCCTGGCCGACAGGTCAAACTTGGTAGTTTTTTTTTTTTTTACAGCAAGTAACATATTTTGCCTAGGAATTTTCAACCCATGGATACCTAGTTCAGCAGGTCGACGACACTTGTTGACCGGTCGAAATTAGAAGTCGACCAGTCGAATAGGCCAGTTTCTAGACAGAGAGTTTGAACTGAAAACTTTTATATATCTGTCAACTGGTCGGCTAGTCAGACCCTCAGGTCGATAGGTCGAAGGTCAAGTTTGACTAGCCGAACCCTTGGTCGATAGACCAAATATTAGCCATTTTCTAGTCATTTTCTACCCATTATTTCACAATGATATAACCATCTTTGTCGGGCTTTTAGGGTAAGATGAGTAGGGCTGGTCATGAGCCGAGTCAGCTCGAGAAACTCGATCGACTCGACTCGAAAAAGCTCGCCTCGGCTCGACTCGACTTAGTAGAACAAGTCAAGCCAAGCTTCATTTGGGAGCATGAGTCAAGTCGACCATTGGGTCGCTCGACTCGATTCAAGCTCGACTCGGATCGAGCTCAAGGTCGACTCCTTTCATATAGATATTTTTTTTTAAAAAAATCATAATCTTCTTATTTCTTGGTTCTCTCTCCCCCCTCCCCCACACACACATTGGGGTCCAAGCTTAGGACATATAAAAACCTAACATGTTGGGGGGTTTCTTAATCTTACTATTTTGTTTAGGTAAGAACATTCCTTGTTGAGCATATCTGATGGATTAAGTAATTTCAAGTACAAAACATGGTGAGCACACAGTGGTTGTGTGTTTTACACGCTACACAAACACAGGTGCTACGGTGAGACTACACATCATACATATCAACAAAACAGGGGCTATGGTTAGACCAAACACCATATGCAGCTATTGATTGTAATTTTATGAGGGAGGTGGTGCATCTGATCCATGAATCAGCTGGGCCTCATCATGAAGATGGTCCACACAATAATTAAGGCAGTCCATTCATGTGGTGAGCTATGCATGTACTGTATTAATTATGGTTCATAAAATATTACTAGTGGTTTGCATTCAATGCATGTGTGACTTGGCCAAAGAAAAAATCGATCAAAGCTAGGTCATTTTAATGGTGGGCTCCCACCAGTAGAAATACTATTCTCCCCTAATATATGTGTGACTTCTTGAACTTAATGTTGTTAACTTTTAATTTGTATTTTGTAGTAAAAAATATAATAAATTGAGGTGGGGGCAAGCTCGACTCGACTCGAGGTAAGCTTGCCTCGACTCGATCCACTAGCTCGCCTCGAAAGTTTTAGCAAACAAGGCAAGCTCCAATGGTAAGCTCGAGGGTGAGCTCGAGCTCGAGCTCGAACTCGAGGAGAGCACAGACGAGTCAAGCCAAGCTTGGCCCACCTCGACTCGACTCGGTTTGATGAACAGCCCTAAAGATGAGCAATACCCATTAGAGAATAGAGAGAGTGTTTCCACCTTCAATCTTTCCCTCCTTGTTCTTTTCTCTCTTGAGTTCAGCATTCAAAGCTCGGATTGAAGTATGAACTCAAGTTTGCATTAATGGCTAACTCATCTTAAATAGGCAAATCCTTTTGTCATGCCCCAAACCTGGGGACTAAGCTCATTAAATTCCCGATTGCCGACCTTGGTGCCAACAGCCTCCGTAGTACCCCATTCTCAGCTCCTAGCTCTCATATGCCAGGTTCCGATCCTGGGATCCCACCAGGAGGATTTTCAGGGTAAATTTTTTTTTTGTAAAGGAGCATAATCAAAACCATAAAATATCATCAGATATCCACTATATAGTTTGTTGAGTACAGTGTTGAAAAGGGAAATACAAAATGTAGCAAAAGTCCAAAATGTCAGGTACATGAACCGAGCTCAACGCTGCTGATGTGCCCTAATACTTGCAGCGTAAACAAACGGGCATAAGCTTCCTACGAAGCTTAGTAGAGTGCGTGTGTGCTCGTGTGATGCATATGACAAGTATACAGATATCAGAGTAAGCGAAAGTGATAGAGGGCTAAGTTACCAAGCTCATGAATGCTATCAGCCATCCCAAGGCTATGTGATGCGAAGGCCTACATGGCCGAGTGATTACATGCTAGGGATGCAATGCAAACACGTCAATCCTCAACTAATCCACATATCAAAATGGTTCTCATCTGGGACATCACCGGGGTCTAGTACACTCTAATACTGGCTGCCGCACATCGCGCGCATAACCAAGCGAGTAGAAAAGACCTCACTATCCGCCTTGTCAGTGGTATGCCAATGCCCACCCGGCTCGCCGATAGCGGACCCATTTCACGAGCTGGTCATACTCGACCTAGCTTATAGCCCACTACACCCGGGCGAATAAGGTCACACCCCTTTCCAACCGACCTCGACACAGTAGGAGACGCGGCCTACTGGTATTTGGCACTTGGACGCTCGTGTTATCCACTCGGTCTCGACGTTGAAGCATCCTACTGGTACCACAGGATTTAGGGACTTTCACCCAAGGACATCTATAGCGCCCACGTGCTAGAACAAGTTTTCAGTGTCCATTATTGCCAACCACGATGTGACTATGGTGGCCACCATCCTGATGCTGTTAGGGTGTGAAGGCGATTGTGATATACATAATGCGAGATGCATGAGTCATACAATCCAAGTCATGCACCAAACCTACGCATACTGCGCAATCATGTGGGGCGACCGTGCGAGTATAATAAGCCAAACTAGCATATGATATGATTAATCGTGATCCACAACTGGCATACCAATGATGTGTATGGGCATATGAATGAGCATGGTATTCATTATACTAAGCATATTATCAGTGTGACGTATCAAGCTAAGTACACTAGCATGTTACCAAACATATCATGTGATGTTGGCCTTAAATAGCCTAATATATGTAGAGACTGGGACCCAGACTGTGGGCCCCATTGGAAATGTAAAGGTGTTCGTGGCATAGCCCACTTGAGACTATGTCGGCCCCATACTTGGGCCTGCACATACAAAATAGGCTGACGAAATAGGTGTACAGCATGGATAAAACATATATATCAAAGGAGGGACCATGGTGGGCCCCGTCCACCGATCGGATAGCAAATATACATCATCATAGGTCTTAGGAAGTTTCAATGGTAGGTATACAATCACCACCATTTCTAAGTGAAGCCCACTCAAAATTGGGCCCCATGCGTCGATCAAGATGGGTGGCATGGTACATAATACATCCATCAAGGTGGAACCCAAAGATGGGCCCACAACCTTTAGTTTGATGAAAAATAATCACTAAAGTGGCCCCAAGGAAGTTTTCAATGGTGGGCATCAATGACCACTGTTCCCTGCGGGTGTGGTCCATCTGACGTTTGAATCTGCCTCATTGTTGGGGCCATATCCTAAAATAATATGGAAAAACAGATGGCCAGTATGAATAAAACAGGTACATCATGGTGGGACCCACAGGGTGGGCCACTAGCCGGGCAACGTGCGCACGCACGTTTTTTGCAGCGTGGGACCCCCCTGGGGTCGCATTAGTTTTTGGATCAAGCTAATATTTGTGTTTTCCCCTCCATCCAGACCTATGCCACAGGTCTGGATGGCATTATAAACATTACAGTGAGCCTTAGGAAGGCTTCAACGGTGGACATCATTGTCTCCCACTACTTCTTATGTGGTGGTCCACACAAAATTTGGATCTGGCTCAGATTTGGGTCCGTGTCCTAAAATGATCTGGGGAGCAGGATGGGTGGCGTGGATGATACATATACATCACGGTGGGTCCCACGAGTGGGACACCTGCTGGGCAGCCCAACGACTCCAGCGTCCATGGACGCTGGTTACTGTCCCTGACGCTGTGAGTTCTCTTTTTTTTTTCTTTTTTTTCTTGGTTTTTATCGAATGGGGCCTACATGAGGATGATCCACTCCATTCACCAGGTTCCCCAGCTCATGGGGGACCCAAAAAGCCCTATATTGGGTATGTTATGTGGGCTACAAACATCAAGGTGGGCCGAGGAAAGCTCAGCAGTAGACATCATTCTCCCCACTGTTTCATGTGATGCGGTCCGCTTAAGATTAGATCTGTTTCATATTTGGACCCTGACCCTATGATGAGCTGGGAAAATAGATGGACGGTGTGGATTCAACACAACCATCAAGGTGGGTCCCACGAGTGGGGACCCCACCCACGCAGTCCAGCATTCCTGACGCTGGACAGTTCCAGCATCTCTGACGCTGAGGACGTCCAGCGTCCGGAGACTCTTTTATTTATTTATTTTATATCTTTATTTTTATCACGTGGGGCCCACATGAGTATGATCCACTCCGTTCATCAGGTTCCCCAGCTCATGGGGGACCCCATGAGTCTAATATTGGACAGGTTAAATGGTCTACAAACATCATGATGGGCCAAAGAAGTTTCGACAAGTGGGCATCATTATCTCCACTGTTTTCTATGGTGCGGTCCACCTGAGACCTGGATCTGCTTCATTTTTGGTATCCATCCCTAAAATGGACTGGAGAAACAGATGGACGGCGTGGATCGAACACAAACATCAAGGTGGGTCCCACGAGTGGGCCCCATGGTTAACGCCCAAAAGGGGTCCCGCCCATGCGCTGCTGGGCAGCAGCGTTCTTTGGACACTGTCTGTCCAGCGGCCTCTCATTCTTCTTCTTTTCTTTTTTTTATATTATTATTATTATTATTATTTTCAGGTTGTGGGGCCCATTCATGGACGATCCAATCCTTCCATCTGATTGTCCATCACAAGGTGGGCCCAAATTTTTGGACAAGCCCAAACTTTGCCATCTTCCTTCATCCAGATCTTTGTGATCTAAAGAATGGGAAAAAAAGGGAAATAAGCATCATGGTGGGCCACACAGGGTGGTCCACGCTGTCTTACAGCATGGCGCACTTGTGGGCCCAAAAATTGAAAGGCAAACAAGGTAAGGGGAGTTTATGTTCCCCCTTGCACTCACTTAAAAGATGAACGGTCGAATCGAATTGGAAGGTTGATCGAATGGTTCGGATGATGGTTGGGGCCCTCCAAGCTTTGATCTCCACCTTCTTGTCCTAATCTCCCTCTTAATCTCTCTCTCTCTCTCTCTCTCTCTCTCTCTCTCTCTCTCTCTCTGCAAATGGGAAAAAAATGAGAAGCCCCCTCTCCCCTACGTATGCTCTTGTATGGGTAGAGAGGAGGGATCATGAGGTGATGATGGCTAGCATGGGAGGGGGAGTAGGATGGTATGGGAGGGGGCATGGAAGGTATGGGCTCTCTTGACTTTGTGGTGAGAGAGAGAAGGGGTGAGTATGGTGTGTGTTGACTAGGGTGATGAGAGGGGTAAGGGTGAGGGTGAGGGGGATTGATTGATTGATTTGACTTTTCTTGGGATTTATGCAAGTGGGACCCGCGCCACATGTGCGTTGTGTGGCCCGCCTCGGATTACACAATTGATCGCAACTTTCACACCGGGTATCGCAATGGGGCGTGCCAGTGCGGCGTTGGAATCGCAGCGCCTATGCGGTCGCTGGGGTATAGGTCTTGGGTCGATGCGGTACTAAAATAGTGTCGCGATCAAGGCTCGCTAATCTGGTCCATCTGGGACGTATCGGTACTGGAAACTAAGCAGTACAAAGGGTAATTCAGGGTACAGGTCTTACACCTTTGGTCATTAATAGCCATTCTATACTCAGATCTGGTAATTTTAACATTTATCTTAGATCTTAAATAGCCAAAAAGGAAAATCACTATTTCTCATAACTACTCGGCATTCCATAAGAACATCATTCATTCATGGTATCTAATCTTGGGAGCATAGAGAGGAGTTAAAGCATCAAGAAGCTGAAGCTACTTGAATCAATGATTTATCTAGGCTTATCCAACTAGTAAGTGTCTAGTATTTTGGAGTCCAAAATGATAGGCTTCTTGTGGAGATTGGGGTCGAGAGGTTGTGACCCATTCTCGAGAGTAAGTCCTTGAGAGGGCCTCCAATGGGAGGTATGTGGATGATTCTTGGATTAGAATCAGTTGCAGTTTGAGATCCAAACGCTGTAAGTCCCTAGAGAGGGCCACCTGCGGGTGGTATACATGTATCCTAAGATTAGGATGTGAGGGTTAGTAGTGAACTAATTTGAAACCATGGAGATAGTTAAATCAGGTGCACTTGTGGAAAGAGTGTGGTAACCGGAAGTGGAGTAGACAATTAGTCGAACCATTATATATCATTGTGTATTTATGGTTGATTGTTTATCATTGCTTATGCTCTTTTGATGAATCTTTCATGCTTAGATAAACATGCGCTGAATGTGTCTGTTAAAGTGCCTATGATGATAGTTTGGACTTAGTTGTTGTCATGCTTATCTCTTTCTAGTCCACTAGCTTTGTTTGGTTTAATTATAGTAGGCTGAGATTGTTTAAATTTTGATTAAAAATTCAAAAGTCTTATTCATCCCCTTTCTAGGACATTAGCCATATCTCCAAGCTTCACTTGTAGTGGTAAAACTACAATTTTTAATTAGTATCAAAGAGAGTTCCTCTTTAAAGGCTTAACAGCCCGGAGTGTAATCCTTATAAGAAACTTGAAAAAATGTCTAAAGGAGAGGCGAGTTTGATTTTTAAACCTCCATACTTTGATGGATCCAACTATGCGTATTGGAAGGTTAGAACAAGAATATTTCTGCAATCTTTAGATCATGCAACCTGAAAAGTAGTTGAGCAAGGGTATGAACCACCCCTCCTACAAACAATGACCGAAGGAGTCATAATTGCATCACCAAAACCTGATGACCTATGACATTGAGAAGACGAGATATATAAGCAATGTAAAGGCACTCAATGTTATCTATTGTGTTGTATCTTCGAATGAATTCAAATGTACATGTAAATGAAGCATTGAACTTGTTAGAAACCATCCATGAGGGGACAAGCATAGTTAAATGCTTAAAACTCCATCTCTTAACAACTCAATTTTAAAACAATAAGATGGAAGAGCGTGAGACTTTCATGGAGTTTCATATAAATTTGGGTGATATAACCAACTCCATGTGGGGGTTGGGAGAAAGAGTTTCGGATGCACACATTTATTGAAAAATCTTAAGATCCCTATTGTAATGCTTTTCTTCAAAGGTTACAACTATCGAGGAATGTAGGGACATTGATACTATGAAAGTAGAAGAACTTGAAATTGTTGTATAAGTTTAATTACCACACTAGTAAAAGCTAGAAACTATTTTTAAGTCCTTGAGAGGGGTGAATAAGGCTCTTTTTAAATTTATAAATTTAAGCAACAATCAAGCATACAAGTGTAAATAGGAATAATCATATGATAGACATAATAGAATGGATAACTTCATTGAGTCAATTGCATAAAAACTTGATATGCATATTATTTATCAATTTAAGAGATTCATCAAATTGGATTGTAAAGATAGAGATTATCTAGACAATACATCGAACATATAAGTAACAATTTATCTATCATCCATAAGGGTTAATTAATTGCATACTCAAAGATAAATTGTATTCACCACATAACACACGATGTAAAGTTGTTCGGCTACGTGCCTACTCCACTCCCAACTGACCCACTTATAAAAAATCAAAGAATGGAGGAGCTAATCAAGCAGGTTGCCCTACTTAATAAAAAAATAAATATTCTTATGAACAAAGTTAATAATCAGATGAACAAGATAGGTAAATCTAGATCTCCCTCTAAGAATAGGTTTCCTAAGAACTCACTGAAAAATAATCTCGGACCAAAGAAAGTGATTACCAAGTGGGTCATCAGAGAGAAAGTCAATTATCTTGTGATTCACACAGCTTAAAGGCTGGTGATGTGTCAAGATGGTATCTGGATAGTGGTTGCTCTAAGCATATGACAGGTGAACGATCCCAATTCTACTATTTGGTCAATTTTGATGGAGGATCAGTCACATTTGGTGATGGGAGCACTGCTAGGATTGTCAGGCGTGTCATTATCTCTGGTCCTTGATTGCCCAAAATTAAGAATGTGATGTGTGGAATTCTTAAAATACAATCAGCTGAGCATTTTGTAGATCTGTGATAGAAAGCACACTGTAAGTTTCTCTAAGGAATTGTGCGAAATCTCGGATGAGAAAGGAAAAGTCATTATGAAAGGTCTTCTCACAAGTGATAACTGTTATGTGATTGACAATAGAAGTGATTCTGCTTCATCATCCATTTGCCACATGGCTAGGGATGATGATACTGAGTTGTGGCATCAAAGGTTGGCCATGTCCACTACTAAAATCTGTCTCGGTTAAGCTCGAAAAACTTGGTGAGAGGGCTACCTAAAAAAGGGAAGAAGCCTCAGAATGTTTGTGGGGAATGTAAAAAAGGAAAGCAAATTAAAGTTGCCCACAAAAAGACTTTTATGGTGGCAACATCAAAGCCCCTCGAGTTATTACGCATGGACCTTATTAGTCCCACCAGGGCGCAAAGCCAAGGAGGCAAAAGGCACTTTTTAGTGGTAGTGGATGATTACTCCAGGCTCACATGGGTCACATTTTAAGGGAAAATTCAGATACATTTAATGAATTTAGAAAACTGATAAGGCGACTCCAAAATGAGAAAGGGTATGTGATTGGTCGAATTAGGAGTGATCATGGTAGGGAATTTGGGAACAATCACTTTGAGGAGTATTGTAATGAAAATGGTATAAAACATGAGTTCTCTGCCCCCCAAACTCCTCAGTAGAATGGTGTTGCTGAGAGGAAGAATCACTTGCTATAAGAAATGGCCTCAGTTGTGACGAATAGTAAAAATATTTCTAAGAATCCATAGGCCAAAATAGTCAATACAACTTGCTACATAATTAATAGAGTATATCTTATAGCAGGCTTAGACAAAACTTTATGAGCTGTGGCATAGGAGAACCCTGAATGTTTAGTATTTCAAAGTTTTTGGGAGTAAATGCTATATTTTAAGAGACATAGAACAATTGAAAATTTTTTGGTGTGAAAACGCCACCCCACTCGAGCCCGGTGTGAAAATGCTCTTGCATTAATTACCCCCGTTGAGGAGTCTCGAAAACGAGACCTCTTGCTTTAGTACCACTTTTGATGGAGGAGAACTAACCACTTGCTCTAAAAGCTTGAACTGATAGAGTGTGGTGAATCAATCCCTTTATCTTATAGCCCAGGTCAAGCCCTCGCTCAAACCCCCCTCATGGGCCCCACCTCACATGAGTCATCCACTTCACACGGGCTGTCCACCCTGAGTGTGCCCCCATTTCACATAGACCACCCTACTCGAGCCCAGTGTGAAAATGCCTCTACATTTTCATATGAGACGAGCTAGATGGACAATCTATGTTGAGCTTATCCCACAATGTGATTGAGTAAAAGACATTGGACATGGGCCTATGAGGCACACTTGTGAGGGACCACTAGTGGGTGGATCCCACATATTTTCCTCCAACTTCCATCCTTTTAGATTCTGTTGTTTCAAAATTGAATTTAAAATTTAAATTTGAAATAGGAAGGGACGCAGGAGAGAGATCGAATGATATATGGATAAGCCTTCTCTCGTCCAAACTCTTCCTTCTCTTTATAAATACGGAGAGGTATCACATCATAAATGTACCATAACTAAGAGGGATCCCAAAGAGAAAAGAGGAAAAAGAGTGCACACTCAATTTATGTCCATCTATTTGGCCTGTCTAGACCATATAACCTATTGATTATACTCTTGGGCCATCTTAACTATTAAATTAGAGGGGTGATCAGATCCTCTTTGCTCCCATAGTGGTTAAGTGGACCAATGGATGTGCACCATTCATCTTCCTTCTTGTGAGAATATCCTAAGATTGTGTAGATCATTGGATCTGCTAGCCACCCATCCAGGCGCCTTTTAATTACCATGCATAGAACTTATTTGCCTACGTGTAAATGTTATTCAATTATTGTGTGGGCTTTACGGTATACTCTGTTTGCCATCCATCTGGCACATCGATTGATCCCCACCGTGAAGATAGGACACCTTAGAAAATCAGTTCTATGCAATTAGTAAGTGGGCAACACAATAGAAAACAATGGACCCCAAAACTTTCAAATTCACGTGGTGGCTGACTCTATGATTGGATGGGCCTTAATTTTTTCTTGGGAGTCCCACTCTTTTGCTGAGATGACCTTTTTGAATGGGTTGGATTCAGTACACGAGGACACGCAGTAATAGAGAAGGCTTTCTCTACAAATGATGTAGAGGATCTTACCTCAAATTTGCAATCTAAAGGTTCAAGGAGAAAAGATTTCTCATCCACCATCATGAATGGACGAAGTATGTGTACCACACAATGGCCATCTGCACTATGCTTTACAACATCTATCCAATGGATCCACAAGTGGGCCGTAAGTCCAAAAAATTACACCAACGAGATCATTTTGAGTGACCAATTGGCGGTCCACAAACTTGCTTAATGTGGACCATTGCCCATTTTGGATTCTAGTGATTTCCATGGAGTGGCTAGCATCATCTGACTGGTATTATTATTGGGCCATGGCCCACCAAACGGACAGTCGATTGCGGTGCACATGGCTACTCGTACACAGAAGTTGGGCGTACTAACTATAGTCCAAAAGCATCCTCTTTCCGATGGGGGAGCAAATCCGCAAAAGGAGAAAACAGAGGGGACATCAAGATCATCATTGCTGACCGTCCAAACCGCAGCGGCATTTTGATAATAATTGGCATAATAACGCCGTAGCAACTTTGATGAAAGGAAGCAGCAATATTCCTTGGGCAGCAACTGATATTTTAAATACAACCAGAACAAACATATGATGCCCTAGTTTTTCATGGCCCACCCCATCTGCGGCTACTTTTCTCATCCTCCACACTGGTAAAAGCAAGCTTAGATGGGATGGGATGGGATACTGCTAAAATCTCAAATAATGGCACAAGTGTATAATAGAGAAGCTCATCTACACGTGTGCCATGGTGGCATGCACGTGTGAGATCCAAGCAGCTATCAGGATACATATGCAAGGACGTGCCTAAAATAAGAATTGATCACTTCAACCATGATAATGGTTGTCTCCACCGATCAGATCACCTGGCACAAAAATCAGGCCTGCTGGCTGGAATCAATGCCTGACTCAACATTAAAAGTGTGGCTCATCTGATGAACGAGTCTGCCTGATGTTGGAGAAGGGCGATCTTGATGGTGGTAGTAGACCATCATATCCACGCCAGATTCAACAAGATCTAGTGTGGATGATGGTCTAATAGGTGGGACCTATCATTTTCATGGTATAAATGTCGACCACAGATTGGGTATAGTACCCCACCAGTAGAGTTGGATACCAACTGAGCTGCTCGTTCAACTCGCTCAGGTCAGCTCAGACCGGAAGCCGGTTCAAGTATGGTCAAACTATTTTATTGAGTTCAAAATAATTTCGAGTCAAGCTCAACTCTACTCGGCAAGAAGCTAGATTAGAACTTGACTCATCCTGATTTTAAATACCATAAATTATATATATATATATAGATGGGAAAAGGTTCCATGTGCTCAACCTCATGGGAGTGTGGGCCCCAATTGTGGTATGTGATGGGCATCCACACCATCACTCAAATGCACCATTTAGTGGGGAGCCATGGGCCCTAACAAGTGTTTTTAGATGTTGTAGGCATGATTTTACACTATTTCATCAGTATGGCCTACTTGAGTTCAGGATTCAACTATTTTTGGGATATCTTATAATTGATAGGGGACCCACCAAATACATGGTGTGGATGCCCATCCCACATCACAGTGGGGCCCACACAGTGCATAGTACCTTTTCTTTATATACATATTGCTTGAGTGGTGCTCTACAATTTCTTTCTTTTCATTTTTTTTATTTTTTGGGCCTACTCAAAAGCTCAAACTGGCACTCAGCTTGAAAGCTTGAGCTCGAACTCAGCTTGAAAGCTCGAGTTGGAACTCGGCTTGAGTTGGCCTGAGCTGTATCGAATTGGGCTGAGCTGGCCAGTCAGGCTCACGGACCTAGCTTAGCTGAACTCGAGCTGGGGTAGGTTGTGAGGCGAACTATCCGAGTTGTGCCAAGCTTGACTTGGTTCACCTCGACACAGTCTCGTTAGGGGGCATTGTTGGGCCTATAGTGATGTATGTTTTATCCATGTCGTCCATCCATTTTGAAAGATCATTTTAGGCATGAGCCCAAAAGGGAGGAAGATTGAAAGCTCAAGTAGACCATACATGAAGAAATGGGGATTGAAAGCTAACCGTTGAAAACTTCTTTAGGGGCACGGAAGCTTTGAATCAAGTTGATATTTATGTTTTCTCTTCATGGAGGTCAATGTAACCTTATGAACAGGTTGGATGGCAAATAAACATCACGGTGAGCCTTAGGAAGTTTTCAACTATAGGAATTCAACCCCACTCCTTCCTTCCTGTGGTTTGCTCCACTTGAGCCTTCAATCTGCATGTCCTAAAATGATCTGTTAAAATGGATGGACGGAGTGGATAAAACATATACATCACGGTGGGCCCCACAGATCCCCTGACAGGTCGTCCGTCTCTAGCTAGGTCCTGGTGAGGGTAGTTACCAATCCGCGCCGACCAGTAAGTACCATCAGCTGTGGCGCCATTGTCAGGAAGTGATCCACACCCATCAGCCGGGCTAGAGTGTAAGAATGAACTGAACACTCCTTTTAACCGTCCGTTTGTTTGGTACAACATGACCTACCACACATGAGGCCTGGCCATTTCTTTCTTTCTTTTTTATGGATGGGCAGTTGCATGGTGGGACCGACAAATGGACGGTTTGGATCTTGCAACCCTAGCTATGACGGTTCACCAGTTGGGGCTCGGCTATACATGCACGGGGGATTAGCCAACTTCAAGGCTTGGCTAAACACAAACCAGAAGGGATGTGTGAACTAAGACTTCACGTGGGTGGACCGTCATCCTGAATTTGTGGCCCACCCCATGTAAAACTCAAATGATACGACACGTGATGAGGGAATGATTTCTGGCTCCTAGGAAATGGAGTTATGCTAAAACCCTAGATGATTGATGAGAGGCAAGGGGACAGTGTGCATGCAGATGAAGCGATGAAAGACAAGTTACCTAACACAACCCTTTTATTCCTATCCTAATTCTGTTGTCCCCATGCAAACGGACACTTACAATCCAATGCCCTTTCACTCACTCCTATCAACGTACTCAACCATCCTTCTCCATATTTCCTTCTTTATTCATTTTCCACATTTATCTTTCCAAGAGCTATCAACAACGTATTCACCATAAACCACATGTTGAAATATAGTGGTCCCCAGCCACTTGATGGGCATTTCTTGAGTGGGCCTTATCACACGATCGTCATTGATCGAACTTTCATTGCCCATCAGATGATGAGCGTTGATCGGATGATGATCATATTTGTTTGATGATTATAACTTTAGTGCGCCCGCATCAGCATAGATTAGATGATCGTATCCATTTTATCAGTATATGTTTGATGGACAAGTGCCTGTAACTCATCGATGGGAGGATTTAGTGCTCGTTTGATCAATATGTCTTGTGGACCATATCACTTTATTGGCATTGATCAGATGATCATGTCCATTTAATCCACTATATGTTTGGTGGACAATCAGCTATAACTTATGATCAGCATGACAAACATGGGCATACAGATAGAATCTGTTTTGGCTATGGTTAGTTCAAGAGGTGTGGCCCACCAAAGGACTGTCCAGCATGTGAGCTAATTTCAGTAGCTTATACACCTATGGATGATCATTCATGTTTTTATATTTTTAAATTTTTTTTTTTATCACTAATACAAGTATTCTACGTCAAGAAAAAAGAAAAACAATACATCTTTGTGGGCAACACAGCTACATTTGCGGATCATGTCTGGAGGGGCCACAAAAAATCTTTAGCTACGTCTTCACACAACAACATGCCGACCGATCACATGTGTGCTAGGAAGCAAATTGCACTGCCAATCATAGTTCACAAGGGAAGAAAAAAATAAGATTAAAAATGAGGTTGTTTTAATTCACACCGAAGTATGGTGCCCATATTCCACCAGAAATTATCAAGTGCAAACGAGTGCTGTGGACCCCACTGTGATGTGTTAATGACATCCAATCCTATCATCTTCCGTGCCCTCTCTTTATTAGCCAGGCACCTGAAAATCATGCCAATCCATAACTTTGATGCGTCACACAATCAGGAGCAATTGAGAGCTGTGATGCCCTCTCTTATTCAAACCCTTGATTTGAATAAAGGGTCCACTGTGTTGTATATATATGCCATCATATCCATTCATATGAAACATTTGCTCAGCTGTTAACTTATGGGAAAAAAAATAAAAAAATCAGGTCACTCTTAAACTTGAGTGGGCCTACTGAAAATAAATGGTGGGCCTCACATCCCAACTGTTCCTTATTGGTGTGGCCATCTTGGGTCATGGGTTGGCTTTACTTTTGGGACCATGGCCAAACACGAGAAGAATGCATGACTACCGGAGTGGTTGTCGTCAACGCATCACAGTGGGTCCACGGCAACCATTTACACTATAATTACATAGAAAACATTATTACTGGGATACCATCCCACTGAGATGCGGCCAAAATGTCTATCATAATATAAAGGCCGACAAAGAAAAATGGCCAAGCGATTTCTGTAATGGACTCTAACCATGTGCTTAGCTTCTGGAATAGATATATATGACATATGATACATCCCAAATGTTTCGAGTATCCATGCGATTGCCGCAGTCTTGCCATACATGAATGATATCTCAAGTGTCCATCTGCCCCGCATTTGATTTAAAATAACACCTTTTGGATGATCCTAACTTAGCCACTGCCCACATTCATTGAGAAAAATGATCATTTGATAGTGGTTGGGATTATCTGATCAATTCAATGTTTTTGTTAGTGATGCAAGGTTCGGATCATCATATGTGACCATCAAATGGATGGTTGAATTGAAAATTGTTTAATGGGCCATCTCATTCTTAATAACAAATGACCATTTAGATTGTCTACGCTCGAAATTAACGGCTGAAATCCTTCAATCAGGTGAATTTTGGGCTGCATTAATTCCGTGCACACCAGGTCCCACAGTTTGGAGGGTCCAGATTTTTTAAAATATATGCCACCACCATCCTTCTTCCAAAATAATGATGGGATTCCCGGTCAAATGGGATTTCATCGAAGGCTACAAACGAGGGGAGTAACCAAGGGATGCGAGAGTTCAGGAGTTCCGGGCCCACCACATTGTCATTGTGAAATACACTCCGTCCATCAGTTTTGCACTCATGTTAAGACGAGAGCCCAGAAATGAACCAGATCCAATACTCAAGCTAGCCACGCACCACAAGATCAAATAGCTAGGATTGTTCACCATTGAAACCTTCCTCAGGATCTCTGTAATGTTATATGCCATCCAACCTTCTTCTCCTTCTTCTTTTTTTTAACACACACACCATAATGGCTACCTGAACCCATGACCTCTGTGTTGAAACTCTTGTGAGTCTACCACTGAGCCACGAGTGGAACCCATCCAATCTGTTCAGAAGGTGATTCCCACCGGGATGAAGGGGTAACAAAAATATTATAATAATCCAAAACTCCTTTGGCCTATGAGTTTTCAACGGTGGGTGTGTTCAGTCTTCAATGTTTCTTGTGGTGTGGCCCACTTGAGTATTGGATCTGTTTTTTTTTTTTTCTTTTCTTTTCTTTTCTTTTTGTTTTTCATTGGGGCTCTCATTATAACATCAGCCAGCAAAACTGATGGGCGGAGTGTATTTCTACAGACAACATTGTAGTCCCAACAAGGCTATGTGTCGCAGGAAACTGAAGTACGTAAACGTTGGGGTAACGTAGCTAGGAGGCAACATTGTTTCCTTTCACGGTATTCGTCAACCAACAATACCAAAGACCTCAAAAAGGAAAAGCCAATGTCAAACACGATAAAAACCTTTTTCTAGGCTCTCACAGTGACACTTGAAAATTGTGTCCGTCTGTTCGTCGGTAGGCAAGCCTCTACGTAAGAGTGCAAATGCATTGGGACCGCCCAATGTGTCACTGGACCCGACCCAATCATAAACAGGTATGAATTTCAAGTTGGACCCGTTGAGTCAGGTCTGGGTCGAGAACAGCACAACAATTATCAGTTGGGCCCTACTTGGGAAGTCTTAAAGCTCACCCGCCACAACTAAAGTGGACCCATCTTTTAAATGGGGACTATTTGAAAATGAACCACACTTGGATCCAACATAGACCTCATCTAAAACCAACAATTCAAATATTATAGTTTAAATAAAAGGAAATTAAAATTTTGGAATAAAATACATTATTTAAAAAAACATATTTCCTATTATTACTATTTTAGACAGATTTTAATTGGATCGGTGGTAAGAAGGGGACTCTTCAACACCCACGCCTTTGGGACAGTGGTAGACTGTGTGCGTTGAGCTCTTAAATGTGTATATTTTAACCCCATTTTATCACTAATTATGCATGATTTATACGTTTAAAGTTCTATCTAATGCATGATTTTATGATTGTAGGAATAAGAGAGAAGCCTCATCATTTGGGCATTACAGGACACTTCAAAGGGACATTGAAGTGTCAAGGAAATAACGAATGAGAGGAAGAAATCAAGCAAAGAAGATCCGATGAGAAAACAGAAGAAAATGAAGAAATCAGCAGTTCCGATGGATCGCTGATAGGTGTCTGATCAATTGGAGGGGTTTTCGATGGACGTCCGATCAATTGGACCATCCATCGGACATACCAGAAATACCAAATTTCTCTGGATATATTTCCGATCAATCGGAACACCTTCGATTAATCGAAAAGAGGTGTCCGATCAACCGAAAACATATCCAATCAATCAAAATAAGTGGTAGAAAATAGCAACTCTCTAGACTCTTTTATGATCAATCGGCCAACTTTCGATCTATCGGAGTTCATAGTCCGATCAATCAAAGGTATCTCCGATCAATCATACCTGTCTGCGTAAGCTACTTAAGTAGTTACGCAATTCCAGAAGATTCCAAGCGAAAGACAGATTTATTCTATAAAAGGGGACCTCTACATCCTTCCTAACCTATCCTAGAAGAGATCTACCATGGTGGGAGGCAGAGACGGACGAATTTGGAGTTCTACAACTCTCTCTTTCTAGTTTTCTTTCTAGTTTTTATATTTTTATTAGCTTTCATGTTTTCTTATAGTATGATCGGCTAAACCTCTTAGCTAGGGCTAAGAGGTGAAGCTTGTAATTCATCTAAGATGCTTTGATTCATTTAGGGTTTCATGGATTGAATTTTAACATTGAATATTGGTTTGCTTAAGTTTGAATTAAGTTTAATTAGTTTTCTTCAATCTTATGATGACTCATGGATGTTTAGAAGAATTATCTTAATCCTTACTTGTTTTGCTAAGATCGAGACCTATACGCTCCGAGGAATCGGATTCAAGACGCTCTAGAACTTGTTTCTTCATGTAGGAACTTCAAACCAAAGTTCTATTTTTTTTCCTGAAAAGTCTGATTTATATGTTACTTGTGCATGTGATTTGAATGAAATTCAAATCATGATATAGTTAAGCTTTGTGACAAGGTTTGATGATTATTATGGTTATGATCTTAACCTATTAGAACTAGGATTAACCTATGCAATTGAGTGTGCTCAAGTCCTAACTTGAATTGAGGGAATCATGTCTATGAACAACACATGAATTGGACTATTTTGTTGAATTAACCACTCTATCATTTGACTAGATAGGATTTAATTTCGATTCTAGTTGTGTAATTGTGAAACTACAACTAATTATGCATCAAAGACTGCTGCAAGTGGATCCTTGTACCCCTGGTGCTCTTTTATATTAATTATAATTACTTTTAGTTTAAAACTACTTCTCTATATTCAATTACAAAAATTTGTTTAGTTAGATTTCAATTAGAAAACCATTGGAAGCATTTTGTGAATTCCTATACAAGTCCCTGATAATGATCTCAGTCTTTACTGAATTATTACTACATCGCAACCCTACACTTGGGGAAGCGAACAGTGTGAAGATAACCTCGTTTCAACACTGGGGTCGTGGTATCAATTCCTAATGTGGGGGTAGCTAACATTTAAGTATGACTAACAGTGTGGGTGTGTGTACTAAAAAAGAGGGGACTCTTCAACACGAAACGATGGTTCAAATCCCACATAAGTACAGATGGACTTGAGACAAGAGAGGAGAGCATGCGTAGGGTTCGCAATGGGCATGGCAGTGGGCACGACTAATGGACATGGCAACATGCGTAATGTCTGAAGGCCAAGCTAACGTACATGTGCATTTTAAACGCAGGATTATTTTAAAGGAAATTAAAAAAAAAAAATCTACCAACCTAATGTAGAATTTACATTCGATGCCTTTTTCAAAAATGTTTTCAATAAGCTACCACATCTAATCTAAGTAAGTATCATTACAATACCTTCTACTTACACTTCTATAGTGGCCAGGGTAGGCCGTGTGAGCAAGTCAGGTGGGCCCACTGTTGAGATAAAAAAAAAAATCAACATCAGAGAGAGAGTTTGCACGGGGAGCACAAAGGTAGTTTATATTGGAAAAATCAGGAGATAAAAGATTGTGTTGAAATATAGTATATGGGGGTTTGTGTTGAACTCTGAATTATAAATATTTTAACCCCAATTCATCACACGTTATACATGATTTATAGTGTTAAAGACCTATCTTATGCTTGTATTTGTGTTTGTAGGAATGAGAGAGAGACCTTGTGAATTCAATGCTAAAAGACCGCTTTAGGACACCTTGAAGATCAAAGAAAGAAAGGTCAAGAATGGAAGAAAGAAGCTATGAAAGATGGAATTGAGAGTCGAGAAAGTATCCAAGGGACACATGTGTTAGTGCACTTTTCTGTGGCATACTAGAGCACCTTGTTTGTCAATTACTTAGTTTAGTGAGTCTAAAGTCGGTTGAGCTTAATGAAGACGAAGACCGAAGATGGACAAGCTGCATTAAGAAAGAAGAAACGGGTAAAAGTGATGCCTTGGTGAGCCTCAACCTTGTACCTATGCAAAACCACAAACCTCTAGATAACCATGACCAATAGGTATACCATTAGTCATCTTAGATTGGCCTTACGTGTCCCAAAAGATCACCAAAAGAATGGCCAAGAGGTTACATGATCTACTACAAAACAATAGAAAATCATGTCTGGCCGGGCACCCGACCTAGTATCCACTAGGCGCCCGACCTATAGAGGAATCCGTCTAAAGAGTTGGCCATATATCCAGACGATCATCGGTTGCCCGACCAGTGCAAAACATGTCCAGCAGCACAAACCAAATTCTGGATTGAATTCCGGACGCCCTACCAAAGTGACCACCGGGCGCCCGACCACACCTTGACCGGGCATCCGACCAACTCTTTATATGTCCAGAGTTCAAAATTTTAAATTGGACCAGATTTTGGGCTCCCGAACCAAGTCGATCCAGCTCTCGACCCTGCGCGAATCTGCCCGTTATTTGACCGTTGGGAAAATTTTATATAAAAGCGGGGGATTTGTTTTTAGGGTCAAGAGAAGGGATTTTGAGGAAATAGAAGCCACCATTGCTAAAGACCACTAGAGGCTCTATTCTAAACCCATAGCAAGTCATTCTCCTTGTGTTTTCATCACAAGCTTGGGTCATTCAATGACAAAATGAGAATGTACTTGTTCCCTTTTAATTCCTAGGGTTTTAGACACCTTGATCATAGTTAAATCCCTTGTCTAAACACCACCTAGGAGTCCAAATGAGTGTATTCCTCTAGGAAACTCATTTCCTACCATTTGTAGAGGTTTCACCATTCCTTAGCACCTTGGGCATCTCCAATAAAGCATCACATGCAAGGTAGCTAATCTTGGAGCTAAAGCCTTAGCAAAGCAGCGGCGTCAAAGATCGAGGGAGCATAAGAGGAGCTGATTCAAGCACGGGAGAGCAAGAAGAAGCAACCCAAAGCAGCGCTACAAAGGGGCTCAATCCGACAAGTAAGATTGTCTTTGTTAGGAGTCCATCCACTCAATTCCCTGTGGGAGTTGAGTGTAGAGTTTGTTTAACAAACTCAAACTAGGGTCGTTTGCCGATCCTTGGCCTGTTTGTCGGCCTAAAGTCTAGGGACGTTAGCCGTTCCTTGGCCTGTTTGTTAGCTTAAAGACTTGGGGTTGTTTGGCACTCCTTAGCTCGTTTGCCGAGCCTAAATTCAGGGACGTTTACCGTTCCTTAGCACATTTGGTGGGCCTAAACAAGTCTCCAAAGGGAACCACCAATACGGGTGTGAACGTGTAGGTTGGGAGGAACCTGTAAACTCCCCGGTTATGTGGATCCAATTTAAAACACCTTGGTTGAGAGGAACCAGATTTGAACTCCCTAGTGAATGTCGGTGTGCTCAAAGGAGTTGAGTACTTGAACCAGGAGTGGAGTAGACAAGTAGTCGAACCACTATACATGCTTGTGTTTGTGATTATTCTTGAGCACATTTCTCATTATGCATTGTGTTTAATTGGTTAATTATGAATGCTTAGTTAGGAATGTATGCTAGGGACTTGATAGGCACATCCACACTCACAAGATGTACTTTCTCACTCCTCATGTAGACTTGAGTTCTTATTGATCCATCCTCTGTGCTCTACATGTGTTGCTTAGACTAGATTGTTATTTGCATTTATCATTTGCTAATCTTTTGATTGGACCCACTTAGGCTTGGAAGTTGAAGTGTTAATCTCTTACTTAGTTTAATTTGCTAAAATTGTTAAGTAGGCGAAAAGATTTAAAAAAAAGTTCCTAATCACCCCCCTTCTAGGACTTAGCTTTAATTCTGGTTGCTCCTTAAGCTTCCTCACACGTATGCGTAGGGTGTCGTGTTAGACTACCCGACGTAATTTCATTTGGTATCAAAGCGGGTTGCTCTTCAAGGACTTAACCGTCTAGAGCAAGATCTAATACCGGAGCACTAGCATCATGTCTAACTCAGATGGGAATACTGTCAACCGTCCAACATACTTTGACGGATCAAACTACGCCTATTGGAAGGCTAGAATGAGGATTTTTCTCCAATCCATCGATCAATCTGTATGGGCAGCAACATTAAATGGATATTCCTTGCCTATTAAATAAGTGGAGGTTGATGGTAAGATCATTATCATTCCCAAAGATGATGAGAAATGGAATGACAATGAGATGGCTCAATATATGGCAAATGTCAAAGCTCTCAATGCGATTTGCTGTGCGGTTTCTCCGAAAGAATTTCAGCACATTCTTACATGCGCAACTGCAAAAGAAGCGTGTGATATATTTAAGGTAACCCACAAAGGAACTAGCACAGTAAGACGCTCGAAGCTTCAGCTCTTAACCACCAAACTTGAAACATTAGGATGGAAGAGACTGAAACTTTCATGAAGTTTTATACTAAACTTTTTGACATTTGCAACTCTATGTTTGCCTTGGGGGAATGGGTTCCGGAAGAAAGGATTTGTAGAAAAATACTTAGGTCCCTCCCGGAAAGATTCGGTATTAAGGTAACATAGATAACATGAAAGTAGAAGAACTTATAGGTTCCCTACAAACTCATGAACTACACTTTAGGGCCCCCTCTAAGAAGAAAGACTTCGCTTTAAAATCTTCACATAAACACTCACATAGACAAAAGAAAATTAAGAGTGAGTCGTCCGAAGATAGCAATAATGAGGATGATGATCTTAACAAATGATTCAAGAGATTCCTTAAATTTGATAGAGGGAGTAGTCATGACAAGAAGGACAAGAAGGGTGATAAACATAAAAGGAAATCATCCAAGACTTCATTCGTCCGATGTTACAGTTGCAGTCAACGTGGACATATTGCCCCGGATTGTCCGAAAACGCGTAAACTAAAAGGTAAAAAGGCTATGGTAGCCACATGGAATGATATGGAGGAGTCAAATTCTTAATCTAGCGACTTCAATAGTGATGAGAGCCAAGATATAGTAAGAGCTCTCATAGCTTCCACCACTACCTCTCTTCCCCCTAATCTAAGAGAGGATCCCAACCGCTTTCCCTTCTAAGAGAAGAAGGAGTTTCCAACCCCTCACCTCATGCTACATATTATGAGGGTATTGTGGAAATTAGTTACCCTTAGGCTAATCAAACTAAACATAGTTAGTAATGGTAGCTAGAAATGCTTCTATAGGAAAATCTGAGCATTTCAGCCTCATTTCTGTGTGTATGGGCAAGTCAGAGGATCCAAGCCTCATTAGCCCAAATTTTGATAATTTAGCCTTGCTTTTTAATTAATATATTTGCTGTTAGATTATCTTTCTACTTAGATTAGCTAATCCTGCTGAATTTCATACTTAACTATATGTTAATCTTTGCTTAGGTTTGGTCATGATGTACATCTTTTGGGGAGGTTGGTTGATTGAGCTATAAGCCCTTAAGCTTTCAATGCTTAATGTATATCATAGACGACCAATTTTGCATGATTAACTATGCTTAGAATAGTACATTTTCTTGTTAATCATGTTCCCATGCATGCTCCATGTTTTATATGTTCATGCACCCTATATTCTCTCTAGTTAGCATGTTTTTAAAGTTATAACTACGACATACTATTTACTCTTACCTTAACCTTAATTGATATATCATTAAGGAGGAGAGAATAGTTTGTCAATTGCTGAAAAAAAGGGGAGAAAGATCCAAGTCCCACCAAATCAAATTTTCTATTTTGTGTTTTAGGGATTGAACAGGTTATGGGGGAGTAATCAAGAGAAGCTTGCATAGTTACATGTCTTAGTATTTCGAGTTGTAAAATTTATTTAAATTTTAACATGTAATATATTCTATTTTGGTAGGATAGGTTTTTGTAAGTAACTGACAAAGGGGGAGATTGTTAGTGCACTTTTCTGTGGCATACTAGTGCACCTTGTTTGTCAATTACTTAGGTTAGTAAGTTTAGAGTTGGTTGAGCTTAATGAAGACGAAGACCGAAGACTCAAGACGGACCAGCTGCATCAAGAAAGAAGAAACAGGTAAAAGTGATGCCTTGGTGAGCCTCAACCTTGTACCTATCCAAAACCATAAACCTCCAGATGATCATGACCAATAGGCATACCATTAGTCATCTTAGATTGGCCTTAGGTGTCCTAAAAGACCACTAAAAGAATGGCCAAGAGGTTGCATAATCTGCTGCAAAACAGCAGAAAATCATGCCTGGCCGAGCGCCATGTTGAGCCTCCAATTTATACATAATCTAGCCCATTACATCACATTATTTGCATGGTTTGCATGTTTAAAAGACCCATCTAATGCTTGTTTTGTGATTGTAGGAATGAAAGCAACTTCGCCCAATTGGTGACTAAAAAGATCCATTTAGAGCCCTTGGATGAAGACCTAAGGTGGGCCAAAGAACAAAGAAGAAAGCAAGGAAAGAAGTAAAGAGAGGAGAGAAGAAAGAAAGAAGAAAAACAAAGTTCGACCAGTCTTGACCGGTCGGCCAAGGAGGCCACGACCGGTCTTGACCGGTCGGCCAACCTTATGAATCACTCCAGCAACTGCTGGAGGACGCTACCAACAGGTCCGACCGGTCTTGATCGGTCGGCCATAGCCCCCAGGACCTCTCTGCACTCTCTGGACTGTTTAAGGACCAGTCCGACCGGTCGGCCACTTGTATTTCGCTGACGTATTGCAATTGCGTACGTATTGCACAATTCTGGAAGATTCTGAGGAGGTAGGGCTCTCCACTATAAAAGAGGACCTAGGGATCATAGCTAAGGTATCCTAGAAGAGATTGGAGGTCGTGGGAAGTAAATGAGAGCAACGTGGAGCGTCCACAACTCCGTCGGTTCCAATTTTTCTAGTTTTTATGTCTTTTTCATTGAGTTCTAGTTGTAGTATGACAATGCTCAACTAGAATCTCTCAGTTAGGGTTGAGAGGTGAAGCTTGTAGCTAATTTCATGTTTAATTCAGTTTGATTCAAGTACTTTCACTTTAAGTTTGAATTTTGAATGTTCTAGTTCATATAAAGTTGATAATTTTAGAAGTTTTATGAGAGTTCAAGTGCTCTGGACATGGATTCTTTGTAATTCTCTGAGATTATCATGTTTTTCTTGATTAGATTCGAATTATGGTAATCCTTGAGCATGTCATAGTCTATAGGCATGGCTGTTACTCCGAAGGCTATGATTTTGAATGCTATGTGGTTGAATGGGACTAAAACTTGGAAGTTCAACTTAAGTGGGATTGAATGTGTTTCAATGCTTTATTTTCCAGCTAGATGAGAGATAGAACTTCAAATCTAGTTGTTTTTTATGCTTAGATTGATTGGATTAATATGGGATTGCTACAAGTGGATCATTAAAAGCCTTAGTTCCTTTAAATACTGATTTTTCTTAAGTTACTGTTTTGAGTTAGATTTCCTAATTGAATCTCCAAATTGTTTTAATCTAAGTTGTTGGAATAGTTTCGGATTTGTTTTCTAATTCCCTGTGGATTGACCTCGGTCTTACGGAGAATTATTACTACATCACAGCCTTGCACTTGAGGCGAGAGAACAAGTTTTTGGAGCCGCTGCCAGGGAATTTAGATAACGATTCTATATTGTTTTAATGGCTGTAGAGGTAGAAGTAGATAGGTTTTTCTAATTTTCTAGGACTAACAAATTGTTTTATTTTGTAGGACTTCTTCTCTAGTTCAAGAAAATCAGGTAATATCCTTCTAACTTCGTGCTTTTTACAGATTTTCAATTTTTAGATTTTTGTTAATTTCTGTTTTAGGACTTAGGATTAGTTTAGTTCTTAGTTGTGTGGTTTATGTCCCGTTGGGAACGTGACCACACCAATCGTCTCCAATCCGAAGGTGGTCTAGTTGGACCATTATCAGTCTATAGACGAGTCCGAAAATACCCCCCCCCCCCCCCCCCCCCCCCCCCCCCCCCTCACTCTAATTACTAACGCAAATCAAGAGGGAGTAGGAGAAAATAAGGTACACAATGTTCCTCTAATGAGATCATTACGAGATTACCTACAACTGGCATGTACAACTATACCCTCGTGCGTGATCTTACCACCAACCGGGGGAAATATTGATATAAAGCCGGGTGTGATTCAACTTTTACCAAAGTTCCATGGGCTAGACTCTGAAAGCCCATATTTACACTCAAAGGAATTTGAAGAAGTGGTAGCTACTTTGCAATACACTAATGTTTCAAAAGATGCTATAAAATTCAAACTTTTTCCTTTTTCATTGAAAGAAAGAGCCAAGACTTGGCTTCACTCTCTTAGACCACATTCGATAGGGTCATGGAACAAGATGACCCGAGAGTCCTTGAAAAAGTTCTTCCCGGCTCATAAAACAAACACCCTTTGAAGAGCCATAATGAACTTTTCGGTTAAAGAAAATGAGTCTTTCTTCTAATGTTGGGAAAGGTTTAAGGACTTCCTACTTGCTTGCCCACATCATGGTTACGAAAGTTGGCGAATCATAAACTTCTTCAACGATGGATTAAGTTTCAACATATGCCAATTCGTAGAGATGATGTGCAACGGCGAGTTTATGAGTAAAAATCCAGATGAAGCTTGGAGTTACTTGGATATGTTAGCCGAAAATGGCCAATCATGGGATACCTCAGATAAATCTAGTAATCTTAAGACTCCTCAACAAAAGGAAAAAGGAGGCATCTATATTCTTAAAGAAGAAGATGATGTGAATGCAAAGATAGCCAACCTCATAAGGAAGATCGAGGCCATGAAACTTAGTAAGAGTGGAGTTTCAAAGTCTAATGAAGCTATTGAGAACATGTGTGGAATTTGTTCTACTAATATACACGCTATGCAAGATTGTCCTATAATTCCTGCGTTTCAAGAAGTGTTACAAGAACACGCAAATGCCACATATGGTTATCAACAGCCTTTTAATGGACCGGTGGATAACATGTATAACTCTACTTGGAAGAACCACCCAAATTTCAGTTGGAAGAATAATCCCATGAGAAATCCTACCAACTCTCAAGGAGGGCCACCCATGCAAAATATGGCCCCACCTCAATTCTCAATGGAAGATACTCTAAAGGTGTTTATACAAGGGCAAACTGCAAATAAATCAAACGAATCAGCAAATGTTCCAAGAGCTTAAAGTTTCAGTTGATGAGATTAAGGGACGCTTGAATGCTAGGGAAGGGAATTTTTCAGCCCAACCTCAGCCCATTCCAAAGCAAGTACATGAAGTAAGCATCCCTAATCTCCCCAACCAACATGTGGACAAGCCAAATCCGTTACTCTTAGAATTGGTAAGTAAATTGACAAATCTATTCCGGTGAAGGCCGACAAGCCTAAGGATCAGGTAAATTTTGAGGATGAGGACGGATCTAACTCAGCCCCACAAGAAAAGGAACGCGTTTATTAGCCCGTAACACCATTCCCTTTGAGATTGGTTGCTCCAAAATCTCTCCCAAACTCTCATGATATTTTAGAGATTTTCAGACAAGTCAAGATAAATATTCCATTGCTTGATGCCATAAAAAAAATCCCCTCTTATGCCAAGTTTCTAAAGGACTTATGCACAACCAAATGCAAATATAATGTGCAGCAAAAGGCCTTTTTGAATGAGCAAGTGAGTGCCATTCTCACTCAAAAGACCCCCCCCCCCCCCCCCCCCCCTAAAAAAAAAAAAAATTCAAGGATCCCGGTAGCCCCACAATTTCATGTATCATTAGTGACTATTAGATTGAACGTGCATTGCTAGACTTGGGGGCAAGCATAAATTTAATCCCATACTCAGTATATGAGTAACTAGGCCTTGGTGAATTAAAACCCACCAAAACTACATTGCAACTCACTGATAGATCCATCCGTGTATCGAGAGGGATAGTTGAGGATGTGCTAGTCCAAGTTGATAAATTATACTACCTGGTAGATTTCATCGTCTTAGACATGCAACCGATTATGGATGCTAGCACTCAAATACCGGTGATTTTAGGCCGCCCATTCCTAGCTACATCAAACGCAATTATCAATTGCCAGAATGGGGTAATGCAATTATCCTTTAGAAACATGACATTGGATGTGAATGTGTTCCATTTGGGCAAAATACATAGGGATGGTGATGATAAGCTCTTCAAGGTAAACATGCTCGAATCTTTTGAAGAAAAAGAGCTCCTCCAACTTGAAGCACTAGAAAGCCTGGAGACATGCTTGGTACATTTCGAGGATTCCAAAGACCCCATTATTAGTAAAATTGTGCAAGCATTAAACATTGAGAAATTGGTAGTTGATATTAGCCGGTGGAAGCCCCATTTTGAAAAATTGCCACCAACCACATCGAGGCCTTTACCGTCTAACATCAAACCACCGAAGCTTGACCTTAAACCATTACCATCCGACCTTAAATATGTATATTTGGGTCAAGAAGAAACATTCCCGGTTGTCATTGCCTCTCACCTAGGGAAAGACCAAGAGCTCAAGTTGATTGAGTTACTCAAAGAACATAGGGAAGTCATAGGTTGGACAATAGCGGACCTCAAGGGGATAGACTATTCGGTTTGTACTCATCGTATACACCTCGAAGAAAATGCGAAAATGACTAAACAACCTCAAAGAAGGCTAAATCCAAACATGATGGAGGTTGTCAAAGCCAAGGTATTAAAGCTACTAGATGTGGGTATCATCTACCCCATCTCGGATAACCAATGGGTGAGTCCTACCCAAGTTGTCCCTAAGAAATCCAGTATTACCATCGTAGAAAATGCTAACAACGAGCTTATACCGACTAGAGTGACCACCGGTTGGCGTATGTGCATCGATTAACGAAAGCTAAACACGGTCACTAGGAAGGACCATGTTGAACCTCCAATTTATACATGATCTAGCCCATTACATCACATTATATACATGGTTTGCATGTTTAAAAGGCCCATCTAATGCATGTTTTGTGACTGTAGGAATGAGAGCGACTTCGCCCAATTAATGACCAAAAAGATCCATTTAGAGCCCTTGGATGAAGACCTAAGGAGGGCCAAAGAACAAAGAAAAAAGAAAGGAAAGAAGTAAAGAGAGGAGAGAAGAAGAAAAAGAAGAGAAACAGAGGTCCGACCGGTCATGACCGGTCGACCAAGGGAGCCACGACTGGTCCTGACCGGTTGGCCACCCCGCTGCTCACCTTTAAAGGTCACTAGACAAAGGACCAGCCTGGTCTGACTGGTCAAGACCGGTTGACCATCAGGTCGGCCACCCTCTTGTACCCCTTGGACTCGTAACAGACAGGCCCGACCGGTCAAGACCGGTAGTCTAGCCCAGTCCGACCGGTCACGACCGGTCGGCCATGCGTAAACAACACTTTCTAATTGGAGTTTCGAGTTTTTCTGCGCAAATGCATAAGAGCTACGCACTTCTGGAAGTTTCTGAGGCGGTAGAGCCTCCCCACTATAAAAGGACACATAGGGTCTCTTCTTAGGGCATCATAGAAGTTGAGGAACTTCGTGGGAGGTGAAGAGAGCCGTCGTGGAGCGTCTACAACTCTCCCGAATCCGGGTTTTTATGCTTTTTAGTTTTTCATTGAGTTCTAGTTGTAGTATAACAATGCTTGGCTAGAATCTCTCAGCTAAGGCTGAGAGGTGAAGCTTGTAGCTAATTTCATGTTTAATTCAGCTTGATTTAAGTACTTTCACTTCAAGTTTGAATTTTAAATGCTCTAGTTCATATAAAGTTGATATTTTTAGAAGTTTTATGAGAGTTCATGTGCTTCGGACATGGATTCCTTGCAATTCTCTGAGATTATCATGTTTTGCTTGATTAGATTCGAATTATGGTAACCCTTGAGCATGCCATAGTCCATAGGCATGGCTGTTACTTCGAAGGCTATGATTTTAAATGCTATGTGATTGAATGGGACTAGGACTTGGAATTTAAACTTAAGTGGGATTGAATGTGTTTCAATGCTTTATCTTCTAACTAGATGAGAGATAGAACTTCGAATCTAATTGTGTTTTTGCTTGGATTGATTGGATTGACATGGGATTGTTATAAGTAGATCCTTGAAAGCCTTAGTTCCTTTAATTACTGATTTTCCTAAATTACTGTTTAAGATAATTCTCTCAATTGAATCTCTTAATCATTGCAATTCAAGTTTCTGTAATAGTTTAGAATTGGTTTTCTAATTCCCTATGGATCGACCTCGGTCTTACCGAGAATTATTACTACATCGCAGCCTTGCACTTAAGGCGAGCGAACAGACCACTTCCCTCTCCCATTCATGGATCAAATTTTAGAGAGGCTAGCGGGTCACTCCTATTATTGCCTCCTAGATGGCTATTTCGGTTACAACCAAATTGAGATAGCCCCAGAAGAGAAAGAGAAGACCACCTTTACATGCCCGTTTGGCACCTTCGCATACCGAAAAATGCCATTCGGGCTATGTAATGCACTCGCCACATTCCAACGATGCATGTTGAGTATTTTCTCGGACATGGTGGGTGAATTTCTTGATGTATTCATGAACGATTTTTCTATTTTTGGTTGTACTTTTGATGAGTGCCTCAATCATTTGAAGTTGGTCATAAAAAGGTGTGAGGAGAAGAACCTCAGTTTTAAACTAGAAAAAAGTGTCATTTCATGGTACAAAGAGGAATAGTCCTTGGACATATCATCTCGTCTAATGGAATAGAGGTAGATCGGGCCAAAATTGATATAATTTTCAATCTACCACCACCCAAAAGCATACGCGATGTGCGGTCCTTCCTTGGACACACCGGGTTTTATAGAAGGTTTATAAAGGATTTCAGTCATATCTCAAGGCCCTTATATAACCTTCTCCAAAAGGAGAACCAATTTGAGTGGAGTGCCACATGTCAATTAGCTTTTTTCAAAGACAAAAGACATGTTGACAACCTCTCCTATCATGTAACCACCGAATTGGTCTGTACCTTTTGAGTTGATGTGTGACGCGAGCAATTATGCTATTGGGGTGTTGTTAGGCCAAAAGAAGGATAAGAAGCATGTTATCTACTATGCTAGTAGGACCTTGAATCCCACCCAAGTCAATTACTCGACTACGAAGAAGGAGCTCTTAGATTTTTACCTTGGACAAATTAAGGCCTTACTTAATAGGATCCAAGGTCATTGTTTACACAGACCATGCGGCACTGAAATACCTTCTTTCTAAGAAGGATACTAAGCCCCGTTTGCTTAGATGGATCCTACTCCTTCAATAATTCGATTTAGAGATCAAGGACAAGAAGAGAGTAGAGAATGTGGTGGCGGATCATCTATCCCGCCCAGTCCTACCTAATTCCATTGACGAGTCATCTATTGAGGACTCATTCCCTAATGAGCAAGTCTTTGTTGTTATACATCCTCCATGGTACGCTGACATAGCTAATTATCTTTCTACAGGTGCGATGCCGATTCATTAGACTGCGCAGGACAAACGAAAATTTCTAAGGGAAGTGTGCAGATTCTTCTGGGATGAACCTTTAATTTTTAAATATTGCCCAGATTAAATAATTAGGAGAGGTGTCCCTGATGATGAACATAATTTTGTCATCTCCTTTTGTCATGATCAAGTACGTGTGGGTCATTTTTCTGCTAAGAAAACCACTGCAAAAATTCTACAGTGTGGTTTCTATTGGCCCACTCTATTTAAGGACACCCATGAGTTTTACAAAGCATGCGAGCGCTGTCAAAAGCTAGGAGGATTGTCCCGTTGGAACATGATGCTTCTTATGAAATTGCGGTTTTACCGATTGTAGAGACACTCGGAGATATGTCTAAGGACCTAGAGGGGGGGTGATTAGGACCTTTGAAATTCTTTTCGCCTACTTACACAATTCAACAAATTAAGCTAAGTAAGCAAGAACACTTCGGCTTCTAAGCCTAGGTGGGTCCAATCACAAGACTAGCAAAAGGTAAGCAATAAACAATCCTAGTCTAAGCATGCATAGGTAAATAAAAGATTCAACTAATCAAGCTCCTAACCTATGCAACTTGTGTAGACTTATGAGAGTGGATCAATGAGCTCAAGTCTACACAAGTAGTGAAGGTACATCTTGTGTGTGGATGAGCCTAATAAGTGCCTAGCATTCATTCCTATCAAGCATTCATAATTAAGCAATTAAACTAACAATGCAAAGATATAAATGTGCTCAAGAACAATCACAAACACAAGGATGTATAGTGGTTCGACTACTTATCTACTCCACTCCCGGTTCAAGTACTCAACCCCTTTGAGCACACCAGCATTCACTATCGGAGGTTTTAAATGAGGTTCACCTCTTAACCTTTACACGGAGGTTTTATCGGTTCACCTCACAACCATACCCGGAGTATTAGATATAGGCTAACTCTCAACCTAACGCACGTTTACTCCCGTGTTGGAGGCTCCCCCTTGGAGATTTAGTTTAGGCCCGGCTGACGGGCCAAGGAACGGCTAACGTCCTAGAACGAGTTCGACAAACAAACTCTAAAATGGACTCTCAAATAAGACAACCTACTTGTCGAATGAGCCCCTTGTTTAGCGCCGGATTGGGTTGCTTGATCTCCGCTCTCCCGTGCTTCAATCAGCTTCCCTTGCTCCCACGATCGTGTCGTCGTTGCGTCGCCAATGCCTCAGCCACACTCGATCAAACACCTTGCATGCGATGCCTTTGAGATGCCCAAGGTGCTAGGAGGATAGGTTTGAGAACTCTACAACTAATGGGAATGGGTTACCTAGAGTCTCTTACCTACAACGATCTCATCTTAGAGTTTTGGACAAGGATTTGCCAATCAAAAAGCTTCCAAACTCTAGAGATCAAGAGGGGATGAAGGTCATCTTCTTCATGAGCTTGGAATGCTCTAATCTTGTGTTAAAGCACAAGGAAGATGCATTGCATAGGTCAATGAATGAGCCTCAAAAGATCTCCTACAATGGTGGCTTCACTCCTCAAAACTCCCTCAACCAATGCCAAAAAACGGAGCTCTATATGTAAGAAAAGAGAGCTCCAATGGTTATAAAACGGGCATAAAACGGCTCTGAGCCGACCTGTCCCTACCGGTCGGATCCCCTTGCTGAAGACATTCAACAATACAGGCCAACTACACAGGCCGACCGGTCAAGACTGGTCGGACCCCTTTGCTGGACAGCCCTGAAGACTCCAAGCCGACCGGTCAAGACTGGTCGGACCCCCTTACTGGACGATTGAGAACTCCAGGCCGACTGGTCAAGACCTGGTCGGCAGTGCCTGCTGACCTCCCTGATGTGAGAAGGCCGACCGGTCTTGACCGGTCGGCAGTCCATTTGCAAATGCAGCAAGGCTGCTGGCCGACCGGTCTTGACCGGTCGGACCAGCTTGGTTCTCCCCTCATATTAGCTGAACTCCTCATGTTTCAGCCTATCCATTTTGGCCAAGGTTAGGATGATCAATTGGGACACCTAGGGCCAATCTATGATGACAAAATGATTCCTAATATGGTCAAGGTCATCAGGGAAATAAAGGGGTTGGGTTTTGGTCAAGGTTAAGGCACCAAGGCATCACTTTTACCTGAATCTTCTTCCTTGATGCAGCCGGTCCGTCTTGAGTCTTCGGTCTTCGTCTTCATTGGGCTCAACCGACACTAGAGTCACTGATGTAAGTGATTGACAAACAAGGTGCACTAGTATGCCACGGAAAAGTGCACTAACATCTTACCCCTATTTAGCATCTTGAAGTCTTTGATTGTTAAGGCATCGATTTCATGGGACCATTCCCCTTATCTTTTGGACATGTCTATATCTTGCTCGCCGTAGACTGTGTCTAAATGGATAGAGGCTATTCCATGTAGAACCAACGATCATCGTACGGTTCTAAAGTTCTTAAAAGAAAACATACTTTCCAGATTTGGAGGGCCTCGAGCTATCATTAGTGATGGCGGTTCTCACTTTTACAATAGGTCATTTGAAGCCTTAATAAAGAAATATGGTATTAGACATAAAGTGAGTACCCCATACCACCCACAGACAAGTGGGTAAGCTGAAATTTTCAATCTTAAAATTAAACAAATTTTGGAAAAGACGGTGAGGCCGGATCGCAAAGATTGGTCACTCAAATTAGTCAATGCTCTTTGGGCTCACCGTACTACCTACAAAACCCCCATTGGAATGTCCCCCTATAAACTTGTCTATGGGAAAGCGTGTCACTTACCTATGGAGATTGAACACAAAGCCTATTGGGCAATTCGGGCATTGAACTTTAACGTTGACAAGGCTAGCTCGCTTCACAAACTCTAAATGAATGAGCTTGATGAAATCCTGAACGATGCCTACGAGAACTCGAGAATTTACAAGAGTAGGATGAAGGCCTTTCATGACAAGCACATCTTTAGGAAATCTTTCCATGAAGATCAGAAAGTGCTCATGTATAATTCTCGGCTTTATCTTTTTTCGAAAAAAATACGATCTCGATGGACCGACCCATATTTTGTAAAAGAAGATTTTCCACATGGGGCTGTTGAGATAGAGAATGCGGCGAATGGCAACTATTTTAAAGTGAACAGATGTTAGAACTTAGAAAAAGAGAGGGAGAAAGATCAGAACTACTCGTCAACAGTCCTTCTTTCTTTTTTTCGTGTTTCTTTTCTTCTGGGGAATTCTGAGTATAGTGACATTCATAGACAATCATAAGCAATCACAAAGTGTACACAAGAGAGAGATATCGCAAGGCGAATTTTATTCCAGAGATTCTGAGATCTTTTACATTCCAGGCTGTGATACTGGTCACGAGCCTTTAATTACATCAACAGTTGATCACCCTTGATTGGAAGGCAAAAGACTAATCCGCCGGGGATTATCGTCTTGAGTTCATGGTCGTGTAGACCTTTGTTTTCTTGTTATGGACTGAGCCACATTTGTTAGACATGCCGGATGTCTATGTCCCATTTTCTTTCGGACTGTCCGGGTTGAGAGACTGTCAGGATTTGAGTGGTGCAACTCGGGGCCCGCGCCTGTTACTGTGAACAGGTGACCGCTGGAATACACGATCCTCGAATGTTGGTCGGCATGACCGAAGGCCAGCGCCCGTATTTTTATGACGGGTGACCTTAGGAAAGCACTCCGCAACGTTCCCAAACGAGGGTTTTTAATCGAGTGGTGCAACTCTGGGCCCGCGCCTGTTACTGTGAACAGGTGACCGCTGGAATACACGATCCTCGAATGTTGGTCGGCATAACCTAAAGCCCGCGCCCGTATTTTTATGACGGGTGACCTTAGGAAAGCAATCCGCAACTACCTCATCAGCTCAACCGACGGACCCGTTATCGATGGGTAGGGCATCAACTGTCTTTTTCATAGTGGCAGTCCATAGCAAGATCTTTCAAGCTTAGTTAGAACTCTTTGTTTGTGGTTTCTCGTGGTAACCATAACCCCTTAGGTTTAGCCTCAGACCTTTATCCGGGATGAATAGAGCTTTGTACAGTAAAGTAAATGCATTTCCGCTGGAGCCGGGCGACTCGTCTTCGGGAACACTCTTTCTTCTGAGTATTTTCCAATGATCTGTTTGGGATCAGATAGGCTTTGTCGAGCCAAGATCTTTTAAGGATCCAAATTCAATAGGCTAGATCGGCTATCTCCGATGCCTGTAAGTGGCTAAGTATAGTGTCCGATGGGTACCCACATATGCCAATTTCTTATGAATAATGGGGATCGGTGCCCCGTGAATGCTTGACTCGTCTGTTGGATAGCCTGAGTACTTCAGCTTTACTTAGGCGTCTTTGAGATCGCGGTTGATTTCAACTGGCACTAGTCAATTCTCAAGCCAACAGGGCACTTCCCAGGGCTGAAAATGACTGAGTAGTGGACCTGTTTGCGGTCTGATTAGAGAAATCGGTGAGTATTATCAATAACCATCTTTGAACAGGGGTGGATTACGTCCACGAAGATCGTTGTGCGATCGCATTTCAATTTGCTTAGCAGAAGTCAATTTCCGGGCCAACAGGGCACTTCCCAGGGCTAGAAATGACTAAGTAGTGGACCTGTTTGCGGTCTGATTAAAGAAATTGGTGAATATTATCGATGACCGTCTTTGAACAGGGGTGGATTATGTCCACGAAGATCGCTGTGTGATCGCATTTCAATTTGCTTAGCAAAAGTCAATTTTCGGGCCAACAGGGCACTTCCCAGGGCTGAAAATGACTAAATAGTGGACCTGTCTGCGATCTAATCAGGGAAATCGATGAATATTATCGATGATCGACTTGGAACAGGGGTGGATTATGTCCACGAAGATCGCTGTGCGATCGCGTTTCGATTTACTTAGCAGAAGTCAATTTTCGGGCCAACAGGGCACTTCCCAGGGCTGGAAATGACTTAGTGAACCTGCCGACTGCTCGATTAGGGTATTCGAGGGTCCTGAGATTAGATAACCTCATCGCGGTGCATGATTATGGTGTATCATGTCAAGTAGAAGAAAAGTTTCCCTCTTGGGCTCGGTCCAATTCCGCCCGATTCTACTCATTTTAGGCCGTTTTCGGCTCTTTCGGAGGGATTTTTGGAGCCGTCAAATTGGCTAAGTGTTGGTTATTTTGGACCAAAACACTGATTTAGGCCATTTATCATTGACCGTTGGAGAATCTGATACGGTGGATGGATAGATCTCATCAAGACGCATCCAGGAGAGGCGGTTCCATCAAAATCTGATCTTGGACGAAGGCGGGCCGTGCGACGGAAGGTCCACTCCTCCCATCAGCGTCCAGGCACATGGGGGAGTGTGTACAGGCGCATGTGGCCATTTTACAAGCGCATGTGGTGTTGCATCATCTGTCAAGCGCATGTGGTCATCATCCGGGCGCATGTGCCCATTTTGCACAAAAAATAGATGAAGTAGAGGTGTTCCGGGCGCATGTGGCAGTGCACATGCGCCTGAAACCAAAGAGTGGGCTCATGTCTCTCCCAGACTTAGAGGAAATTCAGGATTTTTCGGCCAGAAAAGCCGGTGCATTTGGGGGAATAAGCCAGCGCATGTGGGGGATAAGCCGGCGCATTTGCCCAGCACTTAGAAAATTTCAAGATTTTCTTCCTGAACTTGGGATTCCGGCGAGGAAATCCCTTTCCGGCGAGGGTTTCCGGCGAGGGAATCCACTCCGGCCAAGGCATCCGGCGAGGGGAGAGAAAGCAAGCGCATGTGGTGCTTACATCACTCTGAGGTCGGCGGGGGATGATCTCGTGCTGATGAGTGAAGTAACTTCACTATTTATAGGGGGTAATTGGGTTCGGGTCTGCCCGGCGGGTATTTCCCGGTGCATGTGCCAGAAAACAAAACCAAGAGCATGTGGAGGAAAATGCACCAGGCACATGTGCTTTACCGGCGCATTTCCCGGCGTTTTTCGAAAAAGTGTTTCATTCACTTCCTTTCACTGATAAAGTGCACGCGCATGTGGTTGGAGGCCAGGCGCATGTGCTTTGCCAGCGCTTTCCCACTACTTAGCCAGATTTTCAGGATTCCAGCACTTAGAAAATTTCAGCATTTCAGATCCGACGAGGGACCTCCAAAGGACAGCTACCTTTTCTAGACATGCACTCACTGTCGCCAAGCCACTTCTAGGCTAGGATTGTTCTCCTGAATGAACGGGATGAGGTGTGGAAGTCCAGATGTTGCTAATTTTGGTACTTCCTAATTTAGAGCCTCCGGGTCAGCTTGTCGTATAGGAACGTTGTTCCGGGGAGCGCGCGCATGGAAATACGCATCGTAATGACTTTAAAATTGCTATTTAAGGGTTTTGGGGCACTTCGGATCATTTGGCAGTGAAGTGCATGTCCAGTTCCACTCTGAAATGGTAGCTGTAGGCTTACGGACCCTTTTTGGTCAGCTCCAAACGGGGATGAAATGCATTTCGAGGTGCGTAGGTAAAAATATGCACCGGATGAATTTGAAACTTGCAGGTTAAGGGTTTTAGGACATTTCAGATCATTTGGTGGTGAAGCGCATGTCCAGTTTCACTCCAAAATGGTAGCTGTAGGCTTACGGACCCTTTTGGTCAGTTCCTAGCAGGGACGAAACTCATTTCGAGGTGCGCGGGCAAAAATATGCATCGGATGACTTCGAAACTTGCAGGTTAAGGGTTTTAGGACATTTTGGATCATTTGGCGGTGAAGCGCATGTCCAGTTCCGCTCTGAAATGTTGTTTATGAATTTTGGTTGCTACCAAGCGATCAGGGTTGTGCAGTCATTTTCGGGGCTCTGCCGGCCTCAAAACTTATCCAAATCATTGTCAATAGACCACGGGATGCTATTTTACGATGGGTGCAAATTTGAGCCCCAACAAGTGCCCCCCTGGTGTGCTGCGCTGGATGCTTACGTCACGCTAGTGCAGTGCACCGGTTCCCTAGGCTCAAGTATAAATAGTTGACTCACTAAGTCATTCCACAATTTTTCGAGTCAGAAAACTTGATTTCTCCCAAGGTGAGAAAGCTCATCCTCGTGCTACAGGCGCATGTGGTCCCCTTGTGGGTGCATGTGACCTGCTACAATTCATTTTTGTGAAGAAACCCCCTTCAGGCGTATGTTTGATTGCCTCTGAAGATATGGGCGCATGTCCCAGGCGCATGTTGTTCTGGGCATGCACCCAGGACACTGCTCGGACTTGTCTTTTCTTTAAGAATCAGAGGTGGGCGCATGTGAGGATGCACATGCGCCTGGTGCATTGAATTCTAAGCTTGTTCATTTCCTTCTTCTGAGCCGGGTGCATGTCAGATTGGACATGCGCCTGAGACTTTATGGAATGAAGTTTCACTTTCAAATTTTAGAGATTAGGCGCATGTGAGGGGCCACATGCACCTGGGGCTTCACCTTGGGTGCATGTGAGCTCAACACTTAGCCAAAATTTTCATTTTTAGTCCCTGCTTTGCACTTGTGAAGAAATGACATTTCCGGCTCCGTTTCTCAGTCAAATTCAATGCTGTTTGAGGCTAGATCACTTAAAATTCAAGCACGATTGGAGCTTAGTGCCTTGGGCCTGCAGTTGGCTGCCTACTTTGGCGTGTCACAGCTTGCAACTGTTTATTTTAGGCAGGTTCAAAGTATGTCTGCCAGAGTGCGCTTATAGTGTTCTGATTGCCTGTAAAGTTGCTATGTGCGGATAGTTGCATATGTATGATGCTGAAACTGTTTCCTGACTCTGTCCAGTACCTACTTATAAGCACCTGGACTTGTCAAGGCTACTTTTAGACTAAATGCACGAATGTATTGTGGGTTCAGTCTATGATTTTATGTGTGCATCAATCACATGTATGCGTGCATGTATGATGGCAGTTGCTTTGTTATGAAATGCGTATGATGATTGCTATGCTATGCTCTTGATTTTGGTTGCTTTCATGCTCTTCATGCCATGCTCGTGTTTGTGATATGATTTCGTTAGGCTATTTGCCCATGTGTATCAAGTTGTTCTCTAATGTTGTTTTGTTTACTCGTTGCAGTGAATTGCAGTAACGACAATGGGATCCTCTGGTGAAACCTCTGGGTCGCATGCTTCTGGTCCGACGCTGATGAAGCGCGGTCGGAAAAGAACAGCTGAAGGTCCTTCTAACCCTCCTCCTCCAAGACGTAACTCTCACTTCTTTCTTACAGTCGAACCCGAGATAAAGGATTTCTTGGAGTGCATTGGGCAGCTTCCTCATGAAGTGCTGGTGTGCATCTTCGTCAACAAGACAGCACCTGAACCTCCAAAGCGGGGAACAGAACAAGAGTGGGTCTATTGGTATGCCCAACTTGCTGGTGTGGCGAGTGCCATCGAGGCAGGTCCTCAAGATATACCTGTTCAAAATATAGAAGAAAACCTGACAAGTCAGAAAGGTAAGAAGAAAGGAGGATGAGGAAAATAACCGACCAAGGCGCTTAGTCAAGCGCAGGGATTGACACAGCTCCTCGATTTGAAATATGAAAGGATGAAGATTGGATGGGAGAGCAACAAGATCACTGCTGAGCATGGCATCTGCATCACGAACCCCTACCATGGCGAAGTCATCTTGCACCAGAAGTCTCTTATGAGGTGTAAACCTTTTTCGAGCATCGAGCCATCTGATGTTCGTAGACCTAGCCAGTTCTATGGAGTGGAGAGATGGTCTTCAGTTCCTGAGAGATTACTCACTGCCACCCTGAGAAGCAACGGGAAGCAACAAAAGGTTGGTGAGATTAAGGAAATGACTTTCCTCATGCCTACGTGTGATCCGCATGCACCTTATCCAACTCATTTCTTTGAGACGGTGCGTCAAAGATTCCTTCCTATGAGCATGTCCGCAATGTGGGAAACTTCGAGCTTCCGTACCCGAGGGCATCTGAATCATCGTGACAGCTACATCCCCTGGGCGAAGGAGATTCTGATTCAGCACGAGGCTGTGCTGAGAGAGGTCAGGCTCTACTATACCATCGAGGCGACTGCCAGCTTCTTTCGACGAGATCCGACGATTCTCAAGGGCTTCTTAAATTACTGGAGTTCTGTTACCAACTCTTTCCATCTTCTTCAAGGAGAGATAAGCATAACACTCTGGGATCTTAAGATGATGGCGGGCCTGCCCATACGCGGCGGGTATTATCACGAATATATCCCCTCTGATGAAGAATTGTCTGCCTTCAAGCGCGAAGGTGATCGGAAGGCCTATCATTCCAAGGCGTGTTTGGAGTTGTTCAATGAATTGCAACAATTTGACTGCATTACAAAGATACACTATGAAGATTGGTCAGTCTACTTCAGCCACGGCTTGAAGTAAGTCTTCTCGGGACATCCCTTTCTTTCTTTCTTCTCATGATGTATGCTCTTTTCTCCTGCATAGCTTCTTATGTGAAGTTCTCTCTCCTTTCTCTCTTTCAGGATCGACTATAGAAAATATAAAGTTGATGTTAAAAGAATAAGGGCTTTACGACAAAGGTTCTAATGCAAAATTCCTTGCCCGAACATATTGTCTCCCACTTGCGAGCTAGCAGGCTTCCTCGCTTACTGGTTGTCCGCAGTCGCGCTTCCCAGCTCGAAGAGTGCTGATGGTTTCAGGGTTTCTTGCTTCGTTATGGCAGGTGCCCTTACCAGTGGTCAACGTCTTGCTATAGCGCCACCTGTACTCTGCAGCATTATAGAGCGTTTGGTTATGTTGCCAGTAATCCGGACAAACCTACCGATGGAATGAATGCTGCCCATTGCTCGTGGCATTATTTCTGCGGCTGGTTAGGCGTTTATTTCCCGTGGGTATATGGCATGAAGCCTCACGCCTACTTCTTTCCGGACCGAGCGCCTCTTATCAGGTTCATGAAGGCCAAGATGGTGCTTAAGACGCCAGAATGGGTGTCTTCAAGGATCTGCAGTGAGAATGAAGTTGACTTTTACCATTTTCCTGCTTCCATTGCTGATGACGATATTGAAGTCGTCGATGATGAGGATTCGGTTGACTCTTCTGACAGAGAATTCCTAATATCAATCCGGACCGCCTCTCTCCCGTTCCGCGAAGGCATGGAGTTCTGGCGCGAGCCTTATTATCCGAGCAGGTTCACCAGACAGTTTGGCTACGATCAGGGCGTTCTATCGACTCTTCCGAGCGTGACGAGGATAGAACGAGCATATGGCACGGGTCCTGTCCATTGGGAGTGGATGTGGGACCAACTTTTGCTGACGCGAACTAGTGCCGAGGTTCGTGTTGCCTGGCTGTAGTCGACGTCCCACGACTTCTTATGGTTGGATGAGATGGTGGGTGCATCAGTACGCGCGCATCCGGGATGCCAAACCTGTCGATTTCCCTCTCTATCTCTCTCCTAAAAGGTTTAATGACGTTCCTGAGGACGGTCTTGGTTATCTTTGTGAGCAGCGTGAGGCCGTCGGAGTTCCTGGTACCAGCCATCTGACTTCCTTGAACGTGCTGATCACTCGTAGGAAAGAAGATGGAGCGTTAGACGGATGGTATTGCTTCGGGGTCCCTATACAGAGACGTCAGCAAGGGGTCAGATCTTCGCGTCCTCCGGCAGAGACTGCTCCTCCGTCTGTCGAAGAGGATGAGCCTACGGAAGGCATGGCAGGAGTTAGACCTTCTGATGATTTCGTTGACGATCTTCCACCGGGCCGCGCGAGAGATCAGTTGAGAGTCAAGATAAGACTTACACCAAGAGTTCACCCGTCAGCACCTGAGAAAAACTTAAGAAAGGCAGAAATGTTACATATCAAGAAGTGGGGGAGTTTGGATCCGTCGTTGCAGATCACTACTCCAGAGATAGTGGTAGGTGCGACTGTTGCCGATAGCCGCGAAGAAGGTGAGCTTCGGTCTGGTGCTACAGAGGAGACTTGCAGACGAAGAAGATATAATTATCGATAATCGTGACGGAGGTGAGTCAGAGCCTGCAGATTTCGAGGGGGACAATGCCGAAAATGGTTCTGAAGCCGGTGATGGTCAGGGAGCGGCGTGCCTCGATGGTTCGGGGTCACAGCTTGAAGATGAACCTGTAGATTATTCTGGTGATGACCGGGGAGTGGACCATGTCAACGATCACAGCAACGATGAATCCCACGCGAATTACTATGATAACGACACCGGAGTCGGGGGTGTAGGTGATCTTGACGATGTTGCCATGGCAGCGATCGAAGCACAACTCTATGACAACGTCAGGGTCCAACCTTCTTCCGAGCCTTTAGTCTTCGTTTCTCAGGCTGTTGCGGCACCGACTACGGGGTTGTCGATGGATGTTCCTCCTTGTTTGCCCGTTCGTGCTGATAACGCCGATGAATCCGTTCCTGGGCTTGAGATGCGTGAGGGGAACGTCGATCCTTCTTCGGTCCTTCCATCAGGCCGTCCATCGCGAGTACACTGTCCTGTTGAGTTGGAGGTCGTGGATACGTCACACTCTGCTGCGGTCGAAGTCAGACCCAACATTCCACGAGCACAAGGTAAGAAATGTGATTGTGGTTCTGCTTTGTGCTTTTCTTCTTTGATTCCTGCATAATCATACTAACCATATTTTGTTATTATTATTTTATTTCTACAAATCTTATTGAGTCAATACCTGCCTCTGCCACTTCCGTCGCATCGTCTCCTGTAGTGACTATTGAACTGCCGGGAGAAGCTTTGGAAACAATTGTTGATTCTGGGACGTGCATTGCGGGACCTTCGGAGCCTGCTGTTGATCTTCCTGCCATTCCTGGTACGACTCCTTCGCACTTTACATTAGATTATGACTTGTAGTTTCTGCTTCCATTTTTGCTAACACATCATTTGTTTGTCTTGCATTCTTTCTTGCAGCTGCCGTCAATTCTGACACCGCCATTGCTATGATGCCGGACATTCCTGCATTTAAACATTTAGATAGTTTTGGTCAGAGCGTGTTAAAGGGCCTGTTGTCTAGCCTTGCGAAGGCATTGGCCGATCCATAAGAATGGCATATGCTAGGCACTGGCATGAAAGCGCTAGAAGCTTGTGTCGGAGTAGTTGGGTCTGATGCGCTCGTGGTTGTCAATCACATCTCTGCGTTCGAAAGCTCCCTCACAAACGTAGCGGCTGCTGAGCGCGTCGAGCCCGATCCTGCTATCGAGGAAAAGCGGAGAATTGTAGAGTCTTTGGGACTTGCAGTGGAACGCCACGTGCATTCTACGGCGAACGTACGAAAGTCCCTACAAAATAATAAGATACAGTATGAAGGGTGCTTGGGCCGTATAGCTGAAATCGACGCTGAGATTGAGTGTCTGCAAGCGGAGAAGATCGCCTTGAGCTTCGAAGCTGCCCGTCTCGAGTCAGTAGTTGCTCAGGGTCAGATAACGGTCACGCGGCTCGAGAGTGAGGGCGAAGCAGCGCGCAAGCAGTTGGAGGATTTGACTGTTGAACTTCAACATGTTCCTGATCCTGCGGAGGTGTTATCTACAGCAAAGTCAGCGATGGAAACTGCCAGGGTGGCCGTGATCAGGCTGATATCGGGATGTTTGGAGAAGCTTTGATCTTTCGCTCCCGACGCTCTCCTTCTTGACTTCAAATGTATAGAAATGATTGTAGGATCTTACCTTTAGAAAATTTTGTAGTTGGTGTAAGAGATACTTACCTTTTGACCATTCATGTATACGACGTCAGAAAATATGTCAATCAAACTTTTGTTAAATGAAATGACAATAGCAATTACTTTTCTATCGTGTTATGTTTGTGTGATGTGTTTTAGAATGGTTTGCAATAATAGCAATAATAATTGCAATTCTAGTAAGTGATGAATGTAGAATGAAATGAAAAGAGTAATACTTCCCTTTGTCGTCGATTTCGGGAGTGTCCAGGGTTTCTGAACTCGGGATACGCTCGTGTCGTAGACGAATGGTCCTTCTTGGTTATTTCTCCATAACAAGGGCAAGGAAGACCTGCAAGAATACGAAGTAACTAATTAGCTTTTGTAACTACAGGCTTATCTACTGTATTCTACTCCATTTCATTCTCCGTTTCTATCCTTACTTATTACATTCCCTCTCTTGGGGAGTTTACATTTCTCATACTTATGTAAAGGAAAGTAACAGGTGGACTGTTAAGGGTAATATTTCTTCAGGAACCGGCCATTAATTGCAAAACCGGCTCCACCACCGTCGAAATTCACTAAACGGTAGGCCCCGTTGGAGTAAACTTCTTCTATGATGCATATCGGGTCCCACTTAGGGTCGAACTTGCTCTTTGTAGTGTGCACGGCTGTCGGTCACTTCATTACGAGTACCAAGTCACCCTTCTTAAAGGATCTACCCCTGACTCGCTTGTCATACGCTGTTAAGATATGCTTCTGGTACATCTCTAGCCGTTGTTGTGCCGCGAGCCTCTTCTCGTCCAAGGCATCGAGCTTGACCATTCTAAGCTCAGCATTACGGTCATCTGTCAAGGAGTTCCGAAGTGCTACTCGCAGGGACTTGACCTGAACTTCCATAGGGATGATGGCCTCTGTGCCATATACTAGTGAATAGGGAGTAGCCCGCGTTGCTGTGCGATGCGTAGTACGATATGCCCAGAGCACTTCGGGCAACGGTTTGTCCCAATCTTTCTTATTCTCTGCCACCGTTTTCTTCAGAATCTTCACGATGGTTTTGTTGAATGCCTCAGCAAGCTCGTTTGCAGGAGGATAATAGGGTGTTGAGTAGCAATGCTTGATCTTGAACTTGGCACACAGCTTATCGATCACGACATTTCGAAAGGGCGTGCCATTATCCGTGACGATCCGATCGGGAATACCATGTCTATAGATGATGGTGTTCTGGATGAAACCCTCCACTTGTTTAGCTTTCACGTTCTTCAGGGCCACAGCCTCAGCCCACTTAGAGAAATAATCTGTTGCCGCCAGTATGTACTGGTGCCCTTGAGAGGAAGAGGGGCTAATGGGGCCTATCACATCCATTCCCCAGGCCGCAAAAGGCCAAGACATCACTGACTGATGCAGTTCTTTCGGAGGTATATGTATGATGTCAGCATGTATCTGACACTGATGGCATTTTCTGACGTAGTCCATCACATCTTTCACCATGGTGGGCCAATAATAGCCCATGTGCCGCACTCGATGATGTAGGTTCCGTCCGCCTTGATGGGCACCACATTCTCCGCCGTGCGCCTCTCTCAGCGTATCATGAACTTCTTCTTGGGCCAGGCATCTTGACAGCGTTCCATCGCTAGAGCGTCGGTACAATACTTCTTCTAAGAGGACGAATGAGCTGGCACGCCTTCTGACTTGAGTGTGCATCTGCGGATCCTCGGGTAAGAACCCATACTTCAAGTAATTAGAGAATGGTCTTCTCCAATCTTCCTCTTCTGTGATCTCAAAGCAATGTACAAGGCTTGCACTCGTGACATTCTCGGCCGCTGTGAGGGATGGTAATATTCTCCTTTCTTCTATGGTGACTTGAAGTGGGCTGCCCCCTGGGTGCGCGAGAGCCGCGGCCAGGTTAGCCAATGCGTCTACTTGAGAATTTTCAGCTCTTGGGACATGCGACACTGTACTGTCCCGAAGATGATCGAATAGGGCTCGGGCCTGATGGCAAGGAGATGACAGCTCCGGCTTGTGGACTTCATATTCCGTCATAAGCTGTCCCACAACTAACCAAGAATTACCGTGTACCTGTAATGATTGAATTCGCATGTCTCGTGCCAACTGTAACCCAATGATGAGGGCCTGATACTCTGCCTCGTTGTTTGTGCACGAAGGCACTATTGTGAATGAGTAGGGCAACAAGTCGCCTTGAGGACTGATGAAGATCACACCGGCCCCTGATCCTGCAGCTCTGGAGGCTCCGTCGAAATACATCCGCCACTGCTTCGTGACCCTTACCATCATGGCCTGGTCGTCGGGAAGATCACATTCCATTTCCATGTTATCCGGTATTGGGTGAGCTGCTAGAAAATCGACTATCGCCTGCCCTTTAACAGCTCGAGACGGCAGATACGTGATGTCGAACTCGGATAGCAGTAGGGCCCATTTGGCTAATTGCCCGGACAACATAGGTCGGTTCATCAGGAACTTGATAGGATCTGCTCTGGAGATCAATGAAATCTGATATGACAGACAGTAATGCCTCAACTTCTTCACGGCTAATATCAAGGCCAGGCATATCTTCTCAATCAGTGAGTAATTAAACTCAGCGCCGATGAGCGTGCGGCTCAAATAGTACAGAGCATTCTCTTTCCCTTCTTCATTCTTCTGGGCGAGCAGTGCCCCCAGTGAGTTCTCTCCCACGGCTACATACAGTATCAGAGGCTTTCCCTCAATTGGCGCTGCGAGAACTGGAGCTTTCCTGAGTAACTCTTTGAGGAAATTGAAGGCTTTCTGGCACGCTTCGTCCCACTCGAAGCAGACGTCTTTCTTGTTCAGCCGAGAGAAAGGCTATCAGCGACCTGACAGGTTCGAGATGAACCGCCGCAAGTAAGCGACTCTCCCTTGAAAGCTCTTTCAAATTCTTCGGAGGAGGCATTTCTTGGATCGCCTTGATCTTCGCGGGGTCAATCTCGATTCCCCGATGCCTGATCACAAAGCCAAGAAATTTTCTGGAGGACAGCCCAAAGGCGCACTTCAACGGGTTCATGCGGAGGCTCTTCTTCCTCAACCTCTGAAATACTAGCTTCAAATGTTCGCGATGCTGTTGATGTCCGTTGGACCTCACTACCAGGTCATCGACGTAGCATTCCACATGCTTGTGCATCATGTCTTGGAAGATTACCTACATCGCTCTCTGATACGTGGCGCCTGCATTTTTCAGCCCAAACGGCATCACCCGGTAACAGAATATCCCGAGAGGTGTGCAAAAGGCAGTGGACTCTTCGTCTTCTGGAGCCATTCAGATCTGATTATACCCTGAGTAGCCGTCCATAAAGGACATCGTCGTATATGTTGATGTGCTATCGATCAGAAGCTCCAGGATGGGTAGAGGAAAGTCATCTTTGGGACAAGCCTCGTTCAAGTTGCGGAAATCAACGCACACCCGGATCTGGCCGCTCTTCTTCTTTACAGGTACTATGTTTGAGATCCATTTGGGATATTGAACTTCCCTAATAAACCCAGCCTGAAGCAGCTTCCTCACCTCTTCCTCTATCTTCGGGACGATGTCAGGATGGAAGCCTCTCTGTGGCTGTTTGACCGACCTCTTCTCCTTCGCGATATTCAACCTGTGCATCGCGATTGCCGGGTTCAGTCCTAGCATCTCAGAATAGGTCCATGCGAACACGTCTCTGTTCTCTTTCAGGAGTTGAATGTAGCTCTCCCTCTCTTCTTCTGGAATGTTCTTACTGATGTAAGTATTCCTCGGCTCTTCGGTGGTCCCCAGATTGACTTCTTATAGCTCATCTATCGTGGGCTGACCCCCATCTTCGATCTGCTCTGGCGCGGCACTCGGCTGTATGACTTCATTCGGTCCAGCGGGCCTCACCTCTTCCACGGGACTAATTGTCACCATGTTAATATGTCTGATCTCACATCCTGCCCCCAAGGCTTCTTTTCCTCTATATACCTTCGTCTTTACTTCAAAGGGTGCTAGCATGCCTTTTCGAGCTGGCGGTTCTGAACAGATGAACCCCATGTTCCTCATAATGTTTCTACTGGCCTTGCTATATCTTTCTTCTTCAATGGGCGGTGTCTCTACCGGTGTTCTCTTCGCGTTCTCTTCGATCTGCAATGGGTTGCAGAGTCCGGCCTGAAATCTTATCTCATACCTTGCTCCCATTGTCGGCGGCACGCAGAACTGGCTCAGAGCTTTAGGGAAGGGACGAATCCTCTCAACCTTTGGCATCGGCATATTAAAGCTGGACTGCAACACGCTCATATGTTGGCTTGTCATCTGTTTCAACACTGACTGCCCTTCCTTCCGGAGGTGCTTCGGTATCAAATAAAACTTCTTCCTTTGCAACGGATTTCCTCTATGAGCCCTTGTCGCTTCAGCGACCAATCACGGAGCTTCGTCCGCTTGTCTTGGATTCTCGCCCTGGGGTTCTGCCCCCTGCGCCACCTTTGTCGGTTCATTGGCTTTTCTGGCGGTCTCGGCCTCCTCGCTCTCCTAATAGTATTGTGCATCTGCTAGGAAAGATTCAGTGACGGAGTACGGCCTCGGGTCTGCCGCCACTCTATACTGGACGCCATCTGTTAGAACTTAGAAAAAGAGTAGGAAGAAAGATCAGAACTACTCGTTAGCAGTCCTTCTTCTTTTTCTTTCGTATTTCTTTTATTCTGGGGGAATTATGAGTATAGAGACATTCATAGACAATCATAAGCAATCACAAAGTGTACACAAGAGAGAGATATCGCAAGGCAAATTTTATTCCAGAGATTCTGAGATCTTTTACATTCCAGGCTGTGATACTGGTCACGAGCCTTTAATTACATCAACGGTTGATCACCCTTGATTGGAAGGCAAAAGACTAATCCGCCGAGGATTATCGTCTTGAGTTCATGGTCGTGTAGACCTTTGTTTTCTTGTTATGGACTGAGCCACATTTGTTAGACATGCCGGATGTCTATGTCCCATTTTCTTTTGGACTGTCCGGGTTGAGAGACTGTCAGGATTCGAGTGGTGCAACTCTGGGTCCGCGCCTGTTACTGTGAACAGGTGACCGCTGGAATACACGATCCTCGAATGTTGGTCGGCATAACCTAAAGCCCTCCCCCGTATTTTTATGACAGGTGACCTTAGGAAAGCAATCCGCAACTACCTCATCAGCTCAACCGACGGACCCGTTGTCGATGGGTAGGGCATCGACTGTCTTTTTCATAGTGGCAGTCCATAGCAAGATGTTTCAAGCTTAGTTAGAACTCTTTGTTTGTGGTTTCTCGTGGTAACCATAACCCCTTAGGTTTAGCCTCGGACCTTTATCCGGGATGAATAGAGCTTTGTACAATAAAGTAAATGTATTTCTTCTGGAGTCGGGCGACTCGGCTTTGAGAACATTCTTTCTTCTGAGTATTTTCAATGATCTGTTTGGGATCAAGTAGGCTTTATCGAGCCAAGATCTTTTGAGGATCCAAATTCAATAGGCTGGATTGGCTGTTTTCGATGCCTGCAAGTGACTAAGTATAGGGTCCGATGGACTCCTGTTCATGCCAATTTCTTATGAATAATGGGGATCGGTGCCCCGCGAATGCTTGACTCGGCCGTTGGATAGCCTGAGTACTTTAGCTTTGCCTAGGCATCTTTGAGATCGCGGTTGATTTCAACTGGCACTAGTCAATTCTCAAGCCAACAGGGCACTTCCCAGGGCTGAAAACGACTAAGTAGTGGACCTGTTTGCTGTCTGATTAAAGAAATCGGTGAATATTATCGATGACTATCTTTGAACAGGGGTGGATTACGTCCACGAAGATCGCTGTGCGATCGCGTTTCGATTTGCTTAGCAGAAGTCAATTTTCGGGCCAACAGGGCACTTTCCAAGGCTGAAAACGACTAAGTAGTGGACCTGCTTACGGTCTGATTAGAGAAATCGGTGAGTATTATCAATAACCGTCTTTGAACAGGGGTGGATTAAGTCCACGAAGATCGCGGTGCGATCGCATTTAAATTTGCTTAGCAGAAGTCGATTTCCGGGCCAACAGGGCACTTCCCAGGGCTGAAAATGACTAAGTAGCGGGCCTGCCGACCGCTCGATTAGGGTAGTCGAGGGTCCTGAGATCGGATAACCTCGTCGCAGTGCATGATTATGGTGTATCATGTCATGTAGAAGAAAAGTTTCCCTCTCGGGCTCGGTCCAATTCCGCCCGATACTTCTCGTTTTCGGCCGTTTTCGGCTCTTTCAGAAGGATTTCCGGAGCTGCCAAATTGGCTAAGTGTTGGTTATTTTGGACCAAAACACTGATTTGGGCCATTTATCATTGATCGTTGGAGAATCTGATCTGGTGGATGGATAGATCTCATCGAGACGCATCCAGGAGAGGCGGTTTCATCAAAATTCGATCTCGGACGAAGGCGGGCCGTGCGACGGAAGGTCCACCCCTCCCATCAGCATCTAGGTGCATGGGGGAGTGTGTACAGGTGCATGTGGCCATTTTACAAGCGCATGTGGTGTTGCATCATCTGTCAAGCGCATGTGGTCATCATCCGGGCGCATGTGGCATCTCCCAGGCGCATGTGGCCCTGTTTTTCATGAAAAATGGGAGTTCGGGAGGCAAACCCGGCGCATGTGGTGGTGCACATGCGCCTGGACCTAAGGAGTGGGCGCATGTCCCTCCCAGACTTAGCGGATTTTGGAATTTTCCAGCCGGCGCATGTGGGGGAAAAAGCCGGCTCATGTGGGGGATATGCCGGCGCATGTGCCCAGCACTTAGAAAATTTCAGGATTTTCTTCCTGAACTTGGGATTCCGGCGAGGAAATCCCTTTTTGGCGAGGGTTTCCGGTGAGGGAATCCACTCCGACCAAGGCATCCGGCGAGGGGAGAGAAAGTAAGTGCATGTGGTGCTTACATCACTCTGAGGTCGGCGGGGGATGATCTCGTGCTGATAAATGAAATGACTTCACTATTTATAGGGGATAATCGGGTTCGGTTCCGGTCCGGCGGGTATTTTCCGGTGCATGTGGTAGAAAACAGTGTCAAGCGCATGTGGCAGAAAGCAGCCAAGCGCATGTGGTGGATCCGGGCGCATGTCCTTTACCGGCGCATTTCCCGGCGCTTTTCAGAAAAGTGTTTAATTCACGCCCTTTCACTGATAGAGTGCAAGCGCATGTGGTTGGAGGTCAAGCGCATGTGGTTGGAGGTCAAGCGCATGTGGTTGGAGGCCAGGCGCATGTGCTTTGCCGGCGCTTTCCCACTCTTAGCCAGATTTTCAGGATTCCAGCACTTAGAAAATTTCAGCATTTCAGCTCCGACGAGGGACCTCCAAAGGACAACTACCTTTTCTAGACATGCACTCACTATCGCCAAGCCATTTTTAGGCTAGGATTGACCTCCTGAATGAACGGGGTGGGGTGTGGAAGTCCAGATGTTGCTGATTTTGGTACTTCCTTCCTAATTTGGAGCCTCCGGGTCGGCTTGTCGTATAGGAACGTTGTTCCGGGGAGCGCGCGCCTGGAAATACGCATCGTAATGACTTTAAACTTGCTATTTAAGGATTTTAGGGCGCTCCGGATCATTTGGCGGTGAAGCGCATGTCCAGTTCCACTCTTAAATGGTAGCTGTAGGCTTACGGACCCTTTTTGGTCAGCTCCAAACAGGGATGAAACGCATTTCAAGGTGTGCAGGTAAAAATATGCACCGGATGACTTTAAAACTTGTTATTTAAGGGTTTTAGGACGTTTCAGATCATTTGGCGATCAAACGCATGTCCAGTTCTACTCTGAAATGGTAGCTGTAGGCTTACAGACCCTTTTGGTCAGTTTCAGGCAGGGACGAAACGCATTTCGAGGTGCACAGGTAAAAATATGCACCGGATGACTTCAAAACTTGTAGGTTAAGAGTTTTAGGACATTTCGGATCATTTGGCGGTGAAGCGTATGTCCGATTCCGCTCTGAAATGGTAGCTGTAGGCTTACGGACCCTTTTGATCAGTTTCGGGCAGGGATGAAACGCATTTCGAGGTGCGCAGGTAAAAATATGCACTGGATGACTTCAAAACTTGCAGGTTAAGGGTTTTAGGACATTTTGGATCATTTGGCGGTGAAGCGCATGTCCAGTTCTGCTCTGAAATGCTGTTTATGAATTTTGGTCGTTACCAAGCGATCAGGGTCGTGCAGGCATTTTCAGGGCTTTCCTGGCCTCAAGACTTATCCAAATCATTGTCAATAGACCACGGGATGTTGTTTTACAATGGGTGCAAATTTGATCCCCAACACCATCTCTATTGTACTTGAAGCATTGGTGGTATGTCGAGGGAATGATACCGTATTGATGAAGCCACGGTCGTCCCAACAAGATATTGTATGTCGTCATCGCATCGATCACCTGACAGGTAACTTTGGTGCTCAATTCTTCTATTTCCAGCATGACAGTAATGGACCCTAGGACACGCTGGCCGTCCTGATTGAACCCTTGGATAACCATGGCGCTTGGGCGAAGTGCTGTCTGTCTGAAACCCAACTGCTGCAATGTCTTCAGAGACATGATATTCACAGCGGATCCATCATCTATCATGCATCTTCGGACCTCTATGTCTCGGATGAGACCTGTCACCATCAACGGGCGGTTGTGGTCTGTCAAGCTGATTGTTATGTCTTCTTCAGAGAATGTGATCATGGACGATCAATCGATCTGCATGACCTGTTCTGCGGGTCGATCCCCAGTCCCCGTTATCTTCATTCCTTCCATTTCTGACTCGATCTCTGCTATCATGACCTCACTGGCTTCTTGATCGAGCAATGCGTTGAGCAACATTTCTCGATATTTCTTCGAAAGGCACAGGGCATCGTAGATGCTGAGTCGGGCCGGAACCTTCTTCAGATGAGACACCACATCATACATCACCGGTGCCTTATCTCGAGTGTGATCTCGTTGGTCAGCTGCTGGCTCATTGACTGCTTCTGCCGGTTCTTTTTCTCGAGGTGTCCTTGATGGCTCACCTATGACCGCATTCGTCCTTCCAAGGTCTGGTCGCCTCGAAAATTCTCTCTGTACGACCTGCTTTCCTGACCGCAGAGCCACTACATTGACTTCTCCTTTCTCTAGGACTTGGTCCTTGTCACTGGCCCCTGGTTGAGCGACCACTGAGACCATGGCGCACTGAACGGGCTGTGCTCGCGGCTGTTCTTGTCCAACATTTCTTCTTCTCATTCTATTCTTCATCTTCCTCTCTTTCTCCACGAGTCTTCTCTTGTTCTCTAGCCTCTTCTTGCTGCTCACAAGTGTCCATGGCTCTTCCGGTTCTAGGAATGGATTCGCCGTTGGAATTTAAACTGGCACAGGGAGGGCAGACACCACTGTCACAGTGTTCCAGCTCGCCTCTTCCGCCTTCATATTGATGGTGCCATCGTTGATCATCTGTTGAATCTTGCCTTTTAGGACAAAGCAGTCTTCAGTCTTGTGGGTGGTCACACAATGATACCTGCAGTAGCTAGGATGATCGACCATCTTCGCTTCCTCCGAGCGTGTGCATTCTGGCAGTCTTATTAACCTCTCTTCGACCAGCTGTTCCATGATCGGAACCAGATCTTCCATGTCGAAGGTATAAGGTCCGTTTGCTAGATTACGCTCTTCTATCGCGAGATGTCACGGCCTCTGAAAACTCTTACCTTTGTCTTGAGTCGTGGTTACTGGCCTGGCCTCAACTCTACGTTCGGCGTTTGGGCGTTTCCTGTCATTTGAACCCTTTCCTTTATCAACATAGTTAGAGGTTATCATCCTTCCGGCTTCTCTCCTGGGCTTCTCTGCCTTGAACTGCACTCTGGACGCGGCTCCTTCCACCAGGTGTGCTTTCGTAGTGAGGTCTCGAAACGTCGAGAAGTTGTGTCCAGATAAGCCAAATAAGATCATCGCATCCATGACCTGCATGCACATCTTGACCTGCTCAGATTCACTCGGCAGTTCCCAGCACTGTGCTGCTATAGTCCCCCACCTGTCGATGAACTTCTCGACCGACTCTCCCTGTCTTTGACGAACCAAGGCTAAATCTGTCAGTGAGACTTCTCGCTCGGTAGAGAAGAATTTGGAGATGAACAAGTCCTGCATCTGCTCCTAGGACTTGACTGACCCTGCGGGCAGTGACATGTACCACTGGAATGCCTTACTCGTGAGCGTCGAGCCAAACAATCTGAGACAGTACTGGGGAATTGTCGACAGGTTGCCCATCATTGTCATGAATTGAGCCATGTGTTCCTTTGGCGATCCTCTGCCATCGAATCTAAGGAAGTCCAGACGCTTGAAATTGTTGGGAAATGGGAGGTCGTGGACCTCGGGTAAGTATGGCACCCGGTATATATATTTTCCTCTCTTCTCCTTTTCTCTTTCTTGACGCATCAGGTCCGCAACTGTTTGAGATAGTTCTTCTCTCGTGGCTTGAGACGGCAGTGGTGGTACACGTCCGAACACAATGTTTCTCGGTGAGCTTGTGGTTCGGCGGTAGCTGGTTCTCCTGCTGCCCCCTGGCATTCCTCCACAGACTGTCGAGTGGGTACAGCTGGGCTTCTGTTTGCCCCCTGGGCAACTAGAGCCAACAATGCTTCTTTCATCTCTCTCATCTCTCTGGCTGTGTCCTCTTGGACCTGGATAATCTCATCATCTGTTCTTGGATTGGAGGCAGCTCTGGGTATCGCTCACTCGCCTCTCCTTCGGTGACCTGCACCATCATTACTGTTAGTGCACTTTTTTGTGGCATACTAGTGCACCTTGTTTGTCAATTACTTAGGTCAGTGAGTTTAGTGTCGGTTGAGCTTTATGAAGACGAAGACCAAAGACTCAAGATGGACCGGCTGCATCAAGAAAGGAGAAATAGGTAAATGTGATGCCTTGGTGTGCCTTGCCTTGACCAAAACCTAACCCATAACCTCTTAGATGACTTGGACCAACTAGGTATACCCTTAGTCATCATCATTAGTCTTAGAACTCCATGAAAAACATGATAAGTTAGACTAATTTAAGAGGTGGAAGCTGCTGTAAATAAAACAGCTCAAAACAGCAGTTTCCGATTGATCTCCGATCAATCGGACGTTGGCTCCGATAGGACTCCGATCAATCGGACAGAAGCTCCGATCAATCGGACAGAAGCTCCAATCAATCGGAAATTTTTCTAGCAACCTTGAAAATCCACTGGACATATTTTCGATCAATCGGACAGTCTTCCGATCCATCGGAAGGGGTCCGTCCGATCAATCAGAAAGTGTTCCGATCAATCGGAATATCTTCCAGAGACTTCACTGGATAGATTTCTGATCAATCGGACTTGTCTCCGATCAATCGGACAGGTCTCCGACCAATCGGACCTTCTTCCGATCAATCGGAGATGCACGAATCTGCCCATTTTTTGACCGTTGGAAGAAAATCTATTTAAGATGGGGGATTCGTTTTTGAGCCAAGTGAGGGGATTTTGAGGAGATAGAAGCCACCATTGCTAGAGACCATTAGAGGCTCTATCCCAAACCCATAGCAAGCCATTCTCCTTGTGTTTTCATCACAAGCTTGGGCCATTCAATGGCATCTTGAGAATAGGACTTGTTCCCTCTTGATTCCTAGGGTTTAGACACCTTGATGATAGTTAAATCTCATGTCTAAACATCACCTAGGAGTCCAAATAGGTGCATTCTTCTAGGAAATCAATTTCCTACCATTTGTAGAGGTTTCACCATTCCCTAGCACCTTGGGCATCTCCAATGGAGCATCACATGCAAGGTAGCTGATCTTGGAGCTGAAGCCTTGGCAAAGCAGCGGCGTCAAAGATCTGGGGAGCATAAGGGGAGCTGATTCGAGCACGGGAGAGCGAGAAGAAGCAACCCAAGACGCCGCAACAAGGGGCTCAATCCGACAAGTAAGATTGTCTTGTTAAGAGTCCATCCACTTAATTCCCTGTGGGAGTTGAGTGTAGAGTTTGTTTGACAAACTCGACCTAGGGTCGTCAGCCGATCCTTGGCCTATTAGTTGAGCCTAAAATCTAAGGACGTCAGCCATTCCTTGGCACGTTAGTCCGGCCTAAAATAAAGTCTCCAAGGGGGAGCCACCAACACGGGTGTAAACGTGTAGGTTGGGAGGAACCTGTAAACTCCCCGGTTGGGTGGATCCGAGTTAAAACACCTTGGTTGGGAGGAACCAGATTTAAACTCCCCAGTGAATGCCGGTGTGCTCAAAGGGGTTGAGTACTTGAACCGGGAGTGGAGTAAACAAGTAGTCGAACCACTATACATCGTTGTGTTTGTGATTGTTCTTGAGCACATTTCTCTTTATGCATTATGTTTAATTGATTAATTATGAATGCTTAGTTAGGAATGTATGCTAGGCACTTGATAGGCACATCCACACTCACAAGATGTACTTTCACTACCTCATGTTGACTTGAGCATTCCTTGATCCATCCTCTCTAGTCCACATGAGTTGATTAGACTAGGTTGTTAATTGCTTTATCTTTTGTTAGTCTATTAATTGGACCCACTTAGGCTTGGAAGCCGAAGTGTTTATCGCTTACGTAGTTTAATTTGTTAAATCTGATAAGTAGGCGAAAAAAATTTGAAAAGGTCCTAATCACCCCCTCCTATAGGTTTAGCCATAATTCTAGTTGCTCTTTAAGCTTCCGCACGTGTATGCATAGGGTGTCGTGTTAGACTACCCGACGCAATTTCAATTACTTGCGCTCACTGTGGCCTCGTCTTGATTACGGCAGCTTCAGTAAGAATTGTCTTCATCGTCGTCTTAGTCGTCTGTCAAACAGCGGATCTGTTCGATACCTTCGCTGACGATGTTGTCTTCGGCATCGCTGGGAAGTCGATATCGGTGAAGGAGAACTCTGGCCTGGCTGACACGGTAGTTCTGCCGGAGTCGCGGGCGTCGCCCCTATAGACTGGCTTCCACAGTCTCTTTGTTCTGCTCTGCACCCTTGCTGTCCTCTCCGTCTCAGCTGGGATAACCTTCTTGTTCTCAGTCTTCTTGACGGTCTTGCGCTTCTGCACAATCTGCCATCCGGCTTCAGAGGTTGCTGCCAGATGGGGGAAGTAAAATCCTCCGGCTGCTAAGAAGATCATCGTAGATGCCATTTGTTTGGTTCTCTCTCTCTCTCTCTCTCTCTCTCTCTCTCTCTCTCTCTCTCTCTGCACAGTCATACACGCATTAGAATAATCCGCGCGCTTGAGAAAGAGAGGGGACGCGACCTTACCAATCGCGATATGGCTTGACAGTGGATAGACAGAAACATACAAGTACAAACTACATGCATGCTATGCAAAGCTTCAAAATTCTTTTGCCTTAAAGATGAAGGGAAGAACGTTCCTGTTGAGAGTCGCCAGTTTGTTGCCCGTGAAGGCGCTGAACATTTCTCCTTACGGTAACCTTTCCCATGTACACATTAGTGTCTGCAAATGATTTATCGCAGAATGTTTATTTACTCAGAAATAACTAGAGATTCTGGTATTGAATGATCCCCAGCAGAGTCGCCAGTTTATTAGAACTTAGAAAAAGAGTAGGAAGAAAGATCAGAACTACTCGTCAGCAGTCCTTCTTTCTTTTTCTTTCGTGTTTCTTTTATTCTGGGGAAATTCTGAGTATAGAGACATTCATAGACAATCATAAGCAATCACAAAGTGTACACAAGAGAGAGATATCGCAAGGTAAATTTTATTCCAGAGATTCTGAGATCTTTTACATTCCAGGCTGTGATACTGGTCACAAGCCTTTAATTACATCAACGGTTGATCACCCTTGATTGGAAGGCGAGCCACATTTGTTAAACACGCCGGATGTCTATGTCCCATTTTCTTTCGGACTGTCCGGGTTGAGAGACTGTCAGGATTCGAGTGGTGCAACTTGGGGCCCGCGCCTGTTACTGTGAACAGGTGACCGCTGGAATACACGATCCTCGAATGTTGGTCGGCATGACCCAAGGCCCGCGCCCGTATTTTTATGACGGTTGACCTTAGGAAAGCACTCCGCAATGTTCCCGAACGACGGGTTTTTAATCGAGTGGTGCAACTCTGGGCCCGCGCCTGTTACTGTGAACAGGTGACCGCTGGAATACACGATCCTCGAATGTTGGTCGGCATAACCTAAAGCCCGTGCCCGTATTTTTATGACGGGTGACCTTAGGAAAGCAATCCGCAACTACCTCATCTGCTCAACCGACGGACCCATTGTCGATGGGTAGGGCATCGACTGTCTTTTTCATAGTGGCAGTCCATAGCAAGATGTTTCAAGCTTAGTTAGAACTCTTTGTTTGTGGTTTCTCGTGGTAACCATAACCCATTAGGTTTAGCCTCGGACCTTTATTCGAGATGAATAGAGCTTTCTACAGTAAAGTAAATGCATTTCTGCTGGAGCCGGGCGACTCGTCTTCGGGAACACTCTTTCTTCTAAGTATTTTCCAATGATCTGTTTAGGATCAGATAGGCTTTGTCGAGCCAAGATCTTTTGAGGATCCAAATTCAATGGGCTGGATCGGCTATCTCCGATGCCTGTAAGTGGCTAAGTATAGGGTCCGATGGGTACCCACATATGCCAATTTCTTATGAATAATGGGGATCGGTGCCCCGTGAATGCTTGACTCGGCTGTTGGATAGCCTGAGTACTTCAGCTTTGCCTAGGCGTCTTTGAGATCGCGGTTGATTTCAACTGGCACCAGTCAATTCTCAAGCCAACAGGGCACTTCCCAGGGCTAAAAATGACTGAGTAGTGGGCCTGTTTGCGGTCTGATTAGAGAAATCGGTGAGTATTATCAATTACCATCTTTGAACAGGGGTGGATTACGTCCACGAAGATCACTGTGCGATCGCATTTCAATTTGCTTAGCAGAAGTCAATTTTCGGGCCAACAGGGCACTTCCCAGGGCTAGAAATGACTAAGTAGTGGACTTGTTTGCGGTCTGATTAAAGAAATCGGTGAATATTATCGATGATCGTCTTTGAACAGGGGTGGATTATGTCCACGAAGATCGCTGTGCGATCGCATTTCAATTTGTTTAGCAAAAGTCAATTTCCGGGCCAATAGGGCACTTCCCAGGGCTGAAAATGACTAAATAGTGGACCTATCTGCAGTCTAATCAGGGAAATCGATGAATATTATCGATGACCGACTTGGAACAGGGGTGGATTATGTCCATGAAGATCGCTGTACGATCGTGTTTCGATTTGCTTAGCAGAAGTCGATTTTCGGGCCAACAGGGCACTTCCTAGGGCTGGAAATGACTAAGTAGTGGACCTGCTGACTACTCGATTAGGGTATTCTAGGGTCCTGAGATCGGATAACCTCATCGCAGTGCATGATTATGGTGTATCATGTCAAGTAGAAGAAAAGTTTCCCTCTCGGGCTCGGTCCAATTCTGCCCGATTCTACTCGTTTTAGGCCGTTTTCGGCTCTTTCGGAGGGATTTTCGGAGCTGCCAAATTGGCTAAGTGTTGGTTATTTTGGACCAAAATACTGATTTGGGCCATTTATCATTGACCGTTGGAGAATCTGATCCGGTGGATGGATAGATCTCATCGAGACGCATCCAGGAGAGGCGGTTTTATCAAAATCCGATCTCGGACGTAGGCGGGCCATACGACGGAAGGTCCACTCCTCCCATCAGCGTCCAGGCGCATGGGGGAGTGTGTGTAGGTGCATGTGGCCATTTTACAAGCGCATGTGGTGTTGCATCATCTGTCAAGCGCATGTGGTCATCATCCGGGCGCATGCGCCCATTTTGCACAAAAAATAGATGAAGGAGAGGTGTTCCGGGCGCATGTGGCAGTGCACATGCACCTGAAACCAAAGAGTGGGCGCATGTCTCTCCCAGACTTAGAGGAAATTCGAGACTTTTTCGGCCAGAAAAGCCGGCGCATGTGGGGGAATAAGCCGGCGCATGTGGGGGATAAGCCGGCGCATGTGCCCAGTACTTAGAAAATTTCAGGATTTTCTTCTTAAACTTGGGATTCCGGCGAGGAAATCCCTTTCCGGCGAGGGTTTTCGGCAAGGGAATCCACTCCGGCCAAGGCATCCGGCGAGGGGAGAGAAAGCAAGCGCATGTGGTGCTTACATCACTCTGAGGTCGGCGGGGGATGATCTCGTGCTAATGAGTGAAGTGACTTCACTATTTATAGGGGGTAATCGGGTTCGGGTCTGCCCGGCGGGTATTTCCCGGCGCATGTGCCAGAAAACAAAACCAAGCGCATGTGGAGGAAAATGCACCAGGCACGTGCTTTACCGGTGCATTTCCCGACGTTTTTCGAAAAAGTTTTTCATTCACTTCCTTTCACTGATAGAGTGCAAGCGCATGTGGTTGGAGGCCAGGCGCATGTGCTTTGCCGGCGCTTTCCCACTACTTAGCCAGATTTTCAGAATTCCAGCACTTAGAAAATTTCAGCATTTCAGCTCCGACGAGGGACCTCCAAAGGACAACTACCTTTTCTAGACATGCACTCACTGTCGCCAAGCCACTTCAAGGCTAGGATTGTTCTCCTGAATGAACGGGATGGGGCGTGGAAGTCCAGATGTTGCTAATTTTGGTACTTCCTTTCTAATTTGGAGCCTCCGGGTCTGCTTGTCGTATAGGAACATTGTTCCGGGGAGCGCACGCATGGAAATACGCATCGTAATGACTTCAAACTTGCTATTTAAGAGTTTTGGGGCGCTCCGGATCATTTGGCGGTGAAGCGCATGTCCAGTTCCACTCTGAAATAGTAGCTGTAGGCTTACGGACCCTTTTTTGTCAGCTCCAAACGGGGATGAAACGCATTTCGAGGTGCGCAGGTAAAAATATACACCGGATGACTTTGAAACTTGCAGGTTAAGGGTTTTAGGACATTTCGGATCATTTGGCGATGAAGCGCATGTCCAGTTCCACTCTAAAATGGTAGCTGTAGGCTTACGGACCCTTTTGGTCAGTTCCGGGCAGGGACGAAATGCATTTCGAGGTGCGCGGGCAAAAATATGCATCGGATGACTTCAAAACTTGCAGGTTAAGGGTTTTAGGACATTTCAAATCATTTGGCGGTGAAGCGCATGTCCAGTTCTGCTCTGAAATGTTGTTTATGAATTTTGGTCGCTACCAAGCGATCAGGGTTGTGCAGGCATTTTCGGGGCTCTCCCGGCCTCAAAACTTATCCAAATCATTGTCAATAGACCACGGGATGTTATTTTACGATGGGTGCAAATTTGAGCCCCAACAATAGACAATACCTTAAACCATTCGTTGAAAATCTTGATTCAGAGGACATGTCCATCACTTTGGATGATCATATGTATCAAGACGATTGATCTCCTAGTCTGACAAAGGTATAGCGTAGGATTTTATTTTGTTTGATTTTCTATTTTAAGTTTATTTCATTAGTAGTTTAGTTGTCGGAGTTGTACACTTCTATGATCGACTCTCTCAAGTACTATCGTTCTCACTCTCTCTTATTTTACCATTGCTCTCATGTTCATGCTCATTACATATCTTTTTACATTGAGGACAATGCAAGATTTGGTTGGGGGGTGAGATGAGATTCCTCATCTAGCAGTTTGTGGACATTTCGAGTATTATTTGTTGAAATTTTTTTAATTTTTCTAAAAATTCAGAACTCCTTTAGCAAATTTTGTTTATATGCATTCGAGATGATACGAGTATAAGAAAAGGAGGTACGAAGTGAGTGATGATGCAAGTTTTGAACTACCCTTAATATAATGATTTTAGATGGGAATTCCCCTATTTATATAATTGATAGAAAATTTGAACACTTTTACACTTAGTTCACATTACACGATTTTTATAGTTTGAAAGTATTATGTGATTTGTGGATTAGCTAGACTTTTATTTAAGGTGTTGAGAAACCAAGCCGGGGTACTTTGTCCGTCCTTGTCCATGGGAAAATAATGAAAGGTATAGATTTTTAAAAATCCTATCTAATATAAAAAAAAAAAACCAAAGGAAAAGAAGGATGAAAACATGGGAATAATGGAGAATATGGTAGAAAATTTCGAAAAGAGCTACCTATTACCAACTGGGGGATGGTCTACTCGTAACCAAAGCCAAAAATAGGATGTAGTGTGAAAGCTGTCGGAAGGACGGTAAGGAAAATTCCTGTCATTGGCTTGATTATTGATCTGTACACCTTAAGATTCATGGTTTAGTTGATCTATGAAGAAGATAATCCTGAAAACTCATGAGATGAACAGTCACTATGCACACTAGGTTGAATTTGTTCAAGTTCTTCCATTTATCAATCAATCAGCAGGAATTTCATATAAACACTTATTATGTTTTGAAAGTTTAAGGTTTCAACTTCTATCACCTAATTTTTCTGACTTTTACACTTGTGCATCTTGGGATGTATAGAAGAATAGTTTTTTTAAGGAGAGTTGGTTTTTGGAGATTTGATCTTGCTTCATGCATGTTTTGCTCGAGACTAGCAAAATGCTGGTTGGGGGGTGTGTTGAGCCTCTAATTGATACATATCTAACCCATTACATCACATTATATGCATGGTTTGCTTGTTTAAAAGACCCATCTAAGGTTTATTTTGTGATTGTAGGAATGAGAGCAACTTCGCCCAATTGGTGACCAAAAAGATCCATTTAGAGCCCTTGGATGAAGACCTAAGGTGGGCCAAAGAACAAAGAAGAAAGCAAGAAAAGAAGTAAAGAGAGGAGAGAAGAAAAAAAGAAGAAAAACAAGGTCCGATCGGTCTTGACTGGTCAGTCAAGGAGGCCACGACCGGTCGTCCAACCTTATGAATCACTACAGCAACTACTGGAGGAAGCTGCCAACAAGTCTGACCGGTCTTGACCTGTCGGCCATGGCCCCCAGGACCTCTCTATCCGACCGGTCTAGACCAGTCGGCCACTTGTATTTCGCTGAAATGTAGTAACTTCTTCAACAAGCTCCAAGTTTTGTGCGCAATTACGTAAGTATTGCGCAATTCTGGAAGATTCTGAGGTGGTAAGGCCTCTCCACCATAAAAGGAGACCTAAGGATCATAGCTAAGGTATCCTAGAAGAGATTGGAGGTCGTGGGAAGTAAAGGAGAGCAACGTGGAGCGTCCACAACTCTGTCGATTCCGGTTTTTCTAGTTTTTATGTCTTTTTAATTGAGTTCTAGTTGTAGTATGACAATGCTCAGCTAGAATCTCTCAGCTAGAGCAGAGAGGTGAAGCTTGTAGCTAATTTCATGTTTAATTCAATTTGATTCAAGTACTTTCACTTTAAGTTTGAATTTTGAATGTTCTAGTTCATATAAAGTTGATATTTTTAAAAGTTTTATGAGAGTTCATGTGCTCTAGACATGGATTCCTTACAATTTTCTGAGATTATCATGTTTTTCTTGATTAGATTCGAATTATGGTAATCCTTGAGCATGCCATAGTCCATAGGCATGGCTGTTACTCCGAAGGCTATGATTTTGAATGCCATGTGGTTGAATGGGACTAGAACTTGGAAGTTCAACTTAAGTGGGATTGAATGTGTTTCAATGCTTTATCTTCCAACTAGATAAGAGATAGAACTTCAAATCTAGCTGTGTTTTATGCTTGGATTGATTGGATTGATATGGGATTGTTACAAGTGGATCCTTAAAAGCCTTAGTTCCTTTAAATACTGATTTTTCTTAAGTTACTATTTTGAGTTAGATTTCTTAATTGAATCTTCAAATTGTTTTAATCCAAGTTGCTGGAATAGTTTCGAATTTGTTTTCTAATTTCCTGTGGATCGACCTCAGTCTTACCAAGAATTATTACTACATCGCACTTGAGGCGAGCAAACACACCCGACCCAGTATCCACCGGGCGCCCAACCTATAGAGGAATCCGTCCAGAGAGTTGGTCATATATCCAGATGGTCATCGAGCGCCCGACCACAATCTGACCGGGTGCCTGACCAATGCAAAACATGTCCAGCAGCACAGACCAAATTCTAGATTGAATTCTGGACGCCTGACCAAAGTGACCACTAGGTGCCCGACCAGTGAAAAGTATGGTCATCGGGCGCCCGACCACACCTTGTCCAGAGTTTAAATTTTTAAATTAGATCGGATTCCGGGTGCCCGACCCAAGTCAACTTGGGCGCCCGACCCTACGCGAATCTGCCCATTATTTGATCGTTGAGAAAAACTTTATAAAAGCGGGAGATTTGTTTTTAGGGTCAAGAGAGGGGGTTTTGAGGAGATAGAAGCCACCATTGCTAAAGACCTTTAGAGGCTCTATTCCAAACCCATAGTAAGTCATTCTCCTTGTGTTTTCATCACAAGCTTGGGCCATTCAATGGAAAAATGAGAATGTACTTGTTCCCTCTTGATTCCTAGGGTTTTAGATACCTTGATCATAGTTAAATCCCTTATCTAAACACCATCTAGGAGTCCAAATAGGTGTATTCCTCTAGGAAACTCACTTCCTACCATTTGTAGAGGTTTCACCATTTCCTAGCACCTTGGGCATCTCTAATGGAGCATCACATGCAAGGTAGCTAATCTTGGAGCTAAAGCCTTGGCAAAGCAGCAGCGTCAAATATCGGGGGAGCACAAAGGGAGCTGATTCAAGCATGGGAGAGTAAGAAGAAGTAACCCAAAGTGGCGCTAAAAAGGGGCTCAACCGACAAGTAAGATTGTCTTTTTTAGGAGTCCATCCACTCAATTCCCTGTGGGAGTTGATGTAGAGTTTCTTTAACAAGCTCAAACTAGGGTCGTTTGCCAATCCTTAGCCTGTTTGTCGGCCTAAAGACTAGGGGTTGTTTGGCACTCCTTAGTTGTTTGCCGAGCCTAAATTCAGGGACATTTGCCATTCCTTGGCACGTTTGGCGGGCCTAAACAAGTCTCCAAAGGAAGCCACCAACACGGGTGTGAACGTGTAGGTTGGGAGGACCCTGTAAACTCCCTGGTTGGGTGGATCCGATTTAAAACACCTTGGTTGGGAGGAACTAGATTTAAACTCCCCAGTGAATGCCGGTGTGCTCAAAGGGGTTGAGTACTTAAACTGGAAGTGGAGTAGACAAGTAGTTGAACCACTATACATGCTTGTGTTTGTGATTGTTCTTGAGCACATTTCTCATTATGCATTGTGTTTAATTGGTTAATTATGAATGCTTAGTTAGGAATGTATGCTAGGCACTTGATAGGCACATCCACACTCACAAGATGTACTTTCACTCCTCATGTAGACTTGAATTCTTATTGATCCATCCTCTATGGTCTACATGTGTTGCTTAGACTAGGTTGTTATTTGCATTTATCATTTGCTAGTCTTTTGATTGGACCCACTTGGGCTTGTAAGCCGAAGTGTTAATCTCTTACTTAGTTTAATTTTCTAAAACTGTTAAGTAGGCGAAATGATTTAAAAAAAAGGTCCATATCACCCCCCTCTAGGACTTAGCCATAATTTTGGTTGCTCCTTAAGCTTCCGCACGCGTATGCATAGGGTGTCGTGTTAGACTACCCGACATAATTTCAACATGTGCCCACACTCTCTCTCTCCTCCTCACATGCGTCCACACTCCCTCTCTCTTCCTCACATGCGCTCACATTCCCTCCTTCTTCCTCACATGCGCCCATTCTCGCTCCTCATTTGCCTACCACAACTCACATGCACCCACTACTAGATCACATTGTCATATTTTAATTTATGTTTCTATTTACTTTAAGTTATTTATGTAAATAAGGAAGTACCCCTATTTGGATTCAATAAAAAATACTAAAAAAATTAAATTCTCAATAATAAAGATTTTAATTTTCCATCTGAAGTACAAATCGCAACTTTTTGGCACTCCCCAAAAAGTTTGTCTTTAGAACAGAAGGATTTTCTTCGACCATCCAAAAAATTTAAAATACCCTAATTATGCTAAAATATCAAAGAGCGGTAAAATATTCATAATATTTTATGGTCAATCTGTGGATATATTAAAAATTCAGATTTTTACTTAGAATTTTCAGGTAGCGAAATGACCAGAATATCGTTTTAGTGCAAATTTGTACAAAAATGGAGCTGTGATTAGATAATATTGTTTGCTTCATGCATCAACATTCATCTTGCTTAATCTAGCACTCATCTTGGCTTAATCTAATATTCATATATGCTTAATTCAGCACTCATCTCTGCTTAATCCAACAGTCATCTTGCTTAAACCTAGCATTTACGTAACTCAACATATATTCAACCTCACATGGCATACATACTAGTGTATTCTCATATCCATCATTCTCACATGACATGTCTTCTATTGTATCCATTACATACAATCAATCTCATACAATATATCTTCTATTGCATTCATCGTGCATCAAAGAACACTTGCCTTGTTACGCACATTTATGCATGCGTGAGCAGATTCCTTATCTCTCATTGTGAATTAGCTATCAACAAAGGTGCAGGATCAAGATCACTTCTGAAGACAAGCCAACATAATCCAACCTGATTCAACAACTGATTACAAGAACTTTATATCGATTATGTTCATTGCGCAACTAGAGTTTAAACCAGATTGAGGCTTAAGACTAAATAAAATGGACTATGGTTACCATTTGAAACCATAAACGAAGAGTTTCGGATTACCTTAAGATGCCTATTATGAACTACTATCGCTAGAGTTAGTTGATGTACTACCCATCCAAAACGGGATCTGCTTGTTGGATTGGGCAGGTAGTTGCGATGTGCCTTCCTACGGTCATCGGTGCAAATAACAGGTGATGGCTCTAAGTTGTGTTATCCAACAATCGTAGTTCATTTACTCTAGTGGCCACCCATTATAAAAATACAGGAAGATAGCCCAGCGATGCACAGCTCGATTAGAAAACCCCTGTCAGTCTTTCAACTCGGACAATCCGAAAGAACATGGGACAGAAACATCCTACTTATCTAAATGATAGCTCGGTCTATAACAAAATTATACAGGTCTCTACGACCACAAATTCAAATATCATAGTCCCCGATGACTTAGTCACCTGCTCGATCTATCCGGGCCTTTTCTCGAATACTTCTATTGTACAAACATTATTCACAGTGGAGTTTTGTCGCTTTGTGCCGTAGTTTTCTCCCGCAAGGGTTTCCACAAAAAATCTCTTTGTTCTCTATGGCGTGCATGATTTACATTGATACTTCCTCATTTACTTTATTTAATTTATCTAAGACGCTTGCATACATCTACTTTTACCTTTTAATCAAGGGTGATCATCCATTGATGTAATTAAAGGCTTGTACTAGATCACGGCCTGGAATGTACAAGAATTCAGAATCTTTAGAATAAAATTCATCTTGTAATACCTCATCTTACGTACTTTGTGATTGCTTATGATTGTCTATAAATGTGTCTATACTCAGAAATTTTCTAAAATAAGGAAACACAAGAAAACTGCCTTGTGCATTTTCTAGTTTTAACAACGAGTATAAAACAAAGAGAGATGAAGTGATATGATTTTGAAATCCTTAAAGTATCTTAGTTATAGTAGTTTTCTATATGAATTCCCTTATTGATTTGATTGATAGAAATTTTAAACACTTGTAAGTCTAGTTCACATTACATGATCCTCGGGATTGAAGAGATTATGTAGATTTGTAGATCGGCTAGACTAAAATTTAAAGTGTTGAGGAAACAAGCTGGGAAACTTTGTCCATCACGTTCAGAAAATAAGAGAAGTAAGGAATGTTTAAGATATGGATTTCTAAAAATCTTATCTCACTATTAATATCAAAAGAAGAAGTAAAAGAGAGTATTTTAAAAATATATTGAATACCAAAAAGGGCTATTATGAACGCTTGCCTTTCCGCGCTCCCGGCCCTCCCTTTCGAAAAGGGAGTATGTGTAAATCACCGTTTATGCCACTGGCTCGTCTCTTTTTCGAGGGCTTTTTCGATTGTCGTATTAAACTGGATATGTTTGGATGAGTTCGTATAAGACCAGAGTCGCCACTAGCAAGTTATTTCGAATCTATAGTCTGCTAAACCCCTTAGAAATGTTAGAGAAGAGAATCGGAAGATTCCTTCCTCTAAAATGACTCTTTTTTATATGCCGTCAGAGATTCGAGGTAAGGGATCACGATTACAGAATGGGAAGGTGTTAGGCACCCACTCTGCCCATACTGAGGTACGGTCTTTACATCACAGAATTGAACTAGTACTTCAAAGTCTGATTTATTCCTTATACATTCTCATGAATTATATGATGCATGAATGTAGGTTTGAACAGTAAGAGTTTCTGAGGGGTAGGTTTCCATTAATAGGCAAGCCCAGAGCATACGCTCGAACTGACAGGTGCTTTATTCGAGATGCATGCTGTGTGTTTGATCGGTCAAAGTTTCTGATGAATGAATTTTGGGCAAACCGGCAAACTTCAGAGCATACGCTAAGACCTGATCAAGTGTTTGTAGTGAAATGATAAGCAGGGGGGGTTGGAAGAATAATAAATATTGCACTTATGCTAGATGTGATGAGATGATGCTGATATAAGAGTAGCTAGATGGACGGAGGTATCGCAAGGATTAGCTTCGAGTGGCTAAGATTAGGACTTAGGTAGCTTGGGGGACTTGAACCAGGGTCAGGCTGGGCTGAACCAGGGCTAGACTCTTCGCACTCGGGCTCTCCTTAGTGGAGGAGTGGACTAAAGAGATGGGATGAACTTTGAATTTTTTGAATTTTCTCTGAAAGTTGAGGGGTGTTGAGAATAAGAAGGGGTGGGGGTATTAATAGCTGTGAGCAGTGGCAGCTCTCGTAAATAGGGACGGGCGGCCATTAGACGGCCGCCCGTATGACCATCTTGCTTCAGCTTTGGAGTGTACTTGCTTCGAACCTGAAGGAGAAAATGGTCGGAGGTCCGGGTTCGGAGCTGCTCCGAAGCCGCGGCTCGGAACTAAGTGAGTCAACTGGGTTTGAAAGATGGGTTTCGACTGGGTAAGTCGACTGAGTGCGAGGGATAGACTGACTCAGTGGGTTGACTCGATGATTTGACTCAGCGGGTTGACTCGAAAAGGTTGACTTTTTGGGGATTTTTGGATTGGTTTTTTCTATGGATGGTTTTGCGGGCTGATTTTTAGGGGTGAGTTAACTCGGTTCAGGATTGAGTTGGGCTATGGATTGGGGCTTACAAGGATAAGTTTGGCTGGTTTGGACATGGGGTTTGGGGGTGTAGACCTCCATCCATTTAGCTGTCTCAGTCAACATTGTAGTCGAAGGTGGGGTGTCTATAGATGCCCCTCTTTAGCAGAGGTTGCGTGCAACCGAATGTCAAAGCTAGTGGACACCCCACTTCTAACTTAATCATTCATAAATCGTGGTCTGGAATCTTTGCTTGCCTTTGTATCTGTGTCAGTTGATTTTCTGAAAATAGATAACTTGCACATACTGTGGGAGTTTAGAGAAAACGTTGCGATTGTCCTTGCATGAGCTGCGACTTGGGTACCCAATCACAACCCTTCTGTTCCCGATCGGTACTAATATCGAAAAGGTGCAGCAGAGCCTCTACGTCCATTGTAATCTTACGAGGTTACTGACCCTGTGACTGATTGTTCGTTGCTTTTCCGGATCACTCCAGGATTACTTGTTTCTCTTGACTGTCAAAGTGGTTAGCTGCTCTGTGTCTGCGCAGCCTTACGGGTAATCCACTACTCTACTTGGACTCAGTCAAGGTACTTCAGGCATCCACACCTAGGTATGTGCTGGTGAACTTTTTCCACCTAATCTTCTGGTTTTGATACTTGGGTTACAATTCATCATTTTCACCATTCAGATGGTTTCTTTTACTGAGCCTTTTGGCTTTCATCTTTTCGTATCTGGCATTTGGTACGACCGTCCTGACATTGGAGTTCAGTCCGACTATACTTTGAGTGCATTGGATCTGATGGTCCCCAGGGAAACCGCAAGACGTCGGATCTTATTTGATTTTTGCGTCGACTCCTACTCAGAGATGTGGAAGATCTCTTAGTGTCTTGGAGGCCGAACGCTCTAGTGAGAAAGTATTTTTGAATTTTGGAAAGATACCCACTCTGGGGAGTGATACTCCGTGGGGTTTTTATTTGTAAATAGGGTCATATATATGTCTTTATGATTTTGAAAAGGAGATCTGGCTTGCATGTGCCTCCACTTGGGATGCCTGTGGGGTCTTTGGCTAACCAACTTTATTTTTAAAGCAGGTAAACATGATGATTGATGTGATGGATGTTGATGTATGTGGATGCATGGTTTGGCTCATTCTCTTTCAGTCTAATGATTTTACTTTTGCTAGAGACCTAGAGAACTTGAGCTTATTGCTTGACCAAGCAGATGTTTGGTCAATGGGTTGGTCAAGATCCCGACCGATCGTCAATCAGGTCCATTGTCCCAACATTTTGTTACTAGGAATAGATGAAAGGCAGTTTTGGGTGGCAACCTCAAGATACTCTTATGGGGAATAGATGTGATTGAGATGGTTTCTAGTTACTAGTTTTGGTCAAGATTCCAATTTGTGGGCGATCGGATCCGTCATCCGAAACTGTGAAGTGGGTGAGCGGAGTTCGAGATTTCTGAAGTGCTTTGCTGGGGATAGTGACATTTTTTTGTGATTTTTGCAAGTATTGATCCAAATCTTTACCTAAGTGGTCATGATGGAGATCGGTGTTATTAAAACAGTAGAAATGTTTTTGTCATTTTGTAAATATCTGATCTGAATCTCTTCCCGAGTAGTCAAGATGAAGATCGGTGTTATTGAAAACAAAGAAAATATTTTTGTGATTTTGAAGGCTAATTTTGCAATGTTTTGGTGTTTTGTCGGATTTTCTGAAATGCAGGAAAAGGTATGAAATTTTTATCCACCTCCAGCTTCTACTGTTGGTAAGGTACCCGATCCATTTTACGTCAGCGAGCAAGACGAGTCTCACACAGTTAAGTGCCGTAGTTTTACATCTCGGATGAAGGGATTGAGGGTTTTCAGTCAATGTACCCACAAAGTTTCCTGTTCCTCATGTGCAATGCACATAGACCACGTATCATCCGACGGACTCCTTCAGTCACAAAATGAGCCACATCCTCACATTTCCCTTTATCAATCCAGTTTGGGGTCTTATGTTGCTCACAATTTCGTGAGGGTGCACTTCACCTCCCAACTGCCTTAATCCTCTTCATGAGTTTTAGGAACAGGGAACATCCGTCAAATTCAACAGCGACTTCCAAATCAAGGTCGTCTATTACAGTGTGTTCAACACAAATAGGATTGCGAGGCTCTGCCCGCCTCGGCCCTTACCTGCTTAAAGAACTCCGGACACCCGTACGATCAAATGTCAGCCATGTCCAGAACAGGTTAGGAAAGAAAGCCCCCGAGAAGTTAATCACAGTGTAGTTTAAGGTCTTCAGACTGCTGGAGATAGATCTATGCAGTTACAACCAGAGTTGAATTTTTGCTTATTTTTTAGAAAGTTCTAGACCTTGACTCGAGAGGTCGAGATTGGTGCTAGCTTTTATGGAAAACTTAAAATATTTTTGGTATTTTTGAAATAATCTAGGTCATCGAACCTTGACTCGAAGGGCCAAGATTGATGCCGGTTTTTTTGTTGAAAGCAAGAAAGTCCCCCGAGAAGTTAATCCCAGTGTAGTTTAAGGTCTTCGGACCAAAAGTATGTTCATGCTGAAAATACATTGTTTTTGTGATTTTTGAAAAGATCCGGACTATCAGACCTCGATCCGAGCTGTCAAGGTTGACGCCGGTTTTTATTACGAAACCTCTCGAGATGTTTGATCCCGACGTAGTTTAAGGTCTTCAGACCAAAAACTTTGTACATGAAGATACGACATTTTTTTTATTTTTCGAAAGATCAGGTCTATCTGATCCCCCCTTGAGCGGTTGAGATCGAACGACGATTTTTATTATGAAACCTCTCGGGATGTTTGTTCCCGACGTAGTTTAAGGTCTTCAGACAAAAAACATTGTACATGTTATGAAGTACAGTTTTTTAGTGTTTTTAGAAAAGATCCGAGTCATCAAACCTTACCCTGAGTGGTCGAAATTGACGCCAATTTTTATTGAGAATCACTCGAGACTTGATCCCGACGTAGTTTAAGGTCTTCGAACAAAAAGCTTTGTATAGATGATGGCGCATTTTTGTATTTTTGAAAATAATTCGGATCGTCGAATTATGATTGGGATGGTCGAAATCGATATCGTTTTTATTAAAAATCTCTCGAGATGTTGATCCCAACATAGTTTAAGGTCTTCGGACCAAAAACTTTGCACAAATAATTGAAAATCAGGGTTGGAAATTTCTTATGTATTCTGAAGATGACTCGGGTCATCAGTTCATGACTTTGGATGACTGAGATCAATGTTTGACCAAGTCAATTCTTTTTCCTTTTGAAAATCTCATGGAGCCTTTTTCCACATCATCTTCTCATTTTCTTATCATTTTCTCAAGAGATGAAATTTTTATCAATTTCTCTTCATTTTCTTTCTCTCTTTCTCTTCCATCACTTCCATCTTACACAAGGATGAGATTCCTTGCAATTCATCTTTCAAAAGGGGGAGTTCTTCCCAAGGAGGAGGAGGGTGTCAAATCTTGTCAAGAGGGGAAGGACGGATGGCCTTCTGGTGGCCGCCTGTCTGCCCCCTTGTCCACTGGTTTTTCCAGTGGCTTGGATAATAGGGGTGGCCCATTTTGTGTATAAATTCAAGGGCATGGCCCCCCTCTCATTCATGCACCCTCTCTCTCTCTTGTCTCTTGCTCACTTTCCTCCTTTTCTTCAAGTTTTCTTTTTCTCTTTTGGTGGCCCTTTCTTCCTTCCAAGTGGTGGGGCTATTTAGTGAAGCTTGGGACAGCAAGGTGAAGCTTGAGACAGCAAGGTGGTCTCATTGGTGAGTGGTGAAGGCATGGCCCACTTCCTTTATTTTTTTCATCCTTTCTTTTTTCACTTTCTCATGTCCCTCTTCTCTCCCTTTCATGTAGGTATCTTCCAAGAGGTGTGGTGGGCCCAAGTTTGAGAGACTTTAAGACTTTATTCAAAGCATCAAGGTGGTGCATTGGGATGGAGCTTTCAAGTCTCCTTTTTCTTTCACCTTCTTTCAAATTCTCTTCATGTGTACAAGAGTGCCTTTTCCATGTTCATCAAGTGTGCATGGGAAAGTCTCATTCTTTCTTTCCATTTGTGTTGGGCCTAATTTGTAAGAAATGGGCCCAAAATGAAGTTAGGGCCTTTGGTGTATTTGGTTGGGCTCAAAACTTCATTTTGGACTCTCACATGTGCACTTGTCATTTCCTTTTTTTTCCTTCATGTTTCTCATGCTTTCTAACTTTCCTTTCTTTTCAAGTGTTGGGCCCATGGGAGTGAGTGGGGCCCACTTCAGATTTTTAGGCATTCAATCACTATTTGAAGTAGCCCCATTTCTTCATTTATGTATGTATGGACAAGAGGAGCCCAAACCACACTCTATTTGCATTTTCTTTCCCTAAGTGGGCTAATTTTCAAAGTTGGGCTTCCATGCCCAAGTGGCCCACTTTTCTTATCATTTTTTTTCTAAACAATCCTTTTAGAATAAAGTGTGTCAAGACTCTTATCACATTTCAAGATTGGTGAGCCCTTATTCCATTTGTGGCTCATGTGCAATTTGGTAAAGAGGCTTCCACCACACTTTGTGCATTTGGGATTCATTTTTCCTTCTTTGTTGGTTAGAGATTTGGGCCACTTGGGTTTTCAAGAGGGCTCAATGATGGGTTAAACCATCACTCTTTCAAGTCCAAGTGGGTCCTTGAATAGTGGAAATAATGCAATGTTCAAAAGTGTGCTTGTGATGTTTCCACCCTAAGTGGGTCCTTCTTTAAGATTTCTAAATGGGCCTTCCACCATTCTTAGCTTCTCAAGCCCATTTGGTAGGTCATTATTCCATATTTCCTTTGTTCCAAATGACTTCCAAATCATGGAAGATGGTTGGTACACATAAGTTGCCCATGTTGGGCCCAAGATTGGGCACTTTTGACTTTTCTTTGCAAATGGGCTATGTGCACCAAACTCAACCATATTCATTTTGTTCCATGGAGGTTGGGTGGTCCACTAATTTAAATCTTTCATGTTCCAGCGACTTCTCTTCCAATGAAGAGAGTGGTACACATAAGTTGCCCAAATTTGACCCTTTGACGGGTGCTTCCAATCTTGTTCTCTTCAGTGGGCTATGTGTACTACTCTTGACCTTTAGGGAGTGTTTTAAATTTATCTTGACATTCCATAAGTTCCACTATTCTGTCTTTGTCTATGCATTCATATGTACAAGAAATGGGGGCATTTCAAGTGATGGCCATGAAACCCATTGCCTTTATGTGGCAAGTGGACCATCTTTTTGCTTCCAAGTGATGGTTTGTGAATTTAAACCTTTTGTGCCTTTGATGTTCTCTTGTGCATTGAGATGGTTCCCTTGTCATATATAGGCTTTGATGTATAACCTCTCTTAAACAACCCCACTTTCTCTTAAATGGGTGCCCAACAAATACCAATAGTGAGACATGGGGTTGGGATTCTGGATTTTTCTTTGAGACATATGACTTTTCCCCATGGCTTTCTATGGTTTAATTTGAACAAGTTTGAAAGTGAGATGCTTACCTTATCAAGTCGGTAGGAATTGATGGCGGACGGTACATGGGGTCGTGGTGGTCGTGTTCAGAAGGATGATCCTGCTTATATTCCCCATCGTGGGGACCATATGTGCTCTTTATCCAGAGAACACCAGCCACTTCCGGATATTAAGGGTTGGGGGACCCGAGAATTGTGGGATGACTGGGTGGAACCTCATCACCCTCTGATCAAGCATGTACTAACTGTACTGCTTTTGCTGGCCCTTACTCTCTTAGGTTCAAGAGAAGTAAGGTCAACCGTATGCTCCTAACCACCTTGTGTGAGAGATGGAGAGACGAAACTCACACTTTTCAGTTTCCGTGTGGTGAGTAGGGGATTACTCCCCTGGACGTCTACATGCAGATAGACTTCCCTTTCTATGGGGTGACTCTTTCTTGTGCTAGTTCCCTTTCTTCCATCGAGCCTGAGGATTGTATGCGGCTTTTGGGGGCTATTCCCCCTTCTTCAGAATTTCAGCATAACCAAGTGAAGCTTCATTGGCTGATGAACACTTTTACTTCATTGGTACCCACGACCAAGCTCAAGGCTTTGTATAAGGCACGGGTGTTGAGCTCTTAAATGTGTATATTCTAACCCCATTTCATCACTAACTATGCATCGTTTTCATGTTCAAAGACTATTCTAAAGCATGTTTTGTGATTGCAGGAACGAGAAGGGGACTTCACCAATTTAATGCTTAAAAAGCTCACTCTGTACACATTGAAGATGAAAAGACCAAGCACCAAAGGGTTGAAGAAAGAAGCAAAAAAGAAAGAGAAGGAGAGAAGAAAGAAGTGTAAAAAATTACACTGAAGACCGGTTGGCCATAGCCCAGGACCGGTCATCCGACTGGTCCGAACACTCAACAGGGGCCCCTTTGTTGCCAAACCTTGCAGGACCAAAATCGCTCATTTACGACTGGTCGTGCGACCAGGTCGTCCACTACTCAGACCGGTCGTTAAATTAAAAATGGGGTTCGAATTTTCATAAAACTCTCTGGACTGTTTTTGGACTTTTACGACCGGTAGTCCATGAGCTTAGACCGGTCGTCTGTGTAACGGAGCTTCTTCTACAAGCTCCAAATTCTACTGCGCAAAACATAATTTTTGCGGGATTTCTCGAAGTTTCTTCGCACCAAGGGCCCAAAACATATAAAAGGGCACATCTAACTCATTCCTAAGGTAACATAAAAGAGATCTACTACGGTGGGAGGCGGAGAAGGACAGATCCAGAGTTCTACAACTCCATCTAGTTTGCTTTCTAATTTCTGTTTTTATGCTTTCCTTATTTGAATTCATGTTTCCTTGGATCATGATTGGCCAAGCCTCTTAGCTAAGGCTAAGAGGTGAAGCTTGTAGTGAATCTAAGATGCTTTAATTCGTTTATATGTTTCCAAGTTTAAATTTTTATTGAAGAACATTGGTTATTGGAGTTTGAATAAAGTTATAAGTAGTTTTCCTTAATCTTATGATGGCTCATGGATGTTTGGAAGAATTGTTTTAGTTCTTAGTTGTTTTACATGGATCTAAACCTATACGCTCCGAGGAATCGGATTCAATACGCTCTAGACTTGGATTCTCATGTGAGAACTTCAAACCAATGTTCTACCTTTTGTTCTAAAATTCAATTTGGGTGTTGCTTATGCATGTGATTTGAATGAAGTTTAAATCATAATATAAATAAGCTTTGTGACAGGGTTTGATGATTATTATGATTGTGATCTTAACCTATTGGAACTAGGATTGACCTATGCAATTGAGTGTGCTCAAGTCCTAACTTGAATTGAGGGAATCATGTTTATGAACAACAAATGAATTGGACTGTTTTGCTGAATTAACCGCTCTATCATCCAGCTAAATAGAATTTGATTTCGATTTTAGTTGTGTAATTGGGAAACCACAATGAATTATGCATCAAGGATTGCTACAAGTGGATCCTTAGACCCCTAGTGCTCTTTTATATTAATTACATTCAATTTTAATTTCAGATTACCATCTACATTCAAAAACTAAAATCGGTTTAGTTTGATCTCAATTAGAGAATATTAGAAGTAGTTTTGTGAATTCCTAACAAGTCCATAAGAACGATCTCGGTCTCTACTAAATTATTACTACATCGCAACCCTACACTTGGGGAAGCGAACAAGTTTTTAGCGCCGCTGCCAGGGATTTTTGACGGTTTTTATAGAATTTCTGAAAATAGTTTCTTATTTAGATTTTTAAGAGTCCTTTACTAACTTAGTTTGCTTTATTTTATTTTTTCAGGGATTCTAGGAGTCGAAGTAGTCACTTCAATCAGGTTTTTCTAACCTTTTTTAATCTTTTACTTTTCTGAGATTTGCATGCCACATTGGGTTCGGGATTCTAATACCGACTGATTAGTGAAGGAGGGATTGTTGAGGGGATTGATAAGGGACCATGTGCTAAGAAATGTTTAGATTCCCAAATTTTTCCTGAATTATGGCTGAAAATCAACACGATCCAAGGCTCAATCAAAATCTAGGCCAAAACCAAACTGAAACGGGTGAGAATGAGGTTGAGAATGTTCCTCGACCTAGAACTTTACATGATTACTTACAACCTGCAAGAGCGAGTACTCCCTCATGTATAATTTCTCCATAGAACGCAGGGAATATTGATCTAAAACAGGGAGTAATCCAACTCCTTCCCAAATTCCTTGGTTTAGACAGTGAGAGTGCATATCAACATCTTAAGGAATTTGATGAGGTGATAATCACGTTGCACTTTGTAAACATATCTGATAATGCCGTGAGACTTAGGTTATTCCCTTTTTTCCCTGAAAGAGAAGGCTAAGGCCTGGCTTTATGCACTAAGGCCAAGATCACTTGGCACATGGACTGAAATGACTAGGGAGTTCATTACAAAGTTTTTCCCTATTCATAAAACAAACATGTTGAGGCGCTTAATCATGAATTTTGCTCAAAAAGAGGATGAGACCTTCTTCCACTATTAGGAGACGTTCAAAGACTTATTAAACATATGCCCACATCATGGCTATGACATTTGGTGGGTAATAAGCTTTTTGTATAAAGGACTGACTTCACCCATGCGCCAATTCGTAGAGATGATGTGCAATGAAGAATTCATGAATAAGGAAGCCGAGGAAGCATGGGACTACTTTGATATCTTAGCCGAGAATGCACAATCTTGGAATACAACTAAACCAACAAATCCTAAGATAACCCAACAAAGAGAAAAGAGAGGAATCTATGTCCTCTCCGAAGAAGACAACATAAGTACACGTGTGGCTAACCTCACAAGAAAAGTTGAAGCCATGGAATTAGGGAAGGAAGAAAAGACTAAGGAAGTTGAGAATATTTGAGGAATTTGTTCTGCTAACCAACATGCAACACAGGATTGTCCTACAATTTTTGCATTTCAAGAAGTTCTACAAGAACAATCAAATGCCATAAATAATTATCAACAACCATTTAGTAATCCAAACTCAAACAGGTTTAATTCTACTTGGAAGAACCATCCCAACTTTAGTTGGAGGAATAGGCCATCAGAGAATGCCAACAACAACCCAAAAGCTACGCTTGGGGAGATATTGGGCACATTTGTCTCGGCCCAAGCTGAGTATAATAAGAATAATTCTCAGAAAATCGATGGGTTCATGCAAAAACAATTAAAATTCAACTAGAATTCATCTCAAGCCATCAATGATTTGAAAACCTCAATGGATAGAGTTGAATCTCATCTGAGTGTTAGGGAGAAAGTCACACTTCCTGCCCAACCTCTCCCTAACCCAAGAACCCAATTTGAGATACAAGACCTCAGCCCATCCTCCCAAAATACAGAGCATGTTTAAGCTATCACCACATTGAGGAGTGGCAAAAAAATTGATAAATCTAATCCGGTGAAGGCCCCAAAGCCTAATGATCCGAAATTTTTCAAAAAGGATGATAGCCCGAACAGTACTCCACATGAGAAAGAACTGGAAAGGCAATACCAGCCAGTTGCCCTATTTCCCTAAAGGTTGATTTCACCCAAACCTTTAGATAAAATTTTGAAAATCCTAGAGGTTTTTAAGCAAGTGAAGATCAACATTCCATTGTTGGATGCTATAAAACAAAACCATCTTATGCCAAATTTCTGAACGAATTATGTACAGTCAAAAGGGAACACAATGTTCATAACAAAGTACTTTTGACTGAGAATTTGAGCACCAATATTAAACAAGAGGCACCCCAAAAATACAAGGATCTGGGTAGTCCTACCAACTCATGCATCATAGGGGACTACCGGATCAAACAAGCCTTACTCGATTTAGGGGCAAATGTTAACATCATCCCATACTCGGTCTATGAACAACTTGGGTTAGGAGAATTGAAACCCACCAAAACCACACTCCAACTTGCTGATGATCTATTCATATACCGAGAGGAATGATCGATGATGTCTTAGTCCAAGTTGATAAATTCTACTACCCAGTAGACTTTATTGTCTTGGATACACATCCCGTGATAGGTACCGGTGCTCAAATTCCTGTCACACTTGGCTGCCCTTTTCTAGCTACTTCAAATGTGATCATCAATTGAAGAAATGGGCTTGTACAAATGTCCTCTAGAAATATGACACTCGAGCTGAATATTTTTTATTTATACAAACAACCATGGGAAGTTGATGACGAGGTCCACGGAATAAATCTGATCGAATCATTCATGAAAGACACATCCCTCTTGACATTCTATTTCGATCCCTTAGAGGCATATTTGGCCCACTCTCATGAGATTGATGATGACATGATAAGAGAGATGGATGCCATTTTGGATTCTATGCCGGTACTTAATAATAAAAGATGAAAGACACCATTTAAGCCTTTGCTTCTAACTAAAAATAAGCCTCTTCCATCTAGTATTAAGGCTCCGAAGCTCAACCTAAAACCCTTACCTACTTATTTGAAATATATATACTTAGGTCGAGATGAGACATATCCGGTGGTGATTTCTTCCCACTTGGATGAAGAACAAGAGAGTGGGTTGATAGCCACTCTAAAAGAGCATAAGAGCACCATTGGGTGGTCAATTGCGGATCTCAAGGGCATAGACCCCCTTATTTGTACTCATCACATACACCTTGAGGACAATGAGAAGACATCTAGGCAACCACAAACATGCCTCAATCTAAACATGAAAGAGGTGGTTAAAGACGAGGTGTTGAAACTATTAGATGTGGGTATCATCTACCCAATATCTGATAGTCAATGGATGAGTCCAACTCAAGTGGTGCCTAAGAAATCCAGAATAACCATCATAGCCAATGCCAGCAATGAACTCGTGCCAACCAAGGTCCCTACCGGTTGGAGAATGTGCATTGATTACAGGAAGCTAAACACAGTTACAAGGAAAGACCACTTCCCCTTACCATTTGTTGATTAAATTTTAGAAAGGTTGGCGGGTCATTTCCACTTTTGCTTCCTTGATGGATATTCAAGATATAACCAAATAGAGATCGCCCTAGAGGACCAAAAGAAGACTACATTCACATGCCCATTCGACACTTTTGCCTATAGAAGGATGCCGTTTGGACTACGCAGTGCCCCTGCCACATTTCAGCGTTGTATGTTGAGCATTTTTTATATGGTGGGATCGATTCTCGAAGTCTTCATAGACGATTTCTTGGTATTTGTTTGTAATTTTGATGAGTGCCTTATGCACTTAAAAACTGCTTTAAAAAGATGTGAAGAGAAGAACCTCATGTTGAATTGGGAAAAATGTCATTTCATGGTTAAAAAAGAATAGTCCTTGGTCACATTATCTCAGAAAAAGGAATCGAGGTGGATAAGGCTAAAATTAATCTTATCTGTACCCTTCAACCACCCAAAAGCATACGAGATGTGCGGTCCTTTTTAGGACATGCCGGATTCTATAGACGGTTCATAAAAGACTTTAGTTCACTCTCTCGTCCTTTATGTAACCTCCTTCAGAAGCAAAACTCATTCGAGTGGAATAAGGATTGTCAAAATGCCTTTGACAAACTTAAAGGTATGTTGACATGCGCTCTCATAATGTAACCGCCTGATTGGAGCCTTCCTTTTGAAATTATGTGTGATGCAAGCGACTATGCTATTGGGGCAGTGTTAGGCCAGAGAAAAGAGAAGAAGCCATACGTTATTTATTATACAAGTAGAACTCTAAATTCGGCTCAAGCAAATTATACAACTATGGAAAAGGAATTCTTGGCCGTAGTATTTGCATTAAAAAAATTTAAGTCCTACTTGATTGGATCTAAGATTATTATATTCACTGACCATGCCACGCTTAAGTACCTTCTCACTAAGAAGGATGCTAACCACGTTTATTAAGATGGATCCTACTACTCCAAGAATTTGACATAGAAATATGTGATAAGAAAGGAGTAGAAAACATAGTGGCTAACCGTCTCTCTAGACTTATTTTCACCGATTCCCCTAAGATGACCGCGATCAATGACATGTTCCCTGATGAATAACTTTTTAAAGTCTCCCAATTTTCATGGTGTGCGGACATTGATAACTATCTTGCTACAGGTATAATTTCGACACATTGAAAAAAGCAAGATAAAGATAAGTTCTTCAACTAGGTAAAAAAATTCCTATGGGATGACACGTTCTTATTCAAGTACTGTCCTGATCAAATTATAAGGAGATATGTGTCGGATGATGAGCAACAGAGTATCATCTCCTTTTGTCATTCTCAAGCGTGTGGTGGCTACTTTTCGGCTAACAAGACCACAGCCAAAATTCTGCAATGTAGGTTTTATTGGCCCACATTGTTCAAGGATACTCATGAGTTTTGCAAAATGTGCGAGCCTTGTCAGAAATTAAGAGGAATATCCTGTAGAAATATGATGCCACTCAATCCCATCTTACCAATCAAAATTTTTTATTGTTGGGGCATTGATTTCATGGGTCCATTTCCATCTTCTTTTGGAAATTTATATATTTTTCTTGTCGTCGATTATGTTTCAAAATGGGTCGAGGCGATTCTATGCTGGAATAATGACCATAAAACGGTCATTAGATTCTTAAAAGAAAACATATTTTCCCAGTTTGAAACTCCTCGAGTCATTATAAGTGATGGAGGGTCTCACTTTTCTAACTGCCCATTTAAAGCTTTAATGAAGAAATATGGCGTAAATCACAAGGTGAGCACTCCCTATCACCCACAAACAAGTGGACAAGATGAGATATCCAACAAAGAAATTAAACATATTTTGGAGAAAATAATGAACCTTGATGCAAAGATTGGTTGCCTCGACTTACCGATGCACTCTAGGCTTATCGTACCACTTTCAAGACCCCCATTGGAATGTCTCCTTATAGACTTGTCTATGGGAAAGCTTGTCACTTGCCCGTGGAGTTGGAACATAGGGCATATTGGGCAATAAAGAAAATGAATTTTGATTATGACGAAGCAACCTTGTTGTGCAAACTTTAATTGAATGAACTTGCAGAACTCCAGAACGAGGCATATAAAAATGCAAGAATTTACAAGGATAAGACGAATGTGTTCTATGATAAGAACATCCTTCGTAAGACCTTCATGATTAATTAAAAGGTTCTTATGTATAATTCTCAGCTACATATATTTTCAGAGAAATTGAAGTCTTGATGGACCAGTCCCTTCATTGTGAAAACTATTTATCCTTATGGGACTGTCGAGTTGTTGAATCAAAGGAACTTCAACATCTTTAAAGCAAATGATCAGCGTTTAAAGCCGTTCTTTGAGAACGTTCCCTCAAAAGGTATGTCCATACCTCTGACTGATCCTGTGTATCAGGATAATTGATCTCCTAATCTGATGGATGTATAGAGTAGTTTAGTACTAGGATTTTGTTGCTTTTTACATTATCTCTTCCAATTCCTACTCTCTCAGGTATTCTTAGTCCTCACTCCTCTTAATTTTATCATTGCTTTCATATTTCACTCATTACATATAATTTACATTGAGGACAATGCATGATTTAATTGGGGGTGTGAAACTTCTAGATGAAGCTAGTGTTTTGTAACATTTCGAGCAATGGTATGTAGAAAATTTTTTAACTTTTTCTGAAAATTCAAAACTCCTTTGGAAAACTTCATTTTTATGCATTCGGGATGATACGAGTAAAAGAAAAAGAGATACAAAGTGAGATATTTTTTTCATCTTGATATATCTCTAAGATAATGGTTTTCTATATGAATTCCCCTATTTATATGATTGATAGAAAATTGAAACACTTTTACACCTTGTTCACGTCACACGATTCTTATGATTTAAAGGGATTATGTAGACTTGTGGATTGGTTAGGCTTAGATTTAAGGTGTTAAGAAACCAAGCCAGGGTACTTTGTCCATCCTTATCCATGGGAAAAGAACGAAAGATATGGATTTCTAAAAATCCTATCTAATGTGTATGGAAAAAGAAAGAAGTGATGAAAATATGGGAATGATTGAAAATATGGTGGAAAATTCTGAAAAGGGCTACCTATTACCAACCGGGGGATGGTCTACCCATAACCAAAGCCGGAAATGGGAAGTAGTGTGAAAGCCGTCGAAAGGATGGTTAGGTAAATTCCTATCATAGGCTTGTTGTTTATCTATATACCTTCAACTCCCAAATCTAGCTAACTCGTGGAGAAGGTAATCCCGAAAATTCATGAGATGAACATTCACTATGCACACTAGGTTAAATTTGTTAGTGCACTTTTCTGTGGCATACTAGTGCACCTTGTTTGTCAATCACTTAGGTCAGTGATTCTAGTGTCGGTTGAGCTTAATGTTCGCTCGCCTCAAGTGTAAGGCTGCGATGTAGTAATAAATCTTGGTAAGACCGAGGTCGATCCACAGGGAAAGAGGTAAACAATTCCAAGTACTCTAATAACTAGAATCTAAGAAGTTTGAGAAGATGGTTTTTCACATAAAATAAAAAAATCTGAAATTAAGAAGAACTAGAGCATCAAGGATCCACTTGTAGTAGTCCAATGCCAATCCATTCATCCAAGTACAACACAATTAGAATCAAAGTCCTATCTCTCATCTAATTGGAAGATATAACATTCAAGCACAAACAGTCCCACTTAAATCTGGAAATCAGATTTCTAGTTCTAATGAAGCACATAGAACTTGAACTTGTAGCCTTCGGAGTAACAACCATGCCTATGGACTATGGCATGCTCAAGGGTTACTACAATTCTAATTCAAACAACCCAATCATGGTAATCTTAGAGAATTGCAAGGAACTCATGTCCGGAGCACACAAACTCTCACAAAACTTCTAAAAAAACCAAACTTTATTCAAACTAGAACTTCAAAATCCAAAATTAAGAAAAGGGTACTTGAAATAAAAGAATTAAAGCATTGGAACCAACTACAAATTTCACCTCTAGCTCTAGCTAAGAGGTTAGCTAAGGAAAAGCATATTAAAACTAGCACTAGAACTAAGGGAAGGAAGAAAAACTAGCTGGAGGAGGCTAGGTAGCTTCCTGGGACTTGAACTCCTTGCTCCCCACGTCCTTGCTTGATTTGGAATAGAAGAGAGCACCTCCTTTTATAGTGCAGCAATAGTACAGCAACATAGCAGAATTTGTTTCGCTTGGTACGGCTTAACCAATAGTCGGATTGCCTTCAAATTTGATTTGTTGCTTCCTTGTAATGTGATCTTCCTCATAGATGATTTAGATTTCCAAGATTATCCTCTGAATGGGCCCACCAATCACATCACCGACCGCCTCTCAAAATCGCACACTTTGGGTACCTTTAGAACCAGTCATCTTACTTTCAACGCTCCGGAGTGTACAGATGTCGGATTGATCCCAAATTTTGAACATTCGTAGAAAACTTCCTCCTCTACATGATAGATGGATTAGATTGTCCAAAACAATCTCAGAATGTGGTCCGAAAATTAGAACAATTAGGGCTTTTATAAACTCTGCGCAGTTAGAGCTTTCTGGATGGTCCATCTTTCTTCAACCGGTACGATCAAACCACACATCCTTTTGATCTGAAACTTTTGTGGTTATTCATATATGGATGTGGTCTAAAAGATGGTCTAAGTAGATTCTTCATATCATCAATGATAGGCCACCTTGACCGGCCCAGAGTGGAACAGCAAAATCTGGAACTTTCTGGACAGCTCGTATTGTTTTGGCCACCACGATCAATCCGTAGCTCCGATCGACACGAAACCACTTGGGTTAGTTCGGTGTCGAGCTCCTCTTCGACATGGATGTGTTGGATTTTCAAATATCATCAAAATGGGCCCAGAAAACTGGTCCAAAAAACCAGGTACGGGAATACCTTGCTGTTTTAGAATCTGGAATCTGAAACTTGCATGGCCGACCGGTCACGACCGGTCGGACAAGGCTGGCCTTGTTCCAGGGAGTGCATCAGACCGGTCATGACCGGTCGGGCCTTCTTGGCCGACCGGTCTTGACCGGTCGGACCCAATTTTGCTTATTTTTCTTCTTTCTTTTCTTCTCTCCTTCCTCTCTCTTTGCTTTCTTCTTTCTTTGGTCCACCTTGGGCCTTCATCAAAGGCTCCAAATGGCCCCTTTTTGGTCTCTAATTGAGTGAAGTCCGCTCTCATTCCTATGATCACAAAACATGTGTTAGATGGGCCTTTAAATCATGAAAATCATGCAAACCATGTCATGTAATGGGCAATGCAATGTATAAATTGGAGGTTCAACACTTAATGAAGACGAAGACGAAGACTGAAGACTCAAGTGGCCCTGCTGCATCAAGGAAGAAGAAACAGGTAAAAGTGATGCCTTGGTGAGCCTTGAACTTTGACCAAAACCAAAACAATAACCATATTAGGCATACCATAAGTCATCTTAGAATGGCCTTAGGTGTCTCAAAAGATCACCAAAATATCGGCCTTTGAGGTTGCATGTGCTGCGAGTTCCAAGCCTAATCCATCAGCATTGTGCATTGCCTGACCGACCGGTCGGCTAGACTGGTTGTTAAGCTCTTAAATGTGCATATTCTAACCCCAATTCATTACTAACTATGCTTGAAATAAGTGATTAAAGATCCAACTAATGCATGGTTTTGTGGTTATAGGAATGAAAGAGAGAATTCATCAATTGAGGGCTTAGAGATGTTGTTTACACCCCTTGAAGATCAAAGGAATGAAGGACCAAAGTTGGAGCAAAAGTGAATTGAAGATGAAGGAGGAGAAGCTGAAAATTCAGCCAATTTCATGTCCACCGGCCGGCCGGCCACAGCCACCGACCGGCCGGCCAAACCCTCAGAAATAAGAAAGTCACTGGACATAATTTAGGAGGACAGACCCCTTGACCGACCGACCGGCCGGACTGACTGACCGGTCGGCCGACCGGCCGGCTGAAGGGTAGGTCTATACATTGCAACATCTAGCGAATTCAGTAGTTTGAAGTAGTTCCACCGGCCGACCGGTTGGCTGATGGGTCGGACTGTGTAAAAAAGACTCCAGTGAGAATTGCATTTGCAGGCACTTTGTCCGACTGGCCGGACAGGGGGTCCTACCAGCCGGTCAACACTCAAGAACATCTGGAGCTCCAAAAATCTCTATGCAAAACGCTAATCTTATGAGATTTCTCAAAGTTTCTTCGCATCTAGGGCCCCAAAGCTATAAAAGAACTCCTCTGGCTCATTCCTAGGGCATCCTAGAAGAGATTTACCACGGTGGGAGGCGGCGGAAGTCGGATCCGGAGTTCTACAACTCCTCCTAGTTTGTTCTTCTAGTTTTTATGTTTTTCTTAGTTGTTTTCATGTTTCCTTAGATCATGAATGGCTAAACCTCTTAGCTAGAGCTAAGAGGTGAAGCTTGTAGTGAATCTAAGATATTTCAATTTGTTTGATTTGGTTTCAAGTTGGATTAATAGTGAAGAACAATGGTTGAAGTTTGAATAAAGTTCTTAGTAGTTTTTCTTAATCTTATGATAGCTCATGGATGTTTAGAAGAATTCCTTGAGTTCTTAATTGTTTTCAATTATTCTAGACCTGTACGCTTCAAGGAATCGGATTCAATACGCTCTAGACCTTTGATCCTCATGTGGGAACTTCATATCAAAAGTTCTACTTTCCTGGAATTTCTGCTTATGTGTGGTTGTTTATGTGATTTGAATCAAGTTCAAATCATGATCTAGTTATACTTTGTGACAGAATTTAATGATGATTATGACTGTGATCTTAACCTATTGGAACTAGGATTGACTTATGCAATTGAATGTGCTCAAGTCCTAACTTGAATTGAGAGAATCATGTACTTGAATCACACATATGGCAGATTGTTTATTTTAACTGCTCTATCATCCGGCTAGATACGATTTAATTTCGATTCTATGAGAAAGTAAGAAACCACAGCGAATTAAGCATCAAGGATTGCTACAAGTGGATCCTTGAACACCTAGTGCTTTTTATTATTGATTACATTCAATTTAGTTCAAAATATCTATCTACACCAAATTCCTAAATTAGAAACCATTGGAAGTGTTATGTGAATTCCTACACAAGTCCTTGTGTATCGACCTCGGTCTTACCAAGATTATTACTACATCGCAACCCTACACTTGGTGAAGTGAACAAGTATTTGGCGCTGCTGCCGAGGACTTTAACGGTTTTTCACAAAATTTCTGAAAATAGTTTCTATTTGAGGTTTTTAGGACTCCTTTAATAACTTAGTTTATTTGCTTTGTTTTGTTTTTCTAGGAATTCTAGGAGTCGAAGTAGTCACTTCAAATCGGGTTTTTCTAACCCTTTTTCTTTTTATTTTTTCTGAGATTTGCATGCCACATTGGGTTCAGGATTCTAATAACCGACTCATTAGTGAAGGAGGAATTGTTGAAGGGATTGATAAAGAGCCACGCGCTAAGAAACTTTTAAATTCTCCAATTTTGTCTGAAAGTATGGCTGAAAATCAACCCAACCAAATGGCCAATCAAAATCTGGGTCAAAACCAAACCGAAACGGGAGAGAATATGGTTGAGAATATTCCCCGACCTAAAACATTGCGTGATTACTTGCAACTTGCAAGAGCGAGCACTCCCTCATGCATAGTTTTTCCACTAAATGCAAAGAACATAGATTTGAAACCGGGAATGATCCAACTCATTTCAAAATTCTATGGGCTAGACAGCGAAAGTGCCTATCAACATCTTAAGGAATTTGATGAGGTGATAGCCACAATGTACTTTGCAAATGTAACCGATGATGTGGTGACACTTAAATTGTTTCCTTTTTCCCTTAAAGAGAAAGCTAAGGTTTGGCATCATGCATTAAGACCAAGATCAATTAGCACATGGACTGAGATGACTAAGTAGTTCATTAAAAAGTTCTTCCCTACTCACAAAATGATCATGTTGAGGCGCCTTATCATGAATTTTGCTCAAAAAGAGGATGAGACCTTCTTCCAATGTTGGGAGAGGTTCAAGGACTTGTTAAATGCATGCCCACATCATGGCTACGAAATTTGGCGGGTAATAAGCTTTTTCTATGAAGGATTGACTTCACCCATGTGCCAATTCGTAAAGATGATGTGTAATGAAGAATTCATGAATAAGGAAGCTGAGGAAGCATGAGACTATTTTGATGAATTGGCCTAGAATGCACAATCTTGGGATACATCTAGACCAACAAATTTCAAGACAAACCAACAAAAGGAAAAATGAGGAATTTATGTCCTCTCAGAAGTAGATAACATAAGTGCACGTGTGGCTAGCCTCATAAGAAAAGTTGAGGCCATGGAATTGAAGAAAGGAGAGACGATCAACTCAAAAGACGTTGAAACTATTTGTGGAATTTGTGCCGAAAATCAACATGCAACACAGGATTGTCCCATAATTTCTGCATTCCAAGATATCTTACAAGAACAATGAAATACCATAAACAGTTATCAACGACCATTTAGTGCTCCAAACTCAAACACGTATAATTCTAGTTGGAAGAACCATCCCAACTTCAGTTGGAAGAATGGACCCACTGCGAATGCGAACAATACCCCTCAAGCTCAATCTTTACTAAGTCCATCCCTAGTAATTACACCAAAAGCTACGTTAGAGGAGATGTTGGGTGCATTCATATCGGTTCAAGCTGAATATACAAGACTAATTCTCTGAAAATTGATGGGTTCATGTAAGAGCAACTGAAATTCAATCAAAATTCATCTCAAGCCATTAATGACTTGAAAACTTCAATGGCTAAAGTTGAATCTCATCTCAGTGTTAGGGAGAAAGGCACACTTCCTGCCCAACCTCTTCCTAACCCAAGAACCCAATTTGAGATACAAGACACAAGCTCGTCCTCCCAAAATACGAAGCATGTTCAAGCTATCACCACCCTAAGGAGTGGAAAAATAATCGATAAATCTAATCCGGTGAAGGCCCCAAAGCCTAATGATCCGGAAATCTCCAAAGAGGATGATAGCCCGAACAATACTCTACATGAGAAAGAACCAGAAAGGCAATACAAGCCGATTGCTCCGTTTCCCCAAAGGTTGATTTCACCCAAACCTTTAGATAAAAACCTGAAAATTTTAAAGGTTTTTAAGCAAGTGAAGATCAACATTCCGTTGTTGGATGCTATAAAACAAATACCATCCTATGTCAAATTTCTAAAGGAATTGTGTACAGTTAAAAGGAAACACAATATTCACAATAAAGTACTTTTGACTGAGAATTTGAGCGCTATTATCAGACAAGATGTGCCCCAAAAATACAAGGATCCGGGTAATCCAACCATCTCATGCATCATTGGTGACTACCGGATCAAACAAGCCTTACTCGATTTAGGGGCAAGTGTTAACCTCATCCCATACTCGGTCTATGAACAACTTAGGTTAGGTGAATTGAAACCTACCAAAACCATACTCCAACTTGCTGATAGATCTATTCATATACTGAGAGGAATGATTGAGGATGTCTTAGTCTAAGTTGATAAATTCTACTACCGAGTAGACTTTATTGTCTTGGATACACATCCCGTGATAGGTACCGATGCTCAAATTCCCATCATACTTGGCCGCCCTTTTCTAGCTACTTCAAATGCGATTATCAATTATAGAAACGGGCTTGTACAAATGTCCTTTAGAAATATGACACTCGAGCTGAATATATTTGATTTATGCAAACAACCATGGGAAGTTGATGACGAGATCCACGAGATAAATTTGAGTGGAGGATACATTCCCCTTGACATTCTATTCTGACCCTTTGGTGGCATGTTTGGCCTACTCTCATGAGATGAATGATGACACAATACGAGAGATGGATGCCATTTTGGATGTTATGCCGGTACTTGATAACAAAATATGGAAGGCATTATTTGAACTTTTACCCTTAAGCGAGAACAAGCCCCTTCCATCCAATATCAAGGCACCAAAGCTCGACCTAAAACCATTACCAAGTGATTTGAAATAAGTATATTTAGGTCGAGATGAGACATATTCGGTGGTGATTTCTTTCCACTTGGATGAGAAACAAAAGAGTAGGCTAATAGCCACTCTAATAGAGCATAAGAGCGTCATTGGATGGTCGATTGCGGATCTCAAAGGCATAGACCCACTGATTTGTACTCATCGCATACACCTTGAGGAAAATACCAAGACATCTAGCCAACCACAAAGATGCCTCAATCCAAACATGAAGGAGGTGGTTAAGGCCGAAGTGGTGAAACTATTGAATGTGGGTATCATTTACCCAATATCCGATAGTCAATGGGTGAGTCCAATTCAAGTGATGCCTAAGGAATCCGAAATAACCATCGTAGCCAATGCCAATAATGAACTCGTACCAACCAGAGTCACTACCGGTTGGAGAATGTGCATTGACTACAAGAAGCTAAACACAGTCACAAGGAAAGACCACTTCCCCCAACTGTTTATTGATCAAATTTTAGAAAGGTTGGCGGGTCATTCCCATTTTTGCTTCCTTGATGGGTATTCAAGGTACAACCAAATAGAGATCACCCTAGAGGACCAAGAGAAGACAACATTTACATGTCCATTCGGCACTTTCACCTATCGAAGGATGCCATTTGGACTATGCAATGCTCCGGCCACTTTTCAACGTTGTATGTTGAGTATTTTTCTGATATGGTGGGAATAATTCTCGAAGTCTTCATGAATGATTTCTCTGTATTTGGGTGTAACTTTGATGAGTACCTTATGCACTTAAAAACTATGTTGAAAAGATGTGAAGAAAAGAACCTCGTGTTAAATTGGGAGAACTGTCATTTCATGGTTCAAAAGGGAATAGTACTTGGTTACATCATCTCACAAAATGGAATCGAGGTGGACAAAGTTAAAATCGATCTTATCTCTAACATTCCACCACCCAAGAGCGTACGAGATGTGCGGTCCTTTTTGGGACACGCCGGATTTTATAGACAGTTCATAAAGGACTTTAGTTCACTCTCTCGTCCTTTATGTAACCTCCTTCAAAAGGAAAACTCATTCGAGTAGACTGAAGATTGTCAAAATGCCTTCGACAAACTAAAAGGTATGTTGACATGTGCTCCCATAATGCAACCACCTGATTGGAGCCTTCCTTTTGAAATTATGTGCGATGCGAGCGGCTACGCTATTGGGGCTGTGTTAGGCCAGAGAAAAGAGAAAAATCCATGCGTCATCTACTATGCAAGTAGAACTTTAAACCCGGCTCAAGAAAACTACACTACTACAGAAAAAGAACTTTTAGCCCTAGTTTTTGCTTTAGACAAGTTTAGGTCATACTTGATTGGATCCAAGATCATCGTATTCACTGACCATACTGCGCATAAGTACCTTCTCTCTAAGAAGGATGCTAAGCCACGCTTGTTAAGATGGATCCTCCTACTCCAAGAATTTGACATAGAAATACGTGATAAGAAAGGAGTAGAAAATGTCGTGGGTAACCATCTCTCTAGACTTATTCTCACAAATTCCCCTGAGACGACTGTTATAGGCAAAATGATGGAGATAAGATTTCACGCGGAAATGCCCAAAACGTCCATTCGACTCTCGAGATTATCTGATCGAGAGTCGAATGTTGGATAGGTACGAGACGTCCATTCGACTCTCGAGATTAGCTGATCGAGAGTCGAATGTTTGATAGGTGCGGGACGTCCATTCGACTCTCGAGATCACCTGATCAAGAGTCATAGATTGAAAAATACGGAGCAGCTATTCGCAAGTCCCGAGTCTTCATAACCGATAGTCAAATACGGCAAAGCTCGATCCGCGAGCAGACCTTCTCACAAGTCGTTGAAAGACATTACACCCAAAATATGTACTTGGACTCGCGACCACATTTTAACCTACGAGCAGCTTTACTACGGGCGTCTCCTTCCTTTTCGGAGTCCATGACTCCCAGCTACGGGCGTCTCCTTCCTTTTCGGAGGCCATGACTCCCAGCTACGGGCGTCTCCTTCCTTTTCGGAGGCTATGACTCCAACTATGGCTTCCGGCCGGATCCAGCCGGATTTCAAGGGATTACCATCTAGGGGCGTGATTGTTGGAATAAATCATTGGGTTGGATCTGACTAAAAAGATAGGATCTTATCCCATGAAATCAGCGGATTCTCAGTATCGTATGCGACATCAACGGGATTTCGACATCTCACGTAACAGATTGGATTGTTTCAGATCTATATAAGGGGATGGCTCCCTTGAAGAGGATGTTCGCTTGCCTCAAGTGTAAGGCTGCGATGTAGTAATAAATCTCGGTAAGACCGAGGTCGATCCACAGGGAAAGAGGTAAACAATTAGAAGTACTCTAATAACTAGAATCTAAGAAGTTTGAGAAGATAGTTTTTCACATAAAATAGAAAAATCTGAAATTAAGAAGAACTAGAGCATTAAGGATCCACTTGTAGTAGTCCAATGCCAATCCATTCATCCAAGTACAACACAATTAGAATCAAAGTCCTATCTCTCATCTAATTGGAAGATATAACATTCAAGCACAAACAATCCCACTTAAATCTGGAAATTAGATTTCTAGTTCTAATGAAGCACATAGAACTTGAACTTGTAGCCTTCGGAGTAACAGCCATGCCTATGGACTATGGCATGCTCAAGGGTTACTACAATTCTAATTCAAACAACCCAATCATGGTAATCTTAGAGAATTGCAAGGAACTCATGTCCGGAGCACACAAACTCTCACAAAACATCTAAAAAACCAAACTTTATTCAAACTAGAACTTCAAAATCCAAAATTAAGAAAAGGGTACTTGAAATAAAAGAATTAAAGCATTGGAACCAACTACAAATTTCACCTCTAGCTCTAGCTAAGAGGTTAGCTAAGGAAAAACATATTAAAACTAGAACTAGAACTAAGAAAAGGAAGAAAAACTAGCTGGAGGAGGCTAGGTAGCCTCCTGGGACTTGAACTCCTTGCTCCCCACGTCCTTGGTTGATTTGGAATAGAAGAGAGCACCTCCTTTTATAGTGCAGCAATAGTACAGCAACATAGCAGAATTTGTTTCGCCTGGTACGGCTTAACCAATGGTCGGATTGCCTTCAAATTTGGTTTGTAGCTTCCTTGTAATGTGATCTTCCTCATAGATGATTTAGATTTCCAAGATTATCCTCTGAATGGGCCCACCAATCACATCACCGACTGCCTCTCAAAATCGCGCACTTTGGGTACCTTCAGAACCAGTCATCTTGCTTTCAACGCCCCGGAGTGTACAGAGGTCGGATTGATCTCAAATTGTGAACATTGGTAGAAAACTTCCTCCTCTACATGATGGATGGATTAGATTGTCCAAAACAACCCCAGAATATGGTCCGAAAATTAGAACAATTAGGGCTTTTATAAACTCTGCGCAGTTGGAGCTTTCTGGATGGTCCATCTTTCTTCAACCGGTACGATCAAACCACACATCCTTTTGATCTGAAACTTTTGTGGTTATTTATATATGGATGTGTTCTAAAAGATGGTCAAATTAGATTCTTCATATCATCAATGATGAGTCCTCTGGACCGGCCCAGAGTTGAACAGCGAAATCTGGAACTTTCTGGACAGTTCGTATTGTTTTGGCCACCACGGTCAATCCGTAGCTCCGATCGACACGAAACCACTTGGGTTAGTTCGGCGTCGAGCTCCTCTTCGACATGGATGTGTTGGATTTTTAAATATCATCAATATCAGCCCAGAAAAATAGTCCGAGAAACCAGCTGCGGGAATACATTGCTGTTTTAGAATCTGGAATCTGAAACTTGCATGGCCGACCGGTCACGACCGGTCGGACAGGGCTGGCCGACCGGTCATGACCGGTCAGGCTCTCTTTGGTATTACTCCAGCAAGCATGGCCGACCGGTCAAGACCGGTCGGGCTTCCTTGGCCGACCGGTCAAGACCGGTCGGTCTCTTTTTCTTCTTGTTTTCTTCCTTTCTTTCTTCTATTTTCTTCTTTCTTTGCTTCCTTCTTTCTTTGGTCCACCTTGGGCCTTCATCAAAGGCTCCAAATGGCCCCTTTTTGGTCTCTAATTGAGTGAAGTCCGCTCTCATTCCTATCATCACAAAACATGTGTTAGATGGGCCTTTAAATCATGAAAATCATGCAAACCATGTCATGTAATGGGCAATGCAATGTATAAATTGGAGGTTCAACACACCCCCCAACCAGCTTTTTGCTAGTCCCGAGCAAAACATGCGTGAAACAATTTCAAACCTCCAAACCCAACTCTCCCTCAGAACCCATGATTCTATCCATTCCAAGGTGTATAAGTATAAAATTTGGAAAAATTAGGTGATAGAAGCTGAAATCTTGGACTCTCAAAACATAATAAGTGTCTACATGAAATTCCCGCTGATTGATTGATAAATAGAAGAACTCGAACAAATTCAACCTAGTGTGCATAGTGAAAGTTCATCTCATGAGTTTCTGGGATCATCTTCTTCATAGATTAAGTAAACCAAGGATTTTAAGGTGCACAGAGCAACAACAAGCCTATGACAGGAATTTGCCTTACCGTCCTTTCGACGGCTTTCACACTACGTCCCATTTCCCGCTTTGGTTACGGTTCGACCATCCCCCGGTTGGTAATAGGTAGCCCTTTTCGAAATTTTCCACCATTTTTCCTTCATTCCCGATTTCATCCTTTCTTTCCTTTTTCTTTTAAAATTAGATAGGATTTTTAAAAATCCATATCTTTCATTATTTTCCCATGGACAAGGATGGACAAAATACCCCGGCTTGGATTCTCAACACCTTTATATCAAAGTCTAGCTAATCCACAAATCACATAAACCTTTCAACTCATGAAAATCGTGTAATGTGAACTTGGTGTGAAGGTGTTCAAATTTTCTATCAATCACAACAATAGGGGAACTAACATATAAAACCATTATGTTGGGAGAATTCAAGACTTACAACATCACACACTTCGTATCTCCTCTTCTTATACTCATATCATCTTGAATGCATGGAAATAAGGTTTTCTAAAAGAGTTTTGAAATTTTAGAAAATTCGAAAAAATTTGCGCATGTGAGGCTCGAAATGTTGCAACATGCTAGATGAGGAATCTCATCTCACCCCCCAACCAAATCTTGCATTGTCCTCAATGTAAAAGGATATGCAATTAGCATGAACATGAGAGCAATGGTAAAATATGAGAGAGTGAGAACAATAGTACCTGAGATAGCAAGTTGATCAATTCTAGCATCTTCCATTGTCTCGATGAGACTTATTTAATCCTAATTTCAAAAAAAAAAAAATCCTAACCTACCTACCTACCTACCTTTGATTAGTCTGATCGACTACATGATCAAATTTGAGCAGAATCTTCATGAATTTCAATAAATTTCTCATGAGGACCATCCAAAGTCCTGCTCGACAGTAGACATGGGTGCTTGTCTCCATTGAAGTCCAATATTTATGTGCACCACATGCATGATAGGAGGAGATAAGAGCAGCAAAAAGATATCTCCTCAAATTCTGATTTGGGTTATGATTGATTAAAAATGGGTCATCCCAATCAGAATTTTCAATAGGCTGAAGGACCCATGATGGTGGAGAGACACTCATCAAGTTTTCATTGGTTAAAGTTGTCTCCTCCACAATTTCAGAATTGTACGGTGCTTCCACAAACAATGGTAAAGAGTGTAAATCAGTGGAAAGGTGTTCTTCAGACACCGGCACCGTGTCTAACAAAATGTCCAACTCCTTAATCATCTCATCATCAAGATCATAAGATTGGGCCAAGCATTCCTCTAGGAAATCGAGATAGTCGGATGAAGGATCATGATCTTGCTTGAGTGAGTGCAAAAATTCAGTTTCGATGGTGAGGGACTCTCCCTCCAAGGAGTGGAATTCTTCCAAACTAGGTTCTCCATAACTAGTATGAGGCACCGAGTCGGAAGTATGCAAGGCTTTAATAATCTCTTGAATAATGGGGTCGTTTGAATTTTCAAAGTGAGCCAAGCATTCGTCCAAAGAATCTGAATTTTCACTCATGGGAGTCTCATTCTCCACATTAAAATAAAACATGGCAAGTTGGTGGAGTGACTCAAAATTATCAACTTCGGCCGTCTCTCTAGCATGCATATCCTCTAAAGACTCATAATCATTATGCCCTTGGGAAAAAGAAACCATAGGTTCATAACCATTCACCAAACCCTCATTGTAGGCAACCCCACTACCACTTTCAAATTTTATGGATTCCTCGGGTTCGTCAACCGTCATTGAAATCTCTTCATCATTAAGTTCAAAGCATCCAAAAGAGATAGTGGACTCACCATAATTGATGATGACATTGGGATCATCGAAATCAATCTCCTTTAAAAGTCTATCCATTAAATCAGAAGAGGGTTGGGCTTGGATAGCCTCATCCTCCTCATTGTTGGGGATTGATTCGGTGTTCCCAATGTTGGGTTTAATATTTTGAGATGGTGAGAGGTTTTGTATGCATTTCTCAGTTATTTCCATAAACTCTCGCAGCACATCCTCAAGAGTTCGTGTCGGTTGCGGCTCATGAGAAAGAAACTCTTGAGGATAGTTGTTGGCATCCATGGTTGGTTCCTCCCTTGAACAAGGAGAATGGTGGTTTTCCCAATTAAGACCGTACGCATTGTAGGATGAAAAGTTATATGATGGTTGATAGGCATATCCATACAAGTAATCACGCATTGTCTTAACCGGTTGGCTACTATTCACCTGTTCCTTTTGTTGTTGCACACCTCTTACCATAACCGGTGGAACACTCATGTTATTTTCAATCCGGTAATCACGTAATGTTTTTCCCGGATGATTATCCAATTTTGCTTCGTTCCGGTATTCCCCCATCATCTTACATCGTGTCTCAATATGTGTATTGTTTTCATTAATGTAATCACGCATCGTCTTACGTGGGGCGGCAGTGGAGGTTGATTGAACCTTAGAAAAATACTTATGCTTATAATGGTTCCAATCATAAAGACTTTCAATTTCATGGTCTGACATCTCATCTTCCAAAAGATGCTTATATGCACCATTCGTCCAATCATACATGATGAAATTTTAAGAAATTGAAAACTACCCTAATATAAAAAAAAAAGAACAAAAAGAAGGGATATGGGGAGATGTTACCCAATAGAGTGAGATCTATGTCAGCAACAATGTCCTACAAAATCAAAAAAAAAAAAAAAATGTTAGTAATCTAAAAAAAAATCAGAAAATCTACTTCTATAAAAACTGAAAATCCTACCTAACTAAGATTACTCTATAGCTACTAGAACAATTAAAACCGTTTAACTTTTTCCCCGGCAGCGGCGCCAAAACTTGTTCGCTTGCCTCAAGTGTAAGGCTGCGATGTAGTAATAAATCTCGGTAAGACCGAGGTCGATCCACAGGGAAAGAGGTAAACAATTAGAAGTACTCTAATAACTAGAATCTAAGAAGTTTGAGAAGATAGTTTTTCACATAAAATAGAAAAATCTGAAATTAAGAAGAACTAGAGCATTAAGGATCCACTTGTAGTAGTCCAATGCCAATCCATTCATCCAAGTACAACACAATTAGAATCAAAGTCCTATCTCTCATCTAATTGGAAGATATAACATTCAAGCACAAACAATCCCACTTAAATCTGGAAATTAGATTTCTAGTTCTAATGAAGCACATAGAACTTGAACTTGTAGCCTTCGGAGTAACAGCCATGCCTATGGACTATGGCATGCTCAAGGGTTACTACAATTCTAATTCAAACAACCCAATCATGGTAATCTTAGAGAATTGCAAGGAACTCATGTCCGGAGCACACAAACTCTCACAAAACATCTAAAAAACCAAACTTTATTCAAACTAGAACTTCAAAATCCAAAATTAAGAAAAGGGTACTTGAAATAAAAGAATTAAAGCATTGGAACCAACTACAAATTTCACCTCTAGCTCTAGCTAAGAGGTTAGCTAAGGAAAAACATATTAAAACTAGAACTAGAACTAAGAAAAGGAAGAAAAACTAGCTGGAGGAGGCTAGGTAGCCTCCTGGGACTTGAACTCCTTGCTCCCCACGTCCTTGGTTGATTTGGAATAGAAGAGAGCACCTCCTTTTATAGTGCAGCAATAGTACAGCAACATAGCAGAATTTGTTTCGCCTGGTACGGCTTAACCAATGGTCGGATTGCCTTCAAATTTGGTTTGTAGCTTCCTTGTAATGTGATATTCCTCATAGATGATTTAGATTTCCAAGAGTATCCTCTGAATGGGCCCACCAATCACATCAGCGACTGCCTCTCAAAATCGCGCACTTTGGGTACCTTCAGAACCAGTCATCTTGCTTTCAACGCCCCAGAGTGTACAGAGGTCGGATTGATCTCAAATTGTGAACATTGGTAGAAAACTTCCTCCTCTACATGATGGATGGATTAGATTGTCCAAAACAACCCCAGAATATGGTCCGAAAATTAGAACAATTAGGGCTTTTATAAACTCTGCGCAGTTGGAGCTTTCTGGATGGTCCATCTTTCTTCAACCGGTACGATCAAACCACACATCCTTTTGATCTGAAACTTTTGTGGTTATTTATATATGGATGTGTTCTAAAAGATGGTCAAAGTAGATTCTTCATATCATCAATGATGAGTCCTCTGGACCGGCCCAGAGTTGAACAGCGAAATCTGGAACTTTCTGGACAGTTCGTATTGTTTTGGCCACCACGGTCAATCCGTAGCTCCGATCGACACGAAACCACTTGGGTTAGTTCGGCGTCGAGCTCCTCTTCGACATGAATGTGTTGGATTTTTAAATATCATCAAGATCAGCCCAGAAAAATGGTCCGAGAAACCAGCTGCGGGAATACATTGCTGTTTTAGAATCTGGAATCTGAAACTTGCATGGCCGACCGGTCATGACCGGTCAGGCTCTCTTTGGTATTACTCCAGCAAGCATGGCCGACCGGTCAAGACCGGTCGGGCTTCCTTGGCCGACCGGTCAAGACCGGTCGGTCTCTTTTTCTTCTTGTTTTCTTCCTTTCTTTCTTCTATTTTCTTCTTTCTTTGCTTCCTTCTTTCTTTGGTCCACCTTGGGCCTTCATCAAAGGCTCCAAATGGCCCCTTTTTGGTCTCTAATTGAGTGAAGTCCGCTCTCATTCCTATCATCACAAAACATGTGTTAGATGGGCCTTTAAATCATGAAAATCATGCAAACCATGTCATGTAATGGGCAATGCAATGTATAAATTGGAGGTTCAACAGAGGAGGTACGTACTCACCATTCAATCTTGGTCCCGTTTTGCTTGGCTTCTCTTCTGTGGCCTAACTTAAGCGTCGGAGGGCTAACGGCTGGTCCCCAGCCACCCTTATTCGCTGTCTTGCTTCAGGTCTGGTGGTGGAAATCCCTCCTGGAGCGAAGGAGAAAAACCGGAGGATCTCGTTACAAAATCTGACATGATCTCGTTACAAAATCTGACATTAACAGTTTGGCGCCGTCTGTGGGAAAGACTTGATCATCAAAATCAATCGTGTTAACCACCGATCAAAATCCTTCGGTGATGCCTCCTAAAAAGACAGTTCATCCTTCAACTTCGAGGCAGGCACCACCTCCGCCCGGTGAGACGGAATCCACACCTGCCCTCCCACCTGTTCCGACGGATATCCCTCAAGGAGCCCCAAATATGCCATCAACAAATCCATTATTGGAGGCCTCTGGAAATCAGGATGATGTCCTACGATTCCTCGGGAACACTCTCCTAACTCTAAACGCCGGAGTTCAGGCACTGTCAAATCGACTTGATCAGCACTTCCCTGAACCGCAAAGACAACCCTCCGAAGGGTTACCACCGCCACCCATACCAGTTGCTTCCAGGCATTCTATGGATGAACCACAGGTCCCACCACTTGGCGGCCATCCCCCTGTGCCGTCTCCACATTCTATACATTCCAGTTCGTCTCGACAACCTCAACCGCAAGGCTCCACCGCCGAAACGTCTAGCTATACCTTGCCATGGGAAGGAGATCTCAAAAGAATCCAAGACCGTTTTGATGTCATGGAGCAGAGATACCAGGCAAATCGGCCATCTGCTGTCATGGCGGCAATACATCAATCTGAATCTCCCTTCACAAGCGAGGTCATGGAAGCCCCGTTGCCCAGAAAGTATCGAACGCTTGTTATCGCTCCGTATACAGGCATTGGCGATCCTCTGGAACATCTGGAAACATATAGGTCCCTCATGGAGTTGGAGGGACATGGTTCAGAAATCATGTGTAGGGCTTTTCCCCTTACATTGAAGGAAGCGGCTCGTACGTGGTTTCGGGGGTTAAAGCCACTTTCCATCAGTTCCTTTTCTCAATTATCGGAGATATTTCTTTCTCAATTCATGGGAAGTATTCGCATTAAAAAGCCAGCCTCCCATCTGATGAATCTGAAACAGCAACATGGGGAGACAATAAAAGAGTTCACAGTACGGTTCACTGCCGAAGCCGTTCAAACCGAGGGTTACACTGAAGAAAAGGGTCTCACAGCCCTCATTGCTGGAATAACGAGCGAGAAATTTAGGTTTGCCTTAGATAAGAGCCCGCCGAAAACTATGGCGGAATTCCAAGCCAAAGCTCAGAAATATATCAATGCAGAAGAAGTCGCATTGACTCGCCATGGAGTACAAAGTAAGAAACGCAAGCCAGAAGGAACTTCTACAGAGAAAAAATACCATCGCGATCAGCGCGATCGTTCTCCGAGGAAGCCTTACTCTAATAAATATCATAATTACACTCCTCTTAATCGGTCTCCTGAAAAGGTTCTAATGGAGATAAAACACAAGCCATATGTGAAGTGGCCTGCAAAGATTAAATCCGATCCCGAGAAGAGAGATAAGAGTAAGTTCTGTTACTTCCACAAAGATCACGGGCATAGGACCCAGGACTGTATCTCCCTACGAGACCATATCGAAGCTCTTATTCGAAAAGGCCATCTCCAGGATTATGTTGCTCGTAAAAATAGGTCACCAGAAAGGGCGAAGACCTCATCTCGCCAAAAGGAACCGTCTCATCATCAAACAGACCAAGAGGATGCTGAGCCCACAGGAGAAATTCGCACTATCGTCGGGGGTCCAGCTTGCGGGGGTGACTCTCAAGCTTCAAGAAAGGCATACGCCCGAAAGGCGTCCAAAGAACCCCAGCAGATCTATTGGCTGGAACAAACGTCCAACTCTTCGAAGGCTAGCCCTCCCCCAATTTCTTTCACCCTCGAAGATGCAGTGGGAATTCATTTCCCTCATGAAGATTCCATCGTAGTCACATTGAAGGTATCAAATTATCTGACTCATCGAATTATGGTGGATACAGGTAGCTCGGCCGATATTCTGTATTTGGAGGCTTTCGACAAGATGGCACTTGCCAGAAACCTCCTCAAGCCAGTATCGACCCCTCTTGTCGGCTTTGGAGGAGAAGTGGTGACACCTGAAGGAAGTATCGATCTCCCAGTCACCTTTGGGGAGAGTCCAGCGAAGACCACCGTCTTCGTAAGCTTCCTCGTCGTGGATCGAAAATCAGCATATAACGCCATCTTGGGGAGACCGTCTCTAACTAAGGTTGGAGCGGCCTTGCACCCTTCATATTTATGCGTTAAATTTCCGACCCCAAATGGCATAGGGGTCGTGCGAGGAAGTCAGCAGGAGGCACGGTCCTGTTACCAGATAGCCCTCCAAGATCGAAAGAAGGCTCAAGCGACACCTGTCATGGAAATAGTTCAAGGATCATCCGACGTTCTCGCCACCGCGTTGGATCCAAGGGAAAGTGCTCTGAAATCAGGAACTCCAGGGGAGGAAACAGTGGCGATTCGCTTGACCGAAGACGACCAGTCTAAGATCGTGTATATCGGTTCCTCCTTAAACAGTATCCACCGCGAAGATTTGATCCGTTTCCTCACTGAATACCAGGACGTGTTTGCTTGGTCTCATAAAGATATGCCGGGCATCGATCATGATGTCATCGTACATCGTCTCAACATTGACCCGAAGCATAAACCCGTACATCAGCGTCGACGTGCCTTCACTGCAGAAAGACAAATGGCGATCAAAACTGAAGTTGAGAAGCTACTCGCGGCAAATTTCATAAAAGAAGTTGACTACCCACAGTGGGTCGCCAACGTAGTTCTCGTCCGGAAAGCTAATGGCAAATGGAGGATGTGCGTCGATTATTCAGACTTAAACAAAGCATGTCCCAAAGATAGCTTCCCGACACCACGAATCGACCAGTTGGTCGACTCGACAGCTGGACACGCCCTCCTCAGTTTTATGGATGCTTACTCTGGTTACAACCAGATTATGATGCATCCACCTGATGGCCAACATACTGCCTTCATCACAGATCGAGGACTATATTGCTACCAGGTAATGCCGTTTGGTCTCAAAAATGCAGGGGCCACTTATCAGCGTCTTGTCAACAAAATATTCGCTGCTCAAATCGGTAGGAACATGGAAGTTTATGTTGACGATATGCTTGTGAAAAGCATCGATGAAGATGACCACATTCCTGATCTTCGAGAAGCCTTTGATCTGATGAGGAAGTATCAGATGAAATTAAATCCAGAAAAATGTGCGTTTGGAGTATCTGCAGGGAAATTTCTTGGGTTCATGGTTGGCCAACGTGGAATTGAGGCGAATCCCGAAAAGATTAAAGCATTGCTAGAGATGAAATCCCCAGTGACTCTGAAGGACGTTCAGCGTCTAGCTGGTCGCATCGCATCATTGAACAGGTTCATCTCGCGAGCATCCGACAAGTGCCTGCCCTTCTTCAAACTCCTTCGTGCAACGGCCAAGTCTGATTGGAAGTGGACACCTCAATGTGAAGAAGCTTTTCAACAACTAAAGCAATATATGAGCGCTCCCCCCATTTTATCTAAACCTGTGGCACATGAGCAACTCATTCTTTATTTATCTGTGTCTTCCACGGCCGTTAGTGCCGCTTTAATAAGAGAAGATTCCGGGGTGCAAAGGCCCGTTTATTATATCAGTCGAGCAATGGTTGATGCAGAAACTAGGTATTCTGATTTGGAGAAACTGGCCCTAGCCTTAATCACGGCAGCTCGAAAACTGCGACCATACTTTCAAGCCCATGCTATTTTAGTACCAACAAATCATCCACTACGTCAAGTCCTTCAAAAGCCTGAGGCTTCCGGGCGCTTAACTAAATGGGCGGTCGAGATCAGCGAGCATGATATTTCATTCTGTCCTAGGACCGCAGTCAAGGGCCAGGCCGTGGCTGACTTCATCGCCGAATTTACATATTCTTCTGAAGATAGCATCATGACAAGCGACCAGACTTCTTGGTCGCTCTTTGTGGACGGGTCGTCACGGGCCAGTGGCAGTGGGGCGGGCCTGATTTTAGTGGCTCCAGACGGGTCGCATTTTCAATACGCTCTGCGTTTTGAATCACGTGTCTCCAATAATGAAGCAGAATATGAGGCCCTTATTGTTGGCCTCGAGCTAGCTGTTGTCCTCGCCGTCCAGAATTTGATAATTCATAGCGACTCCCAGCTCATTGTCAACCAAGTTCTTGGCGAATTCGAAACCAAAGAAGAAAGAATGGCCTTATACAAGTCTCGTGTCCTCATCCTGCTCGCCAAACTGAAGACTTACAAAATATTCCATATCCCTCGCGAGCAGAACCAACTGGCCGATTCCTTGGCAAAACTCGCTTCTGCACCAGAATCAGAACTATCGCATTCAATCCCCATCGAGCACCGTCAACATTTGAGTATCGATCAAGTGACTCCCGAGCAAGTTATATCGGTACAATCGTCTCCATGCTGGATGGATCCTATCATCCTTTATCTCAGAGATGGATACCTACCAGAAAATAAGAAAGCTGCAAGACAAATTCAGCTTCGAGCTGCCAGGTACACCTTACAAGATGGAATCTTGTTGCGAAAAAGCTTCTCCTTGCCTTATTTGAGGTGTCTTCACCCAGAAGAAGCACATCGTGTTCTAGATGAAGTACACCAGGGGGCATGTGGTAATCATCCCAGGGGGCGATCTCTAGCATATAAAGCGATGAGGCAAGGATATTATTGGCCTACTATGAAAGCAGACGCCATAGAATTTTCTAAAAAATGTGACAAGTGTCAACGATATCAACCTATACCTCGTGTACCGTCTGAGCGGATGACCCCAGTCGACAGCCCTTGGCCTTTTGCTCAGTGGGGGATCGATATCATCGGTCCCTTACCTATGGGAAAGGGACAGAATAGGTTCGCGATCGTGGCGGTTGATTATTTCACCAAATGGGCCGAGGCAGAACCATTAGCCAAAATTACTGAAAAACAAACTACTAAGTTTATGTGGAGAAATATTATATGTCGCTTCGGACTTCCTCATACCATAATTACCGATAACGGAACGCAGTTCGACAACGCAGCCTTTGATGAATTTTGCGACAAATGGAAGATACGTAATCTCCGCACTTCTCCATATCATCCACAGGCGAATGGGCAGGTCGAGGCAGTGAATAAAATTATAAAGCATCATTTAAAGACCAAGCTAAGTGAATGTAAAGGTGTGTGGCCAGAACTTCTGCCAGAAGTGTTATGGGCCTATAGAACCACGGCTTGTACATCGACAGGTGAAACTCCTTTCTCCTTAGCATTTGGTGTTGACGCAGTGGTACCAGTGGAAATTCAAGTGCCCTCATATCGGATCGAACAGTATGATCCCGCGAGCAATCAGGAAAATATCCGACTTCATCTCGATCTCTTGGAAGAGCGAAGAAATGCTTCCCAAGTACGAGTGGCGGCATATCAACAACGTATTGCTCGTTATCGGAATGCAAAGGTTCGACCTAGATCTTTCCAGTTCGGAGATTTGGTTCTAAGGCGAAATCTTGGAATTCCTGTTCGTTCATTGGATCCGAATTGGGAAGGCCCGTATCGGGTTATTAGGGTTGTGCGACCCGGTACTTATTATCTTGAAGACATGCAAGGGAAGCCTGTACGTCGCCCTTGGCACGTGGAGCATTTGCTAAGATACTACCCCTAGATTCGATGTAGTTTATCATAACATCTTATGAATAAAGTGAAAGATATCTTTTGGCCGCTACTCCATTTATATAGACCGGAATAGCCCTGAAGAGTGCTTACACGTCCTCTTGGCCAATTGCCTACCTTTGGTAGGATTGAAATCATTACTAGTTGGTCGCTTCTCCATTCTCATGGACCTGAACAGCCCCGAAGAGAATGAATACCATCTCTTGACCAACCTTCTACCCTTGGTAGAATCAAAATCTCAATCGATAGATCAGTCTATCTCAACGCGAACATGGTCTCACGACCCCCGGATTGAGTCTAATTCATTTTTTCATAATCTCAATCGATAGATCAGTCTATCTCAACGCGGACATGGTCTCACGACCCCCGGATTGAGTCTAATTCATTTTTTCATGAGTTAGTTACTCGCGATTGGTGAGAGGAGGAATCGCACTCCAAAATGCGAGCACCACAGCTCGTGCCCAAATTAGGGCAGCGAACGGGGTCACATCCTGATCGCGAGCAGCTTAGCTCATGCTCGAATTAAAGGGTCACATCTCTGACGAATCCATTCAAGATTAACAAGCAAAAAATAAAAGATGAAGGGAGAACAGCAACGAAACAGCGACACTTCCAAAAACATCTTTTCATTAATAATCAGATGATTACATATACATTTGTATAAAAGAAAATAAAAGGAAATCAATCGCTAGGAGGAGCCACGCTCTCGACTTCAGGGCCCATTTCAGGAGCCCCTCCAGCCTGCGTGGCTTCGGTCACCTCGTTCTCGGCAGCAGCTTGCTCTTCTGCAGCTATGATGGTCGCGACTCGACCGAATTCCCCCATATCGAAGGATGGGATCATTCGTTGCACTACTCTCAGTGCAAAGTCTCGACCAGCATCGTATGACTCATATCGTTCATCGTCATACAGCTGCGAAGTCCGGAACTCGGAAACTGCCCGAGTACCTTCCTCCGAGAGCATTTTTACAAGGGCGACTCTCTCCTCGTCCCAGTGGATCGAGTCGTCCTTAAGCTGCGCAAGAGCGGTGCGCTCCCTAGTCAGGTTGTCGTAGGCCTCCTTGAGCTGCGACCTGGCTCCCGCGAATTGCTCCTCTAATGAGATCTTGTCCTGTCGGAAGATCTCCCTCTCTCTCTCTGCCTTCTCCTTCAGACCCATGAGCTTCACGTAGTCTGAGTCCAAGGCCTGATACCTGTCGGTCAGGACTTGGATCTTCTCAATGAGGATCTTTTTCTCCTCATCTCTCTTCGAGATCACTGCCTCACGAGCCTTGAGCAGTTGATCTCTTCCTTGAACTGCCTTTTCCAAGGCAGTCCTCTTTCCCTCAGCCTCCTCTATCGTGCGACGGGCGGCAACGATATCACGCCTCGTTCGCAGAATCAGATCTAAACCCTGCAAAGAGATGAAAAATATAAGATTTCTGAAACGTATCAACAGGTCGAAACAGATCTTGACAAAGTCTTACCTGAACCATCCTCATCCCCGCTTCAAGGATAAGGTTCTCAGGGCTTGGCTCGGGGAGAGAGCCGAAGGCGTGAGGCGGGACGTTCTCGAACAAGAACTTACACACAGGGTGGAGGTGGCGTGGAATCGAGTACGTCCCGCTCCCAGACGGTTGGGCAACGACCAAACCGGTCTGCTCGCGAGGTGGAGGCATGGACTCGCGAGCAGGTCCCTGCTCGGCAGCTGGGACCAGTTCCCGAGCAGGAGTTGGCTCTTGAGGCTCTACCTGCTCTCGAGCCTCTTCAGCTGGGGGGCAGCTGGACCCCACCCCATCTGGGGAATTGTCTGCAATGTTGATCACTGGTGGCCCAGGTGCGACCACCAGTGAAGGGATAGTAGGCCCAGCTGGGGCCCCCGCCATGCTCGCGGGAAGGGCAGGCTGATCGCTGCCCGCGCGGATGGAAGATTGAGACGGTTCGGCAGGGGTTCTCTTCTGCCTTTTGGAACCTGTGCCCTTCAGACGGGGCAGTAGGCCTCTCTTCTCTCCAGCCTTCGTCATTTCGACTTCTCTCCTGGATATGAGGCCTGCTGCTGCAAGTCGCGAAGGAGATAAGCAAGCCTCGATATGCCTATCTCCGACAGGCACCTTATACACTCTGGCGATCTTCTCGTTGATCCCACCCTTCAAATTCGGTTTCCGCAATGCCGGGATACCTGCGAGCACAAATAATGGTCAAACGAAGCAAAACCCTAAAAATTATTCTAAGAAACTGCACAATACGGGATTGTGTCTACCTTCACAGAAAAACCGGGTCACTCCTGGACCCCTGGAGGAGGCAGACTCCTAGCTCCCGGAAGCATAGAACCACCGCTTCCTCCAGCCGGGATAGTTCGAGGAGGGCTTACCCAACACGAAGTTATCCCGGTGCCAGTAACATAAATAATACCAGCCTTCGCTGGATGGAGCTTTCTTCAGGCGGAACATACGGAGGAACTCCTCCGCCGTGAGTTCCCCGTTGCCAGCCTGAGCCCAAAGGGCAAAGGAGCCCAAAACCACCCTCCACCCGTTCACAATGAGTTGCCCAGGGGCAATCTTGTAACACCGTAATACATCGCGAACAAAGGGATGGAGGGGAAGGCGTACCCCCAAGATGAGCTGATACTCATAAAATGCTACGCATCCTGGGGGGGGGGGGGGAGTCGGGTGTTTCTCCACCTCCGGGCAAGCGGAGAGTTACAGAGTCAGGGATTTGGTATCTCTCCCGTAGCTCAGCCAGCCGGTCCTCCGATAAAATGGAAGGATATCCGGCTGCTGTGTATCTCCCCGCCGAAACCCTTGCACTGCTGGAGGCAGAGGACTCCGGAGTGGCATCGCCAAGGGGGACAGTAGTCTCGTCAGAGTTCCCAGCCATGGGGAGATGAAAATAAAAGAAGAAGAAAAAGGAAGTATACCGAGAAAAAGAAAGATTGAGCATCGGAAGAGGAAGAAGAATGGAAAGAAAGGGTTGCAGGATTCTTTCGAAAAAACTTCTGTAGAAAATCAAAAAAATGGCGGACTCCGTATATTTATAGGCAATCATTCCGCCGTATCTGATGGCACGTGGCAGTCCCTCGTTGGACACAGCGCTCGAGCAGGCACGCCCATTAACTCCTCAAACACGTGGCGAGCGCCCCTTCATTTTCCATCAGCGAAAAGGCTGCGGAAAGCTGGCGCTCATTAATTTCAGCCCATCATGAGGGGTGTCGTTCTCGATGAAGGTAGCGAGCGGTTTCGTGTGATAGTGAGCTAAGTCCTTTCCTTAAAGAATTCTTGGCGGCAAGGACTTGGGGGGCATCTGTTATAGGCAAAATGATGGAGATAAGATTTCACGCGGAAATGCCCAAAACGTCCATTCGACTCTCGAGATTATCTGATCGAGAGTCGAATGTTGGATAGGTACGAGACGTCCATTCGACTCTCGAGATTAGCTGATCGAGAGTTGAATGTTTGATAGGTGCGGGACGTCCATTCGACTCTCGAGATCACCTGATCAAGAGTCATAGATTGAAAAATACGGAGCAGCTATTCGCAAGTCCCGAGTCTTCATAACCGATAGTCAAATACGGCAAAGCTCGATCCGCGAGCAGACCTTCTCACAAGTCGTTGAAAGACATTACACCCAAAATATGTACTTGGACTCGCGACCACATTTTAACCTGCGAGCAGCTTTACTACGGGCGTCTCCTTCCTTTTCGGAGTCCATGACTCCCAGCTACGGGCGTCTCCTTCCTTTTCGGAGGCCATGACTCCCAGCTACGGGCGTCTCCTTCCTTTTCGGAGGCTATGACTCCAACTATGGCTTCCGGCCGGATCCAGCCGGATTTCAAGGGATTACCATCTAGGGGCGTGATTGTTGGAATAAATCATTGGGTTGGATCTGACTAAAAAGATAGGATCTTATCCCATGAAATCAGCGGATTCTCAGTATCGTATGCGACATCAACGGGATTTCGACATCTCACGTAACAGATTGGATTGTTTCAGATCTATATAAGGGGATGGCTCCCTTGAAGAGGAGGTACGTACTCACCATTCAATCTTGGTCCCGTTTTGCTTGGCTTCTCTTCTGTGGCCTAACTTAAGCGTCGGAGGGCTAACGGCTCGTCCCCAGCCACCCTTATTCGCTGTCTTGCTTCAGGTCTGGTGGTGGAAATCCCTCCTGGAGCGAAGGAGAAAAGCCGGAGGATCTCGTTACAAAATCTGACATGATCTCGTTACAAAATCTGACATTAACAACGACCACGATCAATGACATGTTCCCTGATGAACAACTTTTTAAAGTCTCCCAATTGCCATGGTATGCGGACATTGCTAAGTATCTTGGTACAAGTACAATTCCGACACATTGGAAAAAGCAAGATAAGGATAAGTTCTTCAACGAGGTGAGAAAATTCTAATGGGATGACCCATACTTATTCAAGTATTGTCTCGATCAAATCATAAGGAGATGTGTGCCGGATGATGAACAACACAATATCATCTCCTTTTGTCATTCTCAGGCGTGTGGTGGCCACTTTTCGGCTAAGAAGACCACAGCCAGAATTCTGCAATGTGGGTTTTATTGGCCCACCATGTTCAAGGATACCCATGAGTTTTGTACAACGTGTGAGCCTTGTTAGAAATTAGGAGGAATATTCCATAGAAATACGATGTCAATCAATCCCATCTTACCAATCGAAATTTTTTATTGTTGGGGCATCGATTTCATAGGGCCATTCCCATCTTCTTTCGAAAATCTATATATATTGCTAGCCGTCGATTATGTTTCAAAATGGGTCGAGGCGATTCCATGTAGGAACAATGGCCATAAAACAATCATTCATTTCTTAAAAGAAAATATCCTTTCTCGGTTTGGAATACCTCGATTCATTATAAGTGATGGAGGATCTCATTTTTGTAACCGTCCTTTTGAAGCTTTAATGAAAAAATATGGCGTAAATCACAAGGTAAGTACCCCCTATCACCCACAAACAAGTGGACAAGCTGACCAACAGGGAGATTAAACATATTTTGGAGAAAACAGTGAACCTCGATTGCAAGGATTGGTCGCTTCGACTAACCGATGCACTCTGGGCTTACCGTACTGCTTTCAAGACCCCATTGGAATGTCTCCTTACAAACTTGTATATGGGAAAGCTTGTCACTTGCTCGTGGAGTTGGAACATAGGGCATATTGGGCGATAAAGAAGATGAATTTTAATTCTAACAAAGCAAGATCGTTGTACAAACTTCAATTGAATGAACTTAAGGAACTCTAGAACGAGGCATATGAAAATGTGAGGATTTACAAGGACAAGACGAAAGTGTTCCATGATAAGAACATTCTTCGTAAGACCTTCACAATTAATCAAAAGGTCCTTATCTATAATTCTCGACTACATTTATTTCTGAAAAAATTGAGATCTCGATGGACTGGTCACTATATTGCAAAAACTGTTTATCCATATGGGACCGTCGAGTTGTTGAATCCAAAGAATGGTAATATCTTTAAAGTAAATGGTCAGCGATTAAAGTTGTTCTTTGAGAATTTTTCTTCAGAAGGTATGTCCATACCTCTGACTGATCCTATGTACTAGCATGTTTGATCTCCTAGTCTGATGGAGGTATAGAGTAGTTAGGATTAGGATTTTGTTGCTTTTGGTTTGCTTTTTCATAGGTTTGTTAGAAGGAGGTAGAATTCCAGTTGTTGTTCTCTCAGGTATTCTCATTCCTCACTCCCTTTATTTTATAATTGTTCTCAAGTTTTGCTCATTGCATATCTTTTCCATTGAGGACAATGCAAGATTTGGTTAGAGGGTGTGGGATCACTAGGATGAATCTAGTGTTTTGTAACATTTCGAGCAATCATGTAGGAATTTTTCAATTTTTCTACAAATTCAAAACTCCATTGGAAAACTTTGTTTCTATGCATTTGGGATGGTGTAAGTATAAGTAAAAGGAGAGGAAAAGTGAGTGAAGTTGAATATCTTGAACAATCTCTAAGATACTAGTTTTATATGCGAATCCCCCTATTTTTATGATTGATAGAATTTCTAAACACTTTTACACCTAGTTCACATTACACGATTCTCATGCTTCGAAAGGATTATGTAGAAATGTGGATTGGTTAAGTTTGGATTTGAGGTGTTGAGAAACAAAGCCGGGGTACTTTGTCCATCCTTGTCCATGGGAAAATAACAAAAGATATGGATTTCTAAAAATCCTATCTAATATGTATAAAAAAAAGGAAAGGAAGGATGAAAATATGGTGGAAATTTTTGAAAGGGCTACCTATTACCAACCAGGGGATGGTCTACCCGTAACCAAAGCCAGAAATGGGACGTAGTGTGAAAGTCGTCGGAAGGACGGTAAGGCAAATTCCTGTCATAGGCTTGTTGTTGATCTATACACCGTTGAATCCATACCTTAGTTAATTCAAGAAGAAGGTAACCCCGAAAATCCATGAGATGAGCATTCACTAAGCACACTAGGTTAAAGTGTTTGGATTCTTCTATTTATCAATCAATCAGCGGGAATTTCATATGAGTACTTGGTATATTTTGGAAAATTCAAGGTTTTAACTTCTATCACTGGGCATTTCAGAATTCTTTACACTTGCATATCATTGAGTATATAGAAACATGGTTTCTGAAGGAGACTTGGGTTTTGAAGAATGAAATTTGTTTCACGCATGTTTTGCTCGGGACTAGCAAAATGCTAGTTGGGGGGTGTGTTGAGCTCTTAAATGTGCATATTCTAACCCCATTTCATTACTAACTATGTTTGAAATAAGTGATTAAAGACCCAACTAATGCATGGTTTTGTGGTTGTAGGAATGAGAGAGAATTCATCAATTGAGGGCTTAGAGATAATGTTTACACACCTTGAAGATCAAAGGAATGAAGGACCAAAGGTGGAGTAAAAGTGCATTGAAGATGAAGGAGGAGAAGCTGAGAATTCAGCCAATTTCATGTCCACTGACCGGGCGGCCACAGCCACCGATCGGCCGGCCAAACCCTCCAAAAATAAGAAAGTCACTGGACATAATTTAGGAGGACAGACCCCTTGACCGATCGACAGGACAGGGTCGGCTGAAGGGTCGGTCTATACATTGCAACATCCAGCGAATTCAACAGTTTGAAGTAGTTCCACTGGCCGGCCGGCTGACCGATTGGTTGATGGGTCAGACTGTGTAAAAAAGACTCCAGTGAGAATTCCATTTGCAGGCACTTTGTCCGACCGGCCGGACAGGGGGTCCGACCGGCCGGTCAACACTCAGGAACATCTGGAGCTCCGAAAATCTCTGCACAAAACACTAATCTTACGGGATTTCTTGAAGTTTCTTCGCACCTACGGCCCCAAAGCTATAAAAGGACTCCTCTAGCTCGTTCCTAGGGCATCCTAGAAAAGATTTACCATTGTGGGAGGCGGCGGAAGTCAGATCCGGAGTTTTATAACTCTTCGTAGTTTATTCTTCTAGTTTTTATGTTTTTCTTAGTTGTTTTCATGTTTCCTTGGATCATGAACGGCTAAACCTCTTAGCTATGGCTAAGAGGTGAAGCTTGTTGTGAATCTAAGATGTTTCAATTCATTTGATTTGGTTTCAAGTTGGATTAATAGTGAAGAACAATGGTTGAAGTTTGAATAAAGTTCTAAGTATTTTTTCTTAATCTTATGATGGCTCATGGATGTTTAGAAGAATTGTTTGAGTTATTAATTGTTTTAAATTATTTTAGACATGTACGCTTGGAGGAATCAGATTCAATATGCTCTAGACCTTTAATCCTCATGTGGGAACTTCATACCAAAAGTTTTACTTTTTTGGAATTTTTGCTTATGTGTGGTTGTTTATGCGATTTGAATCAAGTTCAAATCATGATCTACTTATACTTTGTGACAGAATTTAATGATGATAATGATTGTGATCTTAACCTATTGGAACTAGGATTGACTTATGCAATTGAGTGTGCTCAAGTCCTAACTTGAATTGAGAGAATCATGTACTTGAATCACACATATGACAGATTGTTTGTTTTAATTGCTCTATCATTCAGCTAGATAGGATTTAATTTCGATTCCAGTTGAGAAAGTGAGAAACCATAGTGAATTAAGCATCAAGGATTGCTACAAGTGGATCCTTGAACCCCTAGTGCTTTTTATTATTGATTACATTCAATTTGGTTCAAAATATCTATCTACACCAAATTCCTAAATCCTGTTTAATTAGTTCTTAATTAGAAACCATTGGAAGTGTTTTGTGAATTCCTAAACAAGTCCCTGTGGATCGACCTCAGTCTTACCGAGATTATTACTACATCGCAACCCTACACTTGGGGAAGCGAACACTGGTTTGACCGGTAGGACAAACCCAGTCCAGTGACAATGTTGTTGTACACGCTTCAGGCTTGTGGGCCGACTGATCTTGACCGGTCGGCTAGTCTGGTCTGACCGGTCTTGACCGGTTTAACCGACCCCTCTACAGAGACAGTGAGCTTCTGTCTTCACTTGGCCTCTGGCCGAACGGTCAAGACCAGTTGGGGACCCCTGGCCGACCGGTCGGCACTAGCCATTTTTTGCTCGTTTTAAATCCATTGCACACTCTTTTATAAAAGGGCTTGGCTCGAATTGAGGGACGTGAAGAGGGATTTTAAGAGGAGTGAAGCCACCATTGTTGGAGATCATTTAAGGCTTATTCCTAAGCTATGCAAGGCATCTTCCTTGTGCTTTAACACAAGATTGGAGCATTCCAAGTGTTCACTCCCCAAGTGTAGGGTTGCGAAGTAGTAATAATTCGTAAAGACCGAGTATCGTTCCCACAGAGATTTATGAATGGGTATTCTCAAAATTTATCTAAACAACTAATAATTAAGATCCTATTAAGAACTAAAGCTGAAAAATAGTGATTTGAGTTTAAACAATGATTTATGAAAGGTAATATCAATCTAAAAGGGCACTAGAGCGCCAAGGATCCACTTTTGATAAGTTTCAATGCATCAACACAACTAGGTCTCTCATAACTCAATCGGAATCGAATTCATATCTCTATCTGATCAGAATATAGAGCGGTTCAATCAGCATTTATCCAAAATAAGTGCTTATTCATTGATTTGATTCCCACAATAATACTCAGGCCTTGGGCACACTCAATTATGTAGGCCAAGCCTCTTTCCAATCTAGTTGAGATTCACAACCATAGCTTTAATCAAATCCTGTCACTAGACTTGATTACAACTAATGATTAGAACTCTAATTAAATCAAAATTGTTTGCTCGCCTCAAGTGTAAGGCTGCGATGTAGTAATAAATCTCGGTAAGACCGAGGTCGATCCACAGGGAAAGAGAAACAATTCCAAGTACTTTAATAACTAGAATCTAAGAAGTTTAAGGAAGTAATTTTTCACATGAAATAAGAAAATCTGAAAATAAGAAGAATTAGAGCATCAAGGATCCACTTGTAGTAGTCCAATGCAAATTCATTCATCCAAGTACAACACAATTAGAATCAAAGTCCTATCTCTCATCTAATTGGAAGATATAACATTCAAGCACAAACAGTCCCACTTAAATCTGGAAATCAGATTTCTAGTTCTAATAAAGCACATAGAACTTGAACTTGTAGCCTTCGGAGTAACAGCCATGCCTATGGAATATAGCATGCTCAAGGGTTACTACAATTCGAATTCAAACAACCCAATCATGGTAATCTCAGAGAATTGCAAGGAACTCATGTCCGGAGCACACAAACTCTCACAAAACTTCTAAAAAACCAAACTTTATTCAAACTAGAACTTGAAAATCCAAAATTAAAGTAAAGGGTACTTAAAGAACGAATTAAAGCATTGAAACAAACTACAAACTTCACCTCTTAGCTCTAGCTAAGAGGTTAACTAGAAGAAAGCATTAAAAACTAAAAATTAGAACTAGAAGAAGAAGAAAACTAGTTGTAGGAGGCTAGGAAGCCTCCTAGGTCTTGATCTCTTTGCTCCCCATGTTGCTAGATGCCCTAGGAAGAGAGTGGAGGTGGCCTTTTATAAGTTGGAGCAGAAGATTCCAGATTGTGCAAGAAATCACGCAATTACGCAGAGAAAATCGGAGCTTCACGGACAAGCTCTGTTACGCTGACGACCGGTCGCACGACCGGTCTAAGCTCATGAACGATCGGTCACACGACCGGTCTCAAAACCTTAAAAACAGTCCAGTGAGTTTTGTGTTTCTGGACTACCCTCGACCTGTCTGGCCACTGGTCTGGCCTAGCGACCGGTCTAAGAAGAAGAAATAGTCCAAATATTACACTGTAGACCTGTCTTGCGACCTGTCTTGCGACCGGTCTACAGACAGGTCTAATGCAAAAATTTCAGATTCTCTTCTTTTTCTCTTTTCTTTCTTTCTTACTTCTTTCTTCCACCTTTTGGCACTTGTTCTATTGATCCTCAATGCATACAAAGTGACTCTTTTAACCATGAATTGTTGACATCTCCCTCTCATTCCTACAATCACAAAAACATGTATTAGATTAGCCTTTAAACATGAAAACCATGCATATAATGTGATGTAATGGGTTAGCAAATGTATAAATTGGAGGCTCAACACACCCCCAACCAGCTTTTTGCTAGTCCCGAGCAAAACATGCGTGAATAAGTTCAAACCTCCAAAACTAACTCTCCTTCAGAAACCATGTTTGTATCCACTCCAAGACATACAAGTATAAAATTTGGAGAAATTAAGTGATAGAAGTTGAAACCTTAAACTCTCAAAGCATAATAAGTGTCTACATGAAATTCCCGCTAATTGATTGATAAATAGAAGAACTCGAACAACTTCAACCTAGTGTGCGCAGTGAAAGTTCATCTCATGAGTTTCTGGGATTATCTTCTTCATAGATCAACTAAACTATAGATCTCAAGGTGCATAGAGTAACAACAAGCCTATGACAGGAATTTGTCTTACCGTCCTTCCGATGGCTTTCACACTACGTCCCATTTCCGTCTTTGGTTACGGGTAGACCATCCCCCGATTGGTAATAGGTAACCCTTTTCAGAATTTTCCACCATTTTTCCATCATTCCCAATTTCATCCTTCCTTTTCCTTTTTCTTTTAAATTAGATAGGATTTTTAGAAATCCATACTTTCGTTATTTTTCCATGGACAAGGATGGACAAAGTACCCCGGCTTAGTTTCTCAACACCTTAAATCAAAGTCTAGCTAATCCACAAATCACATAATCCTTTCAACTCATAAAAATCGTGTAATGTGAACTTGGTGTAAAGGTGTTCAAATTTTCTATCAATCACAACAATAGGGGAACTAACATATAAAACCATTATGTTGGGAGAAATTCAAGACTTACAACATCACACACTTCGTATCTCCTCTTCTTATACTCCTATCATCTCGAATGCATGGAATTAAGGTTTTCTAAAGGAGTTTTGAAATTTTAGAAAATTCAAAAAAAACTTTGCTCATATGAGGCTCGAAATGTTGCAAACTGCTAGATGAAGGATCTCATCTCACCCCCCAACCAAATCTTTCATTGTCCTCAATGTAAAAAGATATGTAATGAGCATGAACATGAGAGCAATGGTAAAATATAAGAGAGTGAGAACAATAGTACCTGAGATGGCAAGTTGATCAATTCTAGCATCTTCCATTGTCTCGATGAGACTTATTCAATCCTAATTGTAGAAAAATAAATCCTAACCTACCTACCTACCTTTAATTAGTCTGATCAACTACATGATCAAAGTTGAGCAGGATCTTCATGAATTTAAATAAATTTCTCATGAGGACCATCCAAAGTCCTGCTTGACAGTAAACATGTGTGCTTCTTATCATTGAAGTCCAATCGTATTGTGCACCACATGCATAAAAGGAGGAGAAAAGAGCAGCAAAAAGATATCTCCTCAAATTCTGATTTGGGTTATGATTGATTAAAAATGGGTCCTCCCAATCAGAATTTTCTATGGGCTGAAGGACCCATGATGGTGGAGAGACATTCATCGTGTATTCTTCAGTTAGAGTCGTCTCCTCCACAATTTCAGAATTATATGGTGCTTCCACAAACAATGGTAAAGAATGTAAATTAGTGGAATTGTGTTCTTCAGGCACCGACACCATGTCTAACAAAATGTCCAACTCCTTAATCATCTCATCATCAAGATCATAAGATTGGGACAAGCACTCCTCTAGGGAATCGAGATAGTTGGATGAAGGATCATGATCTTGCTTGAGTGAGTGCAAAAATTCAATTTCGATGGTGAGGGACTCGCCCTCCATAGAGTGGAATTCTTCCAAACTAGGTTCTCCATAACTAGTATGAGGCACCAAGTCGGAAGTATGCAAGGCTTTAACAATCTCTTGAATAATGGGGTCGTTTGAATTTTCAAAGTGAGCCAAGCATTCATCCAAAGAATCTGAATTTTCACTCATGGGAGTCCCATTCTCCACATTAAAATTAAGCATGTCAAGTTGGTGGAGTGACTCAAAAATATCAACCTCGGCCATCTCTCTAGCATGCATATCCTCTAGAGACTCATAATCATTATGCCCTTGGGAAAAAGAAACCATAGGTTCATAACCATTCACCAAACCCTCATTGTAGGCAACCCCACTACCGCTTTCAAATTTTATGGATTCCTCGGGTTCGTCAACTGTTATTGAAATCTCTTCATCATTAAGTTCAAAGTATCCAAAAGAGATAGTGGACTCACCATAATTGATGATGACATTGGGATCATCGAAATCAATCTCCTCTAAAAGTCTATTCATTAAATCCTAAGAAAGTGGGCCTTGGGTAGCCCCATCCTCCTCATTAAAGAGGATTGATTTGATGCCCCCAATTTCGGGCTCAACGTCTTCACAAGATGACAAGTAAGCTTGATTTGATTGTTCATCTACATACTCATTCCATATTTCCTCAAGTATTTGTGTATACTTATCATCAAAAGAGGAAGACGTTTTAGGGTGATTGTTAATAACCATGGTTGGTTCATCCCTTGAACAAGAAGAATGGCGGTTTTCCTAATTAAGACCGTACGCATTGTAAGATGAAAAGTTATATGATGGTTGATAGGCATATCCACACAAGTAATCACGCATTGTCTTAACCGGTTGTCTACTATTCACCTATTCCTTTTGTTGTTGCACACCTCCTACCATAACCGGTGGAACACTCATGTTATTTTCAATCCGGTAATCACGTAATGTTTTTCCCGGATGATTATCCAATTTTGCTTCGTTCCGGTATTCCCCCATCGTCTTACGTCGTGTCTCAATATGTGTATTGTTTTCATTAATGTAATCACGCATCGTCTTACGTGGGGAGGTAGTGGAGGTTCTTTGAATCTCAGAAAAATATTCATGCTTGGAGGGATCTCGATCACAATGAGTTTGGGTCCACCAATCCGACATCTCATCCTCCAAAAGGTACTTATACGCACCATTCGTCCAATCATACATGATGAAATTTTAAGAAATTGGAAACTACCCTAATCTAGAAAAAAAAAATAAAAAGAAGGGAGATGGGCAGATGTTACCCAATAGAGTGAGATCTATGTCAGCAACAATGTCCTACAAAATCAAACAAAAAATTGTTAATAATCTAGAAAAAAATCAGAAAATCTACTTCTATAAAAACTGAAAATCCTACCTAACTAAAACTACTCTATAGCTACTAGAACAATTAGAACCGTTTAACCTTTTCCCCGGCAACGGCGCCAAAAACTTTTTCGCTTGCCTCAAGTGTAAGGCTGCGATGTAGTAATAAATCTCGGTAAGACCGAGGTCGATCCACAGGGAAAGAGGTAAACAATTCCAAGTACTCTAATAACTAAAATCTAAGAAGTTTAAGGAAGTAATTTTTCACATGAAATAAGAAAATCTGAAAATAAGAAGAACTAGAGCATCAAGGATCCACTTGTAGTAGTCCAATGCAAATTCATTCATCCAAGTACAACACAATTAGAATCAAAGTCCTATCTCTCATCTAATTGGAAGATATAACATTCAAGCACAAACAATCCCACTTAAATTTGGAAATCAGATTTCTAGTTCTAATGAAGCACATAGAACTTGAACTTGTAGCCTTCGGAGTAATAGTCATGCCTATGGACTATGGCATGCTCAAGGGTTACTACAATTCGAATTCAAACAACCCAATCATGGTAATCTCAGAGAATTGCAAAGAACTCATGTTCGGAGCACACAAACTCTCACAAAACTTCTAAAAAACCAAACTTTATTCAAACTAGAACTTGAAAATTCAAAATTAAAGTAAAGGGTACTTAAAGAACGAATTAAAGCATTGAAACAAACTACAAACTTCACCTCTTAGCTCTAGCTAAGAGGTTAACTAGAAGAAAACATTAAAAACTAAAAACTAGAACTAGAAGAAGAAGAAAACTAGTTGTAAGAGGCTAGGAAGCCTCCTAGGTCTTAATCTCTTTGCTCCCCATGTTGCTAGATGCCCTAGGAAGAGAGTGGAGGTGGCCTTTTATAAGTTGGAGCAGAAGATTCCAGATTGCGCAAGAAATCACGCAATTGCGCAGAGAAAATCGGAGCTTCACGGACAAGCTCTGTTACGCTGACGACCGGTCGCACGACCAGTCTAAGCTCATGAATGATCGGTCGCACGACCGGTCTCAAAACCTTAAAAACAGTCCAGTGAGTTTTGTGTTTCTGGACTGCCCTCAACCTGTCTGGCGACTGGTCTGGCGACCGGTCTAAGAAGAAGAAATAGTCCAAATATAACACTATAGACCTGTCTTGCGACCGGTCTACAGCCAGGTCTAATGCAAAAATTTTAGATTCTCTTCTTTTTCTTCTCTTTCTTTCTTACTTCTTTCTTCCACCTTTTGGCACTTGTTCTATTGATCCTCAATGCATACAAAGTGACTCTTTTAACCATGAATTGGTGACATCTCCCTCTCATTCCTACAATCACAAAAACATGTATTAGATTAGCCTTTAAACATGAAAATGTTCGCTTCCCCAAGTGTAGGGTTGCGATGTAGTAATAAACTCGGTAAGACCGAGGTCGATCCACAGGGACTATGTAGGATCTCACAAATTCATCCACAAGTGTCTATTGAAGTCTACTAATCAGATTGTTGTATGAAGTTGATGTGAGTAACAAAAGCTAAATTAAATTGAAAGTAATTAATTGTAAGAGGGCACTAGGGTATCAAGGATCCACTTGTAGCAATCCTTGATGTTCAATCCGCTGTGGTTTCTTATTCTCTCAACTAGAATCGACATTCCTGTCCGTCCAGTAGGATGATAAAACTGTTAAACCAAACAATCTGTAATATGTAAGTTCTATGCATAAGATTCACTCAATCTAGGCTGAGCTGAGCATGCTCAATTGCATAGGTCATTCCCCTTTCCTATAGGTCCAGTTCCCTATCATAACCATCCCCAAGTCCTCTCACAAGACAAGGTTAGATTAGGATTTGAACTAGATTCAAATCACCAGCACAGTCCTTACATATTCCAGAAAATCAACTAAAATAGAACTTTGGCCTGAAGTCCCTTTATGAAGAGCTTAGTACTAGAGCGCACTCCGATTCCTCGGATCATACAGGTCTATACCGTTGCAAATAAATTAAGAAGATAAGTAATTCATCCAAACATCCATGAGTCATCACAAGACTAAGAAAAATTACTTAAAAACTTGTATAAACTTCAAGCCTTAGTTCATAATCATGAATTCCAAACTAAAACCACTTAACTACGAATTAAAACATCTTGGATTCACTACAAGCTTCACCTCTTAGCCCTAGCTAACAGGTTTAGCTGCTCATGATCCAAGGAAACATGAAACAACTACAAAAAGCATGAAAACAGCAAAGCAAACCAAAAGGAGTTGTGAAACTCCAATCTTCACTTCCACAGCCTCCAACCTCGCTTGAACCCTTCTAGGATGCCTTAGGAACGATCCCTAGGTGTCCTTTTATAGTCTGGAGGCTCCACAACGTCGGAAGAATCAGAAATTTGCGTAACACTTACGCAGCGCAGAGAATTTCGGGAAGAAATTAGAAAGTTCTAACTCAGTACGCATGGCCGACCGGTCGGCCTCAAGTGAAAACACTCCAGCAAGCATCTCCGACCGGTCATGACCGGTCAGGCCTATTCCTCCTTGGTCCAGCAAGCATGTCCGACCGGTCATGACCGGTCAGGACGCCTTCAGCACTTTTCCAGCACCAATGACCGACCGGTCATGACCGGTCGGTCCTCTTCAGTAATGCCCAACATACATGGCTGACCGGTCACTGACTGGTCTGGCTTCCTTGGCCGACCGGTCACGACCGGTCAGCTTCATTTTCTTCTTATTTTCTTCTTTTCTTTCATCTGCTTTCTTCTCTGCTTTGGTTCTTTCTTTCTTTTCTTCTTTGGTCCTCAAACATTCTTCATCAGAATGATCCTAAGTGAGCTCTTTATGTCTTCAATTTAGTAGAGTTCACCCTCAATCCTGTAGTCACAAAACATGCATTGAATTAGCTTACAAACCATACAAACCTTGCATAATGAGTGATGAATTGGGGTTAGAATATGCACAATTAAGAGCTCAACACACCCCCCAACCAGCATTTTGCTAGTCCCGAGCAAAACATGCGTGAAGCTAATCTCATTCTTCAAAAACTCAACTCTCTTTCAGAAACCATCCTTCTATACATTCCAAGGTTCATAAGTGTAAGATTCAGAAAGATTAGGCATCAAAGGTTGGAACCGTAAATCCTTAAGGCATAATAGACATTCATATGAGATTCCCACTGATTGGTTGATAAATAGAGGGAATTGAACAAATTCATCCTAGTGTGGGTAGTGAAAATTCATTCCACGAGTTTCTAGGATTATCTTCTTCATAGATCAACTAGACTATAGAACTCAAGGTACATAGAGCCACATCAAGCCAATGACAGGAATTTGCCTTACCGTCCTTCCGACGACTTTCACACTACGTCCCATTTCCGGCTTTGGTTACGGGTAGACCATCCCCCGGTTGGTAGTAGGTAGCCCTAATCGAAATTTTCCACCGTTTTTCCACATTCCCAATTTCATCCTTCCTTTTCCTTTTTCTTTTTAAATTAGATAGGATTTTTAGAAATCCATATCTTTCATTATTTTCCCATGGACAAGGATGGATAAAGTACCCCGGCCTGATTTCTCAATACCTTAATTCAAAGTCTAACTAATCCCTAAATCACATAATCCCTTCAACTCATGAAAATCGTGTAATGTGAACTAGGTGTAAAAGTGTTCAGATTTTCTATCAATCACAAAAATAGGGGAGTTCACATATAAAACCATTATGCCATGAGAGATTCCAGACATCCAGCCTTATACACTTCATATCTCCTCCTCTTATGCTCATATCAACTCGAATGCATAGAACCAATGTTTTCCAAAAGAGTTTCGAATTTTATGAAAAAATTGAAAAATTTTCCACCACATAATTGCTTGAGATGTTACAAAATGCTGGATTCCTCCAAGCGGTCCTACACCCCCCAACCAAATCTTGCATTGTCCTCAATGTAAAAGATGCGCAATGAGCAAAACATGAGAGCAATTTGAAAATAAAAGGGAGTGAGGAATGATATTACCTGAGAGAGTGAACATTGGAAATCTTCCTCCTTCTAACAAACCTATGAAAACGAAAACAAAAGCAGCAAAATCCTAATCCTAACTACTCTATACCTCCATCAGACTAGGAGATCAATCATCTTGATACACAGGATCATTCAGGGGTATGGATATACCTTCTGAAGCAAAATTTTCAAAGAACGGCTTTAATCGCTGCCCATTTGCCTTAAAAATATTGCCGTTCCTTGGATTCAATAGCTCGACAGTCCCATACGGATAGATAGTTTGCACAATGTAGGGACCGGTCCATCGAGATCTCAATTTTTCCGGAAATAGATGTAAACGAGAATTATACATGAGGACTTTTTGATTGATCGTGAATGTTTTGCGAAGAATATTCTTATCATGGAATATCTTCGTCTTGTCCTTGTAAATTCTCGCATTCTCATAAGCTTCATTCCGGATTTCTGCAAGTTCATTTAATTGAAGTTTGCGTAGCGAGCTTGCCTTGTCAGAATTGAAATTCATTCTCTTAATAGCCCAATATGCCTTATGTTCCAACTCTACAGGCAAGTGACAAGCCTTCCCATAGACAAGTCTATAGGGAGACATTCCAATAGGGGTTTTAAAGGCAGTACGGTAAGCCCAAAGCGCATCGGTAAGTCGAAGTGACCAATCCTTGCGATCGGGATTCACCGTTTTCTCTAAAATGTGTTTAATCTCCCTATTGGATATCTCAGCTTGTCCACTAGTTTGTGGGTGATAGGGGGTGCTCACTCTGTGTGTAACGCCATATTTCTTCATTAGGGCTGCAAAAGGGCGATTGCAAAAGTGAGACCCTCCATCACTTATGATGACTCGAGGCGTTCCAAACCGGGAAAGAATATTTTCTTTTAAAAATTGAATGACCGTTTTATGGTCATTATTCCGGCAAGGAATGGCCTCGACCCATTTGGAAACATAATCAACAGCAAGTAAGATGTATAAATTTCCAAAAGAAGATGGGAATGGGCCCATGAAATCGATGCCCCAACAATCAAAAATTTCGATAATTAAGATGGGATTGAGTGGCATCATATTTCTATGGGAGATTCCTCCCAGTTTCTGACAAGGTTCACATGCTTTGCAAAACTCATGTGTGTCTTTGAACATGGTGGGCCAATAAAACCCACATTGCAGAATTTTCGCTGTGGTCTTTTTGGCCGAAAAGTGACCACCACATGCTTGAGAATGATAGAAGGAGATGATACGTTGTTGCTCATCATCTGGGACACATCTCCTTATGATTTGATCGGGACAATACTTGAACAAGTATGGGTCGTCCCATAGGAATTTCCGTACCTCCGAGAAGAATCTATCTTTATCTTGCTTTTTCCAATATGTAGGAATTGTACCTGTAGCAAGATAATTAGCAATGTCCGCATACCATGGCAATTGGGAAACAGCAAAAAGTTGTTCATCAGGGAACATGTCATTGATTGCAGTCGTTTCAGGGGAATCAGTGAGGACAAGTCGAGAGAGGTGGTCAGCTACTACATTCTCTACTCCTTTCTTATCACGTATTTCTAAGTCGAATTCTTGGAGTAGGAGGATCCATCTTAATAATCGTGGTTTAGCATCCTTCTTAGAAAGCAGATACTTAAGCGCGGCATGGTCAGTGAATATAATGATCTTGGATCCAATCAAGTAGGATCTAAACTTCTCCAAAGCAAAAACTACGGCTAAAAGTTCCTTTTCAGTGGTAGTGTAGTTTGCCTGGGCTGAGTTTAGGGTTCTACTTGCATAGTGGATGACACATGGCTTTTTATCTTTTCTTTGGCCTAACACTGCCCCAATAGCATAGTCGCTAGCATCGCACATAATCTCAAAAGGAAGGCTCCAATCAGGTGGTTGCATTATTGGGGCACATGTCAACATACCTTTAAGGGTGTTAAAGGCCTTTTGACATTCTTCATTCCACTCGAATGAATTTTCCTTTTGAAGTAGGTTACATAAAGGGCGAGAGAGTGAACTGAAATCCTTTATGAACCTTCTGTAAAATCCTGCGTGTCCTAAAAAGGACCGTATATCTCGTATGCTTTTGGGTGGTGGGAGGTTAGAGATAAGATCAATTTTTGCCTTGTCCACCTCAACTCCATTTTGTGAAACGATGTGACCAAGTACAATTCCCTTTTGAACCATGAAGTGACACTTTTCCCAATTGAGCACAAGGTTCTTCTCTTCACATCTTTTTAGCACAGATTTCAAGTGCTCAAGGCACTCATCAAAGCTACAACCGAATACGAAAAAATCATCCATGAAGACTTCGAGAATGGTCCCCACCATGTCAGAAAAGATGCTCATCATACAACGCTGAAATGTGGCAGGGGCATTACATAGTCCAAACGGCATCCGTCGATAGGCGAAAGTGCCGAATGGACATGTGAATGTAGTCTTTTCTTGGTCTTCACGGGCAATTTCTATTTGGTTGTACCCTGAATAGCCATCAAGGAAGCAAAAGTGGGAATGACCCGCCAACCGTTCTAAAATCTGATCAACAAACGGTAGGGGAAAGTGGTCTTTCCTCGTGACAGTGTTTAGCTTCCTGTAGTCAATGCACATTCTCCAACCGGTAGTGACTCTAGTTGGTACGAGTTCATTATTGGCATTGGCTACGATGGTTATTCTGGATTTCTTAGGCACCACTTGAGTTGGGCTCACCCATTGGCTATCAGATATTGGGTAAATGATACCTACATCCAATAGTTTCACCACTTCGGCCTTAACCACATCCTTCATGTTTGGATTTAGTCGTCCTTGTGGTTGCCGGGATGATTTTGCATTTTCCTCAAGGTGTATGCGGTGAGTACAAATCAGAGGGTCTATGCCTTTGAGATCCGCAATTGACCATCCAATGGCACTCTTGTGCTCTAATAGAGTGGCTATTAGCCTACTCTCTTGTTCCTCATCCAAGTGGGAAGAAATCACCACTGGATATGTCTCATCTCGACCTAAATAAACATACTTTAGCTCACTTGGCAATGGTTTTAGGTCGAGTTTTGGTGCCTTGATGTTGGATGGGAGGGCCTTGTTCTCATTTACAGGCAAAGGTTCAATTGGGGCCCTCCATCTTTTATTCTCAAGCACCAGCATCACATCTAGAATGGCATCCCTCTCTTGTATTGTGTAATCATTTGTCTCATGAGAGTGGGCCATACATGCCTCCAAAGGGTTGGAAAATAGTGATAAGGGGACTGTATCCTCCACGAATGATTCGATCATGTTTAATTCGTGGACATCATCATCAACTTCCCGCGGTTGTTTGCATAACTCAAATATGTTAAGCTCAAGGGTCATATTTCCAAAGGACATTTGTACAAGTCCGTTTCTACAATTGATAATGGCGTTTGAAGTAGCTAGAAACGGTCGTCCAAGTATGACGGGAATTTGAGTACCGGTGCCTATCACGGGATGTGTGTCCAAGACAATAAAATCTACTGGGTAGTAGAATTTATCAACTTGGACTAGAACATCCTCTACCATTCCTCTCGGTATCCGGATGGATCTATCAGCAAGTTGGAGTGTGGTTTTGGTGTGTTTCAATTCACCTAACCCAAGTTGTTCGTAGACCGAGTATGGAATGAGATTCACACTTGCCCCCAAGTCGAGCAGGGCTTGTTTAATCTGGTAGTCTCCTATGATGCATGAGATGGTTGGACTACCTGGATCCTTGTATTTTTGGGGCACCTCTTGTTTGATGATGGCGCTCAAATTCTCAGCCAAAAGCACTTTATTGTGAACGTTATGTTTCCTTTTGATTGTACACAATTCCTTTAAAACTTTAGCATAAGATGGTATTTGTTTTATTGCATCCAACAGCGGGATGTTGATCTTCACCTTCTTGAAAACTTCCAGAATCTCCAGATTTTTATCTAAAGGTTTAGGTGAAATCAACCTTTGTGGAAATGGGGCAACTGGCTTGTATTGTCTTTCCGGTTCTTTCTCTTGTGGAATATTGTTTCGGCTAACATCCTCTTTGGAAATTTCCGGATCCTTAGGCTTTGGGGCCTTCACCGGATTAGATTTATCAATTTCTTTCCCACTTCTCAAAGTGGTGATAGCTTGGACATGTTCCGTATGGTGGGAGGATGAGCTTGCATCTTGTATCTCATATTGGGTCCTTGGGTTAGGAAGAGGTTGGGCAGGGAGTGTGCCCTTCTCTCTAACACTAAGGTGAGCTTCAACTCTAGCCAAAGATGTTTTCAATTCATTGATGGCTTGGTTTGAGTTTTGATTGAATTTCAATTGCTCTTGCATGAACCCATCTATTTTTAGAGAATTTGTCTTGTTATACTCATTCTGGACCGATACGAATGCACCCAACATCTCTTCTAGTGATACTTTTGGAGTGTTGTTTGCATTTGCATTGGGCCCATTCTTCCAACTGAAGTTGGGATGGTTCTTCCAATTAGGATTATACGTGTTTGAGTTTGGAGCACCATATTGCTGCTGATAACTGTTTATGGCATTTGTTTGTTCTTGTAAGATGCCTTGGACTGCTGAAATTGTGGGACAATCTGGTGTAGCATGTTGATTTCCAGCACAAATTCCACAAACAGTTTCAACCTTAGTGGAGTTGATTGTTTCTCCTTTCCTTAATTACATGGCTTCGACCTTTCTTGTAAGGCTAGCCAACCGTGCACTTATGCTATCTTCTTCTGATAAGACATACATTCCTCCATTTTCCTTTTGTTGGCCAATCTTGGAATTTATTGGTTTAGATGTGTCCCAAGATTGTGCACTTTCAGCCAATTCTTCCAGATAATCCCATGCTTCATCAGCTTCCTTATTCATGAACTCCCCATTACACATCATCTCTATAAATTGGCGCATGGATGGAATCAGTCCTTCATAGAAAAAACTTATAATCCGCCAATTTTCATAGCCATGATGTGGCCATGCGTTTAATAGGTCCTTGAATCTCTCCCAACATTGGGAAAAGGTTTCATCCTCCTTTTGGGCAAAGTTCATGATAAGGCGCTTAAGCATGTTCGTTTTGTGAGTAGGGAAGAATTTTTTTATAAATTCTCTGTGCATATCATTCCATGACCCAATTGATCTTGGCCTCAATGCATAAAGCCAACCCTTGGCTTTATCCTTAAGAGTGAAAGGGAAGAATTTAAGTCTTACTACATCTTCAGTCACATTTGCAAAGTGCATGGTGGTGATTACCTCATCAAACTCCCTAAGGTGTTGATAGGCACTTTCACTGTCTAAACCATGGAATTTAGGGAGAAGATTGATCACTCCCGGTTTCAAATCCACATTCCCTGCATTTGGTGGAAATACTATGCATGAGGGAGTGCTCGTTCTTGCAGGTTGCAAGAAATCACGTAAAGTCCTAGGTCGAGGAAAATCAGTCCTAGCCATACTTTCAGATAAAATTGGAGAATCTAGATGTCTCCTAACACGTGGCTCTCTATCAATGCCTTCTACTATCCCCCCTTCACTTATGAGTCGGTTATTGGAATCCCGAGCCCAATGTGGCATGCAAAACCAAAAATAAGAAACAAAAAGGAAAAAGAATTCTTCCTTCTTTTTCTTTACTCTTCTCTAAGACCGAAGCACAAGGTGTCTTGCAATGGCTAGGCCAGAAACAAAGATAGAGACCGATTTCTCCTGGTCAATAGGGGTTCAGAGAACACCCCACCCACTCTTTGAATCTTTTGAGAAAAAGTACAGAAAAAGGAGAAAGAGGAGTAGAGATGAGAAAAGAAATCCCTGAGCACAAGGTGATCCAAGACGGCAGAGCCAACCAATAGGAATCCAGGTGGCAAAAAAAAGCCGACCTTTCAGAGATCCAAAAGGAGTCTCCACCCACTCTACAAGAGATGAATAAAATAAGAATGACTAGGAGAAGGAGAAGAGTGAGGTTTTAGAAGGATAGCACCTGAATTGCACTTGAAATCCTTGACTCTTCTTTGGCTTCCTAAAAATCCCTGAAAAGAAAAATCAAATAAATAAACTAAGTAAGTTTAAAAATCTAAAAAAAAAATCCTAAATAGATACTAATTTCAGAAATTTGTGAAAATCGAAAAGAAATCCCCGGCAGCGGCGCCAAAAACTTGTTCGCTTCCCCAAGTGTAGGGTTGCGATGTAGTAATAAACTCGGTAAGACCGAGGTCGATCCACAGGGACTATGTAGGATCTCACAAATTCATCCACAAGTGTCTATTGAAGTCTACTAATCAGATTGTTGTATGAAGTTGATGTGAGTAACAAAAGCTAAATTAAATTGAAAGTAATTAATTGTAAGAGGGCACTAGGGTATCAAGGATCCACTTGTAGCAATCCTTGATGTTCAATCCGCTGTGGTTTCTTATTCTCTCAACTAGAATCGACATTCCTGTCCGTCCAGTCGGATGATAAAACTGTTAAACCAAACAATCTGTAATATGTAAGTTCTATACATAAGATTCACTCAATCTAGGCTGAGCTGAGCATGCTCAATTGCATAGGTCATTCCCCTTTCCTATAGGTCCAGTTCCCCATCATAACCATCCCCAAGTCCTCTCACAAGACAAGGTTAGATTAGGATTTGAACTAGATTCAAATCACCAGCACAGTCCTTACATATTCCAGAAAATCAACTAAAATAGAACTTTGGCCTGAAGTCCCTTTATGAAGAGCTTAGTACTAGAGCGCACTCCGATTCCTCGGATCATACAGGTCTATACCATTGCAAATAAATTAAGAAAAGTAATTCATCCAAACATCCATGAGTCATCACAAGACTAAGAAAAATTACTTAAAAACTTGTATAAACTTCAAACCTTAGTTCATAATCATGAATTCCAAACTAAAACCACTTAACTACGAATTAAAACATCTTGGATTCACTACAAGCTTCACCTCTTAGCCCTAGCTAAGAGGTTTAGCTGCTCATGATCCAAGGAAACATGAAACAACTACAAAAAGCATGAAAACAGCAAAGCAAACCAAAAGGAGTTGTGAAACTCCAATCTTCACTTCCACAGCCTCCAACCTCACTTGAACCCTTCTAGGATGCCTTAGGAATGATCCCTAGGTGTCCTTTTATAGTCTGGAGGCTCCACAACGTCGGAAGAATCGGAAATTTGCGTAACACTTACGCAGCGCAGAGAATTTCGGGAAGAAATTAGAAAGTTCTAACTCAGTACGCATGGCCGACCGGTCAAAACCGGTCGGCCTCAAGTGAAAACACTCCAGCAAGCATCTCCGACCGGTCATGACCGGTCGGGCCTATTCCTCCTTGGTCCAGCAAGCATGTCCGACCGGTCATGACCGGTCAGACGCCTTCAGCACTTTTCCAGCACCAATGACCGACCGGTCATGACCGGTCGGTCCTCTTCAGTAATGCCCAACATACATGGCTGACCGGTCACTGACTGGTCTGGCTTCCTTGGCTGACCGGTCACGACCGGTCAACTTCATTTTCTTCTTATTTTCTTCTTTTCTTTCATCTGCTTTCTTCTCTGCTTTGGTTCTTTCTTTCTTTTCTTCTTTGGTCCTCAAACATTCTTTATCAGAATGATCCTAAGTGAGCTCTTTATGTCTTCAATTTAGTAGAGTTCACCCTCAATCCTGTAGTCACAAAACATGCATTGAATTAGCTTACAAACCATACAAACCTTGCACAATGAGTGATGAATTGGGGTTAGAATATGCACAATTAAGAGCTCAACAGAAAACCATGCATATAATGTGATGTAATGGGTTGGCAAATGTATAAATTGGAGGCTCAACAAAAATCAATCAACAAACAGTTATTTCAAATTACTACAAAAGATATGAACTTTAGTTGAGTGGGTTCCCACATGAAAATCAGGTCATTGTACACAAGGCGATCAAGGGTCTACCATGCTCGGAGTCGATGATAGATCAATGAACTACACAAGCATAAACAATGCTCAGAAGCTAAATTACTAAGTTAGGATCACTAAGAATCACATGAGCCCGGAGTCATCAAGAGATCAAAGTAAAAAACCCAACTAGTACTTGATTCAAACTCACATTAACTAAAATTCATCAATTAAATCATAAAAAGAAAACCTAGGTTGCATCAATCCATCAAAAACGAATCAAAAGCTTCACCTCTTAGCCCTAGCTAAGAGGTTTTAGTTCATCTCTAACATCCTTGAACTAGAAGCCTCAAAAACATAAAAACTACTAAAACAGGAAGAAAACTAGAAACTCAAAGTAGAATCCGTCTCCTAAGCAATCCCCACGTCGTAGCATCCTCTGGTATGAAGGGAAGAAGTCCTTTTATAGCTTGGAGGTGTCCATTGCGTAAGAAACTTCCATATTACGTAAGGAATTACGCACTTGCGCAGGGAATTTTGGCGCCCGATTTAGAAACTATCTGTTTTGCATGTCTGACCGGTTGTACGACCGGTCTGAGTGGCTTGGCCGATCAGTCACGACCGGTCGGACTTGTCTGAGAAAGTGTCCAGCGAGTTCTGCATTTTCCTGTTGAACGCACGACCGATCGTACGACCGGTCCGAGTGATGCACGACCGGTCGTACGACTGGTCTCAACTGGTCCAATGAGGTCTTACAATGTGGCATCTTCTGTTGTGTAGTCAGACCGGTCGAACGACCGGTCTTGGGCTTTGAACGACCGGTCGTACGACCGGTCTTCAGTACATTCTTCTGCTTTCTTTTCTTTTCTCCTTTGCTTCTTCCTTCCATCCTTTTGTACTTGGTTCTGTGATCTTCAATGTATATAAAGTGCTCTATTTAGCCTTGAATCAGTGAAATCTCCATCTTGTTCCTACAATCACAAATCATGCATTAGAGTAGTCCTTTAAACATGTAAACCGTGCATAATGAGTGATGAATTGGGGTTAGAATATGCACAATTAAGAGCTCAACACACCCCCCAACCAGCATTTTGATAGTCCCGAGCAAAACATGTGTGAAACAAGTTTCATTCTCCAAAACCCAACTCTCCTTCAGAAACTATTCTTCTATACATTCCAAGACACATAAGCGTAAAAATCAGAGAAATTAGGTGATAAAGGTTGAAATCTTAAACTCTCAGAACATAATAAGTGTTTATATGAAATTTCCGCTGATTGATTGATAAATAGAAGAACTTGAACAAATTCAACCTAGTGTGCATAGTGAAAGTTCATCTTATGAGTTTTTGGGATTATCTTCTTCATAGATCAACTAAACTATAGATCTCAAGGTGTATAGAGCAACAACAAGCCTATGACAGGAATTTACCTTACCGTCCTTCCGACGGCTTCCACACTACGTCCCATTTCCGGCTCTGGTTACGGGTAGACCATCCCCCGGTTGGTAGTAGGTAGCCCTAATCGGAATTTCCACCATTTTTCCATCATTCCCAATTTCATCCTTCCTTTTCCTTTTTCTTTTACATTAGATAGGATTTTTAGAAATCCATATCTTTCGTTATTTTCCCATGGACAAGGATGGACAAAGTACCCCGGCTTGGTTTCTCAATACCTTAAATCAAGGTTTAGTTAATCCACAAATTACATAATCCTTTCAAATCATGAAAATCGTGTAATGTGAACTAGGTGCAAAAGGTGTTCAAATTTTCTATCAATCATAAAAAAATAGGTGAATTCACATATAAAATCATTATATTAAGAGAAGTTCAAAGCTTGCAACATCCCTCACTTCGTATCTCCTCTTCTTATACTCATGCTATCTCGAATGCATAGAATCAAAGTTTTCCAAAAGAGTTTTGAATTTTTGAAAAATTGAAAATTTTCTACATCATTGCTCGAAATGTCACAAAAACTAGTAGATTCATCTAAGGGATCTCTCATAAGGAGAACTAGTGAACAAATTCTTATGATTTGTTCAAAAACTTGTTCGCTTCCCCAAGTGTAGGGTTGCGATGTAGTAATAAACTCGGTAAGACCGAGGTCAATCCATAGGGACTTGTGTAGGAATTCACAAACAATCCAATAGTGTCTATTGAGAGCTAACAACCAGATTTTGTATGAGATTGAGGTAAGTAACAACTTTGAACTAAATTGAAGGTAAACAATTATAAAAAGGCACTAGGGGTTCAAGGATCCACTTGTAGCAATCCTTGATGTTCAATCCGTTGTGGTTTCTCATTCTCTCAACTAGAATCGATATTAAGATCTATTTAGCCGAATGATAGAGCTGTTAAACTAAACAATCTGCCATATGTAAGACCAATGCATATAACTCACTCAATGCAAGCTAGGATGAGCATGCTCAATTGCATAAGTCAGTCCCAATTCCAATAGGCTCAGTTCACAATCATAACCATCCTCAAGTCCTGTCACAAGACAAGGCTAGATTATGATTTGAACTTGATTCAAATCACATGCACAGTCCTACATAGCACAGAATTTCAGAAAAGTAGAACTTTAGTAGGAATTGAGACCTCAAGCTCATGAAGAAGATGACCTCCATCCCCTCTTGATCTCTAGAGTTTGGATCTTCCTTGATAGGCATATCCTTATCCAAATCTTTAAGATGAGATCGTTGTAGGTAAGCAACTCTAGGCAACCCATTCCTATTAAGTGTAGAGTTCTTAGACCTACCCTCCTATTACCTTGGGCATCTCAAAGGCATCATAAGCAAGGTGATTGATCAAGTGTAGCTGAGGCATTTACGACACAACGGCAACACGATCGGGGGAGCAAGGGAAGCTGATTGAAGTACGGGAGAGGGGAGATCAAGCAACCCGAACCGGCGCTGAATAAGGGGCTCATCTGACAAGTAAGGTTGTCTTTATTGAGAGTCCATCCACTCAATTCCTTGTGGGAGTTGAGTGTAAAGTTTGTTTGTCAAACTCGAACTAGGAATGTTGGCCATTCCTTGGCTTGTTTGTCGACCTAAAGACTAAGGGTTGTTTGGCGCTCATTAGCTCGTTTGTCAGGCCTAAACAAAGTCTCCAAGGGGGAGCCTCCGACACGGGAGTGAACATGCGTCAGGTTGAGAGTTAGCCTATGTCCAAAACTCCATTTGGGTTGAGAGTTAGCCCTTTGTCCAAAACTCCGATTATGGTTGAGAGGTGAACCGGTAAAACCTCTGTGTAAAGGTTGAGAGGTGAACCTCATTTTAAACCTCCAATAGTGAATGCCGATGTGCTCAAAGGAGTTGAGTACTTGAACCACGAGTGGAGTAGACTCAAAGTCGAACCACTATACATGCTTGTATTTATGATTGATTGAGCACATTATTATCTTAGTATTGAATGTTTAATTGTTAATTATGTATGCTTGATAAGAATGTATGCTAGAAACTAGATAGGCACATCCACACACAAGATGTACTTTCACTAGTTGTGTAGACTTGAGCTCATAGATCCATTCTCATAAGTCTACATAGGTTGCATAGATTAGGATCTTGATTAGTTAAATCATTTGATTATCTATGCATGCTTAGACTAGGTTGTTTATTGCTTAAACCATATGCTAGTCTTATGATTGGACTCACTTAGGCTTGGAAGTTGAAGTGTTCTTGCTTACTTAGTTTAATGTGTTAAATTGTGTAAGTAGGCGAAAAGAATTTCAAAAAGTCTTAATCACCCCCTTATAGGACTTAGCCATAATTCTAGTTGCTCTTTAAGCTTCCGCACATACGAAGGTGTTGTGTTAGACTACCGATGTAATTTCAAAATTTGTTTGGATTCTTCTATTTATCAATCAATCAGCGGGAATTCTATAAGAACACTTGTTAGGTTTTGAGAAGGTTAAGGCCTCGACTTCTATCACTAAGTTTTCCTAATTGTTGCACTTGCATGTCTTGGAATGTATAGAAGCATAGTTTCTGAAGGAGAGTTAGGTTTTGGGGAATGGAACTTGTTTCACGCATGTTTTGCTCGGGACTACCAAAATGCTAGTTAAGGGTGTGTTGAGCTCTTAAATGTGTATATTCTAACGTCATTTCATCACTAACTATGCAGGGTTTTCATGTTCAAAGACTATTCTAAAACATGTTTTGTGATTATAGGAACGAGAAGGGGACTTCACCAATTCAATGCTTAAAAAGGTCACTCTATACACATTGAAGATCAAAAGACCAAGCGCTAAAGGGTGAAAGAAAGAAGCAAGGAAGAAAGAGAAGGAGAGAAGAAAGAAGTGCAGAAAATTGCACTAAAGATCGGTCGTCCGACCGGTCGGCCATAGCCCAGGATCGGTCGTCCAACTGGTCCAAACACTCAACAGGGGCCCCTTTGCTGTCAAACCTTGCTGGACCAAAATCACTCATTTACGACCGGTCGTGCGACCGGTTGTCCACTACTCAGACCGGTCGTTGAATTAAAAATGGGGTTCGAATTTTCAGAAAACTCTCTGGACTGTTTTTGGATTTTTACGGACCGGTCGTGCGACTGGTCATCCACGAGCTCAGACCGGTCGTCCGACAGGTCATCTGCATAATAGAGCTATTTCTACAAGCTCCGAATTCTACTGCGCAAAACGCAATTTTTGGGGGATTTCTTGAAGTTTCATCGCACCAAGGGCCTAAAACCTATAAAAGGGCACCTCTACCTCGTTGCTAAGGTATCCTAGAAAAGATCTACTACAGTGGGAGGTGGAGAAGGATGGAATCGGAGTTCTACAACTCCTTCATCTAGTTTGTTTTCAAGTTTCTATTTTTATGCTTTCCTTAGTTGAATTCATGTTTCCTTGGATCATGGTCGGCTAAACCTCTTAGCTAGGGCTAAGAGGTGAAGCTTGTAGTGAATTTAAGATGCTTTAATTCGTTTATACGTTTCCAAGTTTGAATTTTTATTGAAGAACAATGGTTATTGGAGTTTGAATAAAATTCTAAGTAGTTTTCCTTAATCTTATGATGGTTCATGGATGTTTGGAAGAATTGCTTTAGCTCTTAGTTTTTTTGCATGGATCTAGACCTGTACGCTCCGAGGAATCGGATTCGATGCGCTCTAGACTTGGATTCTCATGTGGGAACTTCAAACTAATGTTCTACCTTTTGTTCTAAAATTCGATTTGGGTGTTGCTTATGCATGTGATTTGAATGAAGTTCAAATCATAATATAGTTAAGCTTTGTGACAAGGTTTGATGATTATTATGATTGTGATCTTAACCTATTGAAACTAGGATTGACCTATGCAATTAAGTGTGCTCAAGTCCTAACTTGAATTGAGGGAATCATGTTTATGAGAACATATGAATTGGACTGTTTTAATGAATTAACCACTCTATCATCCAGCTAGATAGAATTTGATTTCGATTCCAGTTGTGTAATTAGGAAACCACAGCAAACTATGCATCAAGGATTGCTACAAGTGGATCCTTGGACCCCTAGTGCTCTTTTATATTAATTACGTTCAATTTTAATTTCAGATTACCATCTACATTCAAAAACTAAAATTTGTTTATTTTGATCTCAATTAGAGAATATTAGAAGTAGTTTTGTGAATTCCTAACAAGTCCCTGAGAATGATCTCGGTCTCTACCGAATTATTACTACATCACAGCCCTACACTTGGGGAAGCGGACAACGGGTGATGATTACTTACGCCTTTGGTTCATTCCTCTTTTGCCATGTAAATGAGAGGTTTGATCCTCATTTTCTTCGGTTGACTGAGGATATGCACCATTCTTATAATTGGAATGCTGCCATCCTAACCCGTATTTTTCAAGGTCTGGATAAGACCTCTAGGTCCGGTCGATCCTTCACCGGGTTTTTTCCCATGATAGAGGTATCCTTTAGCTCTTTTCTTGCTCTAAATTTCCTTCTTTTCCCCAATCCTGACCTCTTTCTGTTGGTCAGACCTATTTCTTTGAGCATTTTCTCCACCTTTTTCCCTTGATGAGTGCTAACGTGGAGCCACTGGCGTGCTGCTTCATGTACTAGCATGTTAAGAACTGAAAGCCCAACCTCCGTATTTCCAAAGATAACTGGAGGGCCGATGTGGATGGCCTCACTGATGCTGATGTGAGTACTCTCCTCTACTGAATTGCTGACTTTGTTCATTCAGATGTCCATTTTAATTGTGCCTATCTCTGTCAGTTTGTTTGCATGCCATATGTCAATGTTCCACAGTATTATACCCCCAAGCGGGTCGAGGCGTACGATGCCTCTTGTATGCGGATCATTCTCTCTGATGCTGAGTCTCTCCAATGGTACCTAGGTGAGAGATTACTTCGTCAGGTGACAGGCGTCGCTAGAGTTCCTATTTCTCCACCACCACCTGTCGATCAGATGCCTGCTGAAGCTGTTGATGAGGCTTTCATGGGTCAGCCAGGGTATCGCTTCACAGTCCTTGATCGAGATTATACTAAGTGGTATCTAGAGTTCGGGCAAGGGACTCTTCTTCCTCCTATATAGGATTCGCACGGTCGTCACCGATATGCTAGTGATTCCATGATGGCTCCGATGATGGATCTGCACTGCAGCGAGTAGGAAGAGAAATGTGGAGATGGCGACTATGTTGGTGATCTGTAGTTGCTTCTCAGATGTTTTGTATTGCCTACAGTTCTTTTGTAACGCCCCAAAATTTCAACTCTTGTGGACAATACGATGGGCCGAATTTCTGGGTGTTAACTAAAATGTATTAGGGATATATTTTCATACATTCATTTTTATTTCCCACATTCATGGTATTCATAGCACAAAGACGGAATTCAAAGTTCTTATTCCATATTTTTCTACTCTACGTTATCAACATAATTTCCTTAAATTATACAAAATATATAATATTTCACTTTCCGTCTCCCTGGGAGACTTAATTCGATTCACATGAAAATAAATCTATTCTACAAAAATGAGAACAGTAAACATTATTCGTCTTCAAACTGATACAGCTTCATTGTCCGTCATTGACCGCCATGAAACTTTATACTCTTCAACCTGTGAGTTAAATTCGTCTAATGGATCGTCACCTGCAACAAGCTGGTGGTGTTGTATAACACCGTCCCAGGAGGGAGTGAGTTGCTCGCGATCAACTCAGTTAGGGTTACCCCTAAGATTAGCACAATAATATTCAAACATAAGCATACCCAACCAAAACATACATGATAAAATCTTAGTTAATGCAATGCATGATATGCATGCTCTGGCTAAGGCACCCTGACTAAATGAGACGGGACTTATTCCAACTCTTCTCATCAGCCACTAGTCACCAGAGTCCACGATGAAGCGGGTAATTCCACAACTTCATGTCAACAAACCCAGCAAATGGAGGTGATGGCCACCCATCCCCCTACCACAAGCTAGCGCCGCAGCGCCCGTAGGGCTGACCCACCACGTCGGGTCCAGTGAATGCATGATTAGTTTCACCTTTAGTTAAGTAGTTTAACATTCAACCAATTTAATGATGTTAATGATTAATGATCACTCCTTACCCCAATCAATTCAAGGAAGTTCAAGGTCACTATGGGGGGCTCGTCACCCAGCATAGGCCGACAGCTCAGGCTTAGTGTCCCATACCACCAACCCTGGCTCATGAAACTTCTCGTATTCATCGATCTCATTCCTCAAAGGGTCCATCATAGGTAACATATCAAATAAGGATCCCTCGGCACGTATCCAACAATGCACACGGTAGTGTCCAATTCAACATCATGGCATATAAAATCAACATCACATACACGGTAATGCCAACACTTAATTCTTAACAATATGGCCCATACGGGCTTCATCTCTTTACATCAACGGTTACATCAGTGTGAGGTGAAGGGGCGTTCATTAACGTAACATCCACACACGTAATCTCATATCATATAACACATTATTCGCCATGTTCATCATAAGCATGTAGGAATCATAAACTAAGAATAGATTTCACATAATTCCCATATAGGCGTGTATAGCATCATTTGACATAAACCATGGTCCATAACAATCCAAGAATTCATCATAAACACATCCAGGAACATCATAAGAATTCATGATTTCATAGAGAGATTTCAACAAACATGTTTTAAACAATCACACAACAAAACCTAAATTCTAAACATGGAACTGACAAATAAAGCGATATTATTGTAACTAGACTTAGAAGAAACCCTCACCTCTGAGGTTGGATGGATTGAGATATTGTTGGGGCCGTAAAATCCTCCTTAGGGCCAACCCTAATACATTTAATGTCAATCACGAGATTAGGGTATAGATTGGTAGGGTTTCTATTGCCACGAGCATCTAAGGTTAGGATTAGGCTAGATTTATGAAACAAAACCATTGTTAGATGGATCTTACCTCTTCGATGGTGGCTAAACTTAGAATCTCATCCGAGTCGACTCAGCTTGACTCGATTTCTTCTCCTTCTTTCCTCCATTTCTCTTTCTTCTTCTCCTTCCTTTCCTTGGCTTGGGACGCTGTCCAACAACAACAGCAGGGGCACCTGTGCAATCTCTCTCTTACATATGTTTTCTCCTTCGAACGTTCTCTCTCTCTCTCTCTCTCTCTCTCTCTCTCTCTCTCTCTCTCTCTCCAACGTTCTCTCTCTCTCTCTCTCCAACGTTCTCTCTTCTCTCTCTCACTAGTTCTCTCTCTCTCTCTCTCTCTCTACGTTCTCTTAGAGAAACAGGAGCAGACGGACGGCACGCTTTATAGCCGATCACCGTTAGATAGAGGCAGGGGTGCGCATGCGGTTTTTCTTTTTAGTTTAGTTGGAGAAGGACTCAATTTCTGGGATTCTTTACACATGAGGGCCATTGGGAAGCTAAGCGGGGTCCACACAATGAGAGACGTGAAGGCTGAACCGTTCATGAAAAGCGGATCAAAGGATCTTGGATTTCTTAGTTTTGAACTGCTAATTGAAGCGGGCCATACATATAACGATTAGTAGAAATATTTGAAGGGATGATGGATCCGAGAGGGAGGAGACGGATGGATGGCTTGGATCTACAAGATGGGACCCACTGCAAAGATGGTGTGGATCGTTTGGGACGGCAGCCGCTCCTGCTGTTAAGCAAGCGCAAACGGAAGAAGTTTTTTTTTTTACGTGACTTGCACGGTAAGGAAACCGTGGTTCACGCACGGCTCAATAGGTGGGGTCCACTCTTATGGATTTAGACAATTTCCTCCGTCAGATAGGTCGGCCACACGATTTTAACAGCTGCCATGAATTTTGAGACAGATCCGAGTTAAGGTGGGCCACTTATGATCTAATTTCTGATTAGGGCATTTGTAGGATGATCGGAGGGCTAAAATTCGACATGTACGGCTAAAATGTGCCCAAAAGTTCGTATATGAAGTTTTGCATGAAAGTGATTGTCAGAAACTAAAATACTTAAAAATGGTGCGTTACGTTAAGTTTAGCTAATGGCATTTTCATAATTAACTAAAAACAATGAGGTTTTTGAAATCTGGTCTTTCTACAATGTTTATAGTGTTATTCTAAGAAACTTTTGTAAAGGGTCCCCTATTGGATCTCCTATAGATGGTCTGTTGTTTTCAAAACAAAGTAAACGTACGATATTAAATCAAAATAAAATTTTAAAAATTCTCAAATAAATCTAAAAAATCTGGGGCGTTACATCTGTGTAAAGATGCTTTTCTGTATCTTTCTCTGTATGAACTTCTCCTGATCAATGAAGTATGTCTTGCAGCTTGCTTTTGTTCCCTTGATGTCTCAGATCACTCTTATATGTCTGGTTTGGTTGTTTCTTACTTTTAACCTGACTTGAAGCATTCAGTTCCTCCATTGACAGTGTTTGATGATTTTCAATGGTCTGAATCAACCAAGTTTGGCCTTTAGATGGCCTGAATTGCTTGAATTGTGCCCATGTATACTCTCGAAGATTAGACCTGGGATTTGGCCTTCTTGTTTGATGATCAGACACTTGATCTGGCTTCTTAATGGTTCATGTAAGCTTTCCCACTGTTCAGATTATGCTGGATCAGCCTTTGGACGACTCAGATTGATTGTGGACCCCGCTTGATAGTTTTTCTCTCTTCTGATTTGATCAGATATGTGCCAGTAGTGGTCTTCATCATTTAGTGGGTGGAGAAATTTTCAGACAGTGCAAATCAACTTCTGTCCAAATCTGGGGTCAATCAGAGTTTCGGGCGGCCTTTAGAAGGCCAACTGCTGAGGTGGCCTAACAGATCCCACCTACTAGCAAGCTGCGGAGCCAATCCCGCAAAGGGAAGGGCGAAGCGTCCATACAGGCGGCCAAGTGGCGACCGCCCATCCTTCTATTAATGAGCAGCTTCGGCCTACTTTAGTTCGGATGGTTGGAACATTCCTCTGATCGCTGTCCCACTCAAACCGTGTACGTAGCTTCAATTTCAGCCACAAATCTTACATTCTCTGTCTTTTCTTCTTCTTTTGTCCTCTTCTCTTTTTGTCTCCTCTTTGGCAACCCTTGATGATGATTGGTGGGCCATCATGGCAGATATTGATGGGTCCCATGCTTTTGGAGATGATGGTGGCTTTAATGGGGGTGAGATCTCTTTAATGGATGGGGTAGATGGAGTTTTGAATGGAGGCATTGATGGTGGATTGAATGGGGTCGTTGGGGAAGCTTTGAATGCCTCCATTAATGGTGGGATGGCTGTAATTTCAGATTTTGATGGTGCATTGAATGGTGGGGATTTAGATGTTGGGAATGGATTTAAGAGAGGGGCCATGGGTGAGGCTATGCTTTCATTGGATGTGGGCCATATGGATGATATAATTGATGGTGATGATAGGGTCATGATGGACATAGTGTTGAGCTCTTAATTGTGCATATTCTAACCCCAATTCATCACTCATTATGCATGGTTTCATGATTTAAAGACTAATCTAATGCATAGATTTGTGATTGTAGGAATAAGAGAGAGGATTTACCAATTGAAGATTTAAAGAGGCTACTTACAAGCATTGAAGATCACAAGACCAAGCATGAAAAGGTGGAAGAAAGAAGCAAAGGAGAGAAGAAAAGAAGGAAGAAAAAGACACTGAAGACCGGTCGTCCATAGCCAGGACCAGTCGTCTGACCGGTCCGAGCACTCAACAGAGGAGGAACTTCTACCCAAAGTTCACTAGACCATCCACGACCAGTCGTTCACTACTCGGATCGGTTGTGCGACCGGTCCTTGAATAAAAACTCTGGTTCCGAATTCTTGAAAAGTCACTGGACTGTTTTCGCACTTTTGCAACCGGTCGTGCTACCGGTCGTCCATAGGCTCATACCGGTCCTGCGATCGGTCATCAGCGTAACAGAGTTTGTCCGTGAAGCTCCAATTTTCTCTGCGCAATTGTATAATTCCTTGCGCAATCTGGAATCCTCCACGCCAATCTATAAATAGGACTTCTCCTCTTCACACCCAGGCATGCTAGGACATGGGGTTCATCAAAGAAGCTTAGGAGACGGATTCTACTTCAAGTTTTTCTAGTTTTTCTTCCAGTTTTAGTAGTTTTTATGTTTTTGAGGCTTCTAGTTCAAGGATGTTAGAGACGAACTAAAACCTCTTAGCTAGGGCTAAGAGGTGAAGCTTTTGATTCATTTTTTATGGATTGATGCCACCTAGGTTTCCTTTTTATGATTTAATTGAAGAAATTAGTTCAATATGAGTTTGAATCAAGTACTAGTTCAGCTTTACTTTGATCTCTTGATGACTCTGGGCTCATGTGATTCTTAGTGATTCTAAACTGAGTAGCTTATCTTTTGTGCATTGTTTATGCTTGTGTAGTTCACTGATCTATCATCGACTCCGGGCATGGTAGACCCTTTGATTGCCTTGTGTACAATGGCCTGATTTTCATGTGGGACTCATTTAACTAAAGTTCTTATCTTTTGTTATAATTTGAAATAGCTGTTTGTTGATTGATTTTGGTTTAATTAGAGTTTTAATCATTAGTCGTAATCAAGTCTAGTGACAGGATTTGATGAAAGCTATGGTTGTGAATCTCAACTAGATTGGAAAGAGGCTTGGCCTATACAATTGAGTGTGCCCAAGGCCTGAGCATTGTTGTGGGAATCGAATCAATGAATAAGCAACTGTTTTAGATAATTGTTGATTAAACCGCTCTATATTCCGATCGGATAGAGATATGAATTCAATTCCGATTGAGTTATGAGAGACCTAGTTGTGTTGATGCATTGAAACTTATCAAAAGTGGATCTTTGGCGCTCTAATGCCTTTTTAGATTGATATTACCTTACACATTCACTGTTTAAACCCAAATCACAATTTTTCCAGCTTTAATTCTTAATAGCATCGTAATTACACGTTGTTTTGGATAAATTCTGAGAATACCCATTCATAAATCTCTGTGGGAACGATACTCGGTCTTTCCGAATTATTACGACTTCGCAACCCTATACTTAGGGAGTGAACAAGTTTTTGGCGCCGTTGCCGGGGATATCTATGCGGTATTTTTAGAATTTTCTGAGAGAGCTTTTAGTTGAGATTGTGTTAAGATAGATTTAGAATTTATTTTGCTTTCTAGGTTAAATTTTCTTTTAATATCAGAACACTAACTTAGTTTGTTTTGATTTTGCAGGATTCTAACATAGATCTACAATTCAGGTTCTATCCTTCTAACCCCTCTTGCTATAAAAATTTTCAGATTTTTGTTTTTAGAATTTAGATTAGATTTTAGGATTGTGTTGAGTGGTTCATGCTGGCTCGTGCCCAAGTGGGTACGTGATCACACTCGGAGATTATTAAGTGACGGAATAATTGTTGAAGGGATTGATAGAGAGCTACGTGCTAGAAAACATCAACATCTCCCTGAAATTACTAGAGAGATGGCTGAAAATCAACCAAATCAAGGGGCTAATCAACATCAAAATCAAGCCCAAAACTTTACTGAAATTGATGAGAATGAAGTGGGGGATGCACCTTAACCTAGAACTTTACGTGATTTTTTACAACCTGCTAGGACGAGTACTCCCTCTTACATAATTTTCCCTCACAATGTGGGAAATATTGATTTTAACCCGGGGTTGATCCAACTTCTTCCCAGATTCCATGAACTCGACTCCGAAAGTGCTTATTTACATATTAAGGAGTTCAAAGAGGTTATTGCCACAATAAACTATGACAATGTAACCAAGGATACAGTAAAACTCAAATTATTCCCTTTTTTCCTTGAAAGAGAAGGCCAAATCGTGGCTACATTCCTTAAGGCCAAGGCCTATTGGAACATGGGCTGAGATGACTCGGGAGTTTCTTAAAAATTCTTCCTTACTCATCGAACCAATGCACTAAGAAGGGCCATAATGAACTTCGCTCAAAAAGAAGACTGAAACCTTTTTCCAATGTTGGGAAAGGTATAATGAGCTATTAAACGCATGCCCACATCATGGCTATGAACGGTGGAGGTTGATTAGTTTCTTCTATGATGGATTAAACTCAACCATGCGCCAATTTGTGGAAATGATGTGCAATGGGGAGTTCATGAACAAGGAAACGGAGGAAGTTTGGGATTATTTTGACATGTTCACTGAAAACACACAATCATGGGATACATCTAAGCCGACTAGTTCAAAACAACTCCAAGCCAAGGAAAAGGGAGAAATTTATATTTTAAATGAGAAGATGATCTAGGTTCTAGAGTGGCTAATCTTACACGAAAGGTCGAGGAGATGGAATTAAGGAAAGTGGACACAACCCAACAAAGGGGGACTTTTGAAACTATTTGTGGTATTTGTGCTCCCAATGTACATCAAACGCCAGATTGTCCAACAATTTATGCGTTTCGAGAACTTTTATATGAACAATCGAATGCTTTGAATAGTTATCAACGACCTTTTAGTACTCCAAATCCAAACACGAACAATTCTAGTTGGAGAAACAACCCTAACTTCAATTGGGCGAATGGAACCAACCAAAGTAATTCTCAAAAGGGGCCCCCAATGCAAATTCCTATGGCCCCACCTCAAATGCCTATAGAGGATACATTGAAAGCATTCATGGAAGGTCAAGCTCAAATAAGTCAATCCAACCATACGATAATGCTTGAGCTTAAAAATTCGGTGGAGGAAATCAAGGCTCGCTTAAACGCAAGGGAAGAGATTCTTCCGGCCCAACCCCTACCTAATCCGAAATCACAATGCGAAATAAGAGTGCCTAGTTCCTCTAACCAACACATGGAACATGTTAAGGCCATCACCACTCTTAGAAGTGGTAAAACTATTGAAAAATCCAACCTGGTGAAGGCCTCAACGCCTAATGATCCGGTATCTTCCAAAGATGATGATGGACCTAGCACCGCCATGAACCAAAAAGAGCCATTGAAAGAATACAGGCCCGTTGCTCCATTCCCTCAACGCTTAATTTCAACCAAACCTTAAGATAAATATCAGAAATTTTTGAAGGTTTTTAAGCAAGTCAAAATCAACATTCCATTGTTAGATGCCATTAAACAAATACTGTCATATGCTAAATTTTTAAAAGACCTTTACATGGTGAAAAGAAAAATACATGTACAAAAGAAGGCATTTTTTACAAAGAATGTAAGTGCCATTATAAATCACGGGATGCTCAAGAAATACAAAGATCCCGGTAGTCCGACAATATCATGCGTAATTGGAGACTACCGGGTGAAACATGCTTTACTCGATCTAGGGGCAAGTGTGAACTTAATTCCCTTTTCGGTCTATGAACAATTGGGTTTAGGTGACTTAAAACCCACCAAAACCACATTACAACTCGCTGACCGATCGATTCGTATTCCGAGAGGGGTGATTGAGGACGCTCTTGTCCAAGTTGGCAAGGTCTACTACCCGGTGGACTTTATTGTCTTGGACACACGACCCATGGTTAATATTGGTCCTCAAATTCCTGTCATACTTGGCCACCTCATTCCTAGCTACATCAAACGCTATCATCAATTGTAGGAGTGGAGTCATACAAATGTCTTTTGACAATATGACGATTGAGTTAAATGCTTTTAATATTGACAACCAACAAGAGAATGAAGATGAGGAGGTCCACGAAATAAACATGATCAATTCTATTGTGGAAGATGAGTCCCTCTCACCTTTTTACTCTGGTCACTTAGACGAAGACGTGACTTACTCCCTTGATAAGAACGATGATATGATAGAGGATATGGTCACACCTTTAGAGTCGGTATCGGCATATGACGTTAGCCGAGAGAAGGATGTGGAAACAACACTTTGTTGTGCTAAGAAATCAATTCATATTTCCACACCTCTGTGGATCTTGCATACCGAACTCTACCGACCCTGGGATGATCCATACTTGCAATATCAATGCCCAGGAAAATCTGAATGGAGACATATTTTTTATGACAAATATGATGTTGTCTCCTCTTATACATGTGGTGAAAACATTAAGGAACCCGCTGAATTTCCTTTTTGGGATTTTCAGTGGCTGATCTGGATCACTCACACAGATGTATATTGTAAAGCAGGATATTGGATGACTTTATTGCAAAACCTTTTGATCCATCTAATGATTCTGCTTGACTTTATGCTTTTGGACGAGTTGTTGGGATTAACCTCCTAGTCTGACGGAGGATGATTTTCAATAGTTTTCCTAGAGTGATACACCATTAGGATTTGCTTTGATCAGTAAATTTTGTTGTGAAGTAATCCATCTCCAAAAGCCAATCTTACCATGAAATATATTCCTCAGGTGATATCTCTCTTTCTCACTCCCTTTGTTTTGTCATTGCTCTCATATGTTGCATTCATTATATATTTTCTTACATTGAGGATAATGTAAAGTTTTGGTTGGGGGGTTGAGAGATTCTTTAGATGAATCTGTTAGTTTTTGTGACATTTCGAGCAATGATGTAGAAATTTTTTGATTTTTCTAAAATTCAAAACTCTTCTAGAAAACTTTGTTTCTATGCATTCGAGACGATATGAGTATAAGAAGAAGAGATAAGAAGTGAGTGATGTTGCAAGCCTTAAACTTCTCTTAATATAATGGTTTTATATGTGAATTCCCCTATTTATATGATTAATAGAAAATTTGAACACTTTTACACCTAGTTCACATTACACGATTTTCATGATTTGAAAGGATTATGTGATTTGTGGATTGGCTAGACTTAGATTTGAGGTGTTGAGGAACCAAGCCGGGGTACTTTGTCCATCCTTGTGCATGGGAAAATAACGAAAGATATGGATTTCTAAAAATCCTATCTAATGTAAAAGAAAAAAAAGGAAAGGAAGGATGAAATTGGGAATGATGGAAAAATGGTGGAAAATTCTGAAAAGGGCTACCTATTACCAACCGGGGGATGGTCTACCCGTAACCAAAGCCGGAAATGGGACGTAGTGTGAAAGCAGTCAAAAGGACGGTAAGGCAAATTCCTGTCATAGGCTTATTGTTGCTCTTTACAGCTTGAGATCTATAGTTTAATTGATCTATGAAGAAGATAATCCCAGAAACTCATGAGATAAACTTTCATTATGCACACTAGGTTGAATTTGTTCAAGTTCTTCTATTTATCAATCAATCAGTGGGAATTTCATATGAACATTCATTATGTGTTGAGAGTTTACAGTTTCAACCTCTATCACCTAATTTCTCTGACTTTTACAATTGTGTGTCTTGGAATGTATAGAAGAATAGTTTCTGAAGGAGAGTTGGGTTTTGGAAAATGAAACTTTTTTCACGCATGTTTTGCTCGGGACTAGCAAAATGCTGGTTGGGGGGTGTGTTGAGCTCTTCATTGTGCATATTCTAACCCCAATTCATCACTCATTATGGATGGTTTCATGATTTAAAGACTAATCTAATGCATAGATTTGTGATTGTAGGAATAAGAGAGAGGATTTACCAATTGAAGATTAAAGAAGCTACTTACAAGCGTTGAAGATCACAAGACCAAGCATGAAAGGGTGGAAGAAAGAAGCAAAGGAGAGAAGAAAAGAAGGAAGAAAAAGACACTGAAGACCGGTCGTCCATAGCCAGGACCAGTCGTCTGACTGGTCCGAGCACACAACAGAGGAGGAACTTCTACCCAAAGTTACTGGACCATCCTCGACTGGTCGTGCGACCGGTCGTTCACTACTCGGACCGGTTGTGCGACCGGTCCTTGAATAAAAACTCTGGTTCCAAATTCCTGAAAAGTCACTGGACTGTTTTCACACTTTTGCGACCGGTCGTCAGCGTAACAGAGGTTGTCCGTGAAGCTCCGATTTTCTCTGTGCAATTGTGTAATTCCTTGCGCAATCTGGAATCTTCCACACCAATCTATAAATAGGACTTCTCCTCTTCATACCCAGGCATGCTAGGACATGGGGATCATCAAGGAAGCTTAGGAGACGGATTCTACTTCAAGTTTTCCTAGTTTTTCTTCCAGTTTTGGTAGTTTTTATGTTTTTAAGGCTTCTAGTTCAAGGATGTTAGAGACGAACTAAAACCTCTTAGCTAGGGCTAAGAGGTGAAGCTTTTGATTCATTTTTTATGGATTGATGCAACCTAGGTTTCCTTTTTATGATTTAGTTGAAGAAATTAGTTCAATATGAGTTTGAATCAAGTACTAGTTCAGCTTTACTTTGATCTCTTGATGACTCTGAGCTCATGTGATTCTTAGTGATTCTAAACTGAGTAGCTTATCTTTTGTGCATTGTTTATGCTTATGTAGTTCACTGATCTATCATCGACTCTGGGCATGGTAGACCCTTTGATTGCCTTGTGTACAATGGCCTGATTTTCATCTGGGAACTCATTCAACTAAAGTTCTTATCTTTTGTTATAATTTGAAATAGCTGTTTGCTGATTGATTTTGGTTTAATTAGAGTTTTAATCATTAGTCGTAATCAAGTCTAGTGACAGGATTTGATGAAAGCTATGGTTGTGAATCTCAACTAAATTGGAAAGAGGCTTGGCCTATACAATTGAGTGTGCCCAAGCCTGAGCATTGTTGTGGGAATCGAATCAATGAATAAGCAATTATTTTAGATAATTGTTGATTGAACCACTCTATATTCCGATCAAATAGAGATATGAATTCGATTCCGATTGAGTTATGAGAGACCTAGTTGTGTTGATGCATTGAAACTTATCGAAAGGGGATCCTTAGTGCTCTAATGCCTTTTTAGATTGATATTACCTTACACATTTACTGTTTAAACCCAAATCACTATTTTTCCAGCTTTAGTTCTTAATAGGATCTTAATTACACGTTGTTTTGGATAAATTCTGAGAATACCCATTCATAAATCTCTGTGGGAACGATACTCGGTCTTTCCGAATTATTACTACTTCGCAACCCTATACTTGGGGAGTGAACACATAGATGGGCTGATCTCATGTTTAGATGGTGTTGGGGTCCCAAAAGTCAGTACCCTTTAAAATAAATCAACTGGGCAAGTACTTCAAGGAAATCCCACAAAATACCATTCGACGCACCCAAAATATTCAGATTTGCAAAGGATCCAGTACTTAGCCATTTTCTCCGGTGGGCCCCACGAATCACCGTAATCAAAACCATCCAGAATCAGGCAGACACCTTCTTTATGAATTATGATGAGCAGTGCATGACGATTCGCCAAGAAGCGGGCCCCACAAGCCCTTCATTTTGTAAAACCCAATTTTACAAAACACGAGTACGTCAAGCACACCCATTTATTCAGTCCAACACACCCTTAAATTCATGAAAATTCAAAAAAGCATTTCGGGATGTATTTCAGCTCTGACGCATCCGAAAAATATCTTGACGCATCCGAAAAATACCTTCGACGCGTCCGTAAATTCAGAAAATACGAAACTGCAATTTCAGAGTGCATTGGACCTTGACGCATCCATAAAATCTCTCAACGCACCCATAAAATCACCAAGAACCAGCATGGTATTTTTTTTAATGCATTGGACTCCAACGCACCCAAAAAATAGCTCGACGCACCCATAAAATCAGCACTTTTCAAAATATCATTTTGGGGTGCAGTCGGAGCTCCCACGCGCCTATTTGGGGGTGCGTCAAAGGCTTTATGGGATGCGTCACACGTGGCAGCTTCTTATTGGACGCTGTCTGGTATTTTCGGGTATAAATACCCCTCCCACTATTCATTTGTACTGGATTTGAACGGATTAAGAGAGAGAGAGAGAGAGAGAGAGCCATTATCCCTTGAGTACTTGGGATTTACCGTCGGAAACCCTCGCCGGAACCCTTTTCCGACCGCCGAAAAACTTTCCCGGTCACCGGAATCCTTTTTCGATTACTGCTATTATTCATCGGAAGAGCACATCACCCATTTCTTGACTATGTTGGGAAATTGGTCCGCGGTCCCGCAGTATTGCATGCGGTTATTCGGATCTACCCTAACAGGGAAGGCTTTTCAATGGTACATGTCGCTATCGGCCGGCTTTATAAGGACATGGGAGCAAATGCAGGACGGTTTCATCTCAAAATTCTTTGCAACCGAGAGAGAAATCTCGTTAACAGACCTAGCATTGGTCAGACAGAGGAATGGTGAACCAGTCGAGAAATTCATCGACCGATGGGGAACTACCGCGGCCCAATGCCGTGAGTTACCCAGTGAAGGTAAGCAGATGAAGATGTGCCTAAGGGCTCTAGACCCTATGATCTCGTACGGACTGTCAGGTAACACCTTCAACTCATTTCGCGAATTGGCGACGAAAGCCCATCTAGTGGAAGAAGCAGCCTCCCGGGTAAACTTCAGACCCGAGAGACATAAGAGAGAAACAGGAAGAGTGGTAGAAACCCACCAGGTCGACAGGAGCAGGGAACAAAAAGACCTAAAACGTCCCGCTGCCGATCATAGGCTGGAGATGAAGACAACAGTCATACAAGACAAGGGCAAGAGACCCTATGTACCTAAACGCGTATCCATAGCCGAAAGAGAAAGGGCTAATGGCCGATATACATTAGACATGGCCGATCTGGTTCCGATCATGGAACAATTGATCGAGGAAGGCTTGATGCGTCTACCAGAGCCCGTCCGTCCCCATGAAGTTGGACGAGTAAACGACCCTAAATATTGCAAATATCATCAATGTGTCAGCCATAAGACGGAAGATTACTTCTCCTTGAAAGGAAGGATACAAGGGTTGATCAATCAAGGGGTCATCAGCATGAAGGTACCCGAAACAGCAAGGGAGATAGCTGGGGCAATTTCAGCAATCCCAATAGAAGGTTTCATCCACCGAACGACTTCATTCCCTGAGCCAAAGGAACCATGGACTCTAGTCAGTAGCAAGAAAAGACTCGAGAACAGACGGAGGCTCGTTAACCGAGGGGGGAACAGGGGAAGAGGAAGGAGAGAAATACTACAGAGACGACCCGCGACAAGCATGGCATATTGCAGGAATGGTATCATTTGTCGAACAAGCACCGTCTGAAGCTACCCCACAAGCAGCCGAGGGAGAAGTTAACGCGGTCGTCTTACGATCAGGAAAGCAAATACCTGACCTGTACCCCTCCAAGACCAGATGACCCAATGCAAGAAGACAATGTCCATGACAGGCCGCAAGAGAGACCTTGCATACGAAAGTCGAAAGAGAAGGTTGACGAAGCCACGACTAGTCAGCCAAGCCTGAGACCAGTAGCATATGATGTTGTGTCGCACTTACGAAAAGTTCCCGCCTGGCTAAGTATGTACGATGCTTTATGTCTCGCGAAAGTGTACAGAGAAACATTAATCAATGCCCTACTTGACAGTGAAGTCAGGGAAGTCATGATGATAGAGATAGAAGAAGAAATGAATAATACAAACAAATTTTGGGAGGGGTATATGCCAGTGTCACAAGTCATGCATGTCAATCATCCTTCAACAATCACTTTTTCAGAAGAAGACCGCACGATCGAATTAATGGACCACATCACCCGTTGATGGTCACAGGAACAATCAGGGACACCGAGGTTAAAAGGTGCATGTTAGATGACAGGTCTGCCGTGAATATTATGCCATTGAAGACATTACAGAAGTTGGGTTATAAGCAATCGGCACTACGCCCGAGTCTCATGATGATTCAAGGGTTTAATCAAGACAGTCAATGCACACTTGGATTAATCACGGTGATGTTAGAGATCGAAGAACTGACGACGAAAGTAACGTATCAGGTGATCGACGCGGTGACAACCTACAACCTCCTTTTAGGAACGCCCTGGCTCCATCAGAATCGGATAATCCCTTTGACGTATCACCAGTGTTTCAAATATAACAGAGATGGTGTCCAATACAGGATAGCAGCAGATCTGAAGCCATACACGATAGCTGAGTCATTTTTGGCCAATGCGAAATATTATAACCCGTCCAAAAGCGATAAAACCAGCAAAAAGCCCGACGTAACAAAGAAAGGGGAAGGGGCAAAACCTCGAGTTGAGAAATGCGTGCAGAAAAGTAAACCTCAGCCCATCACTCAGGGAAGATCCCAGTGTCAGTGGGAAAACCAACCTCAGCCGATCACGAAGAAATTCTATGTAGTAGCGCAGCACCTGCGTCAGCCAGGGCAGTCTATGTTAAAACTGATCTCAGATCAGCACATGAGGGTACTCAAGTCCAACTTCAATATGCCAATACCCAAGATAGGAAGAACCAAGCCATTCCCAAAAGCTCTAAGCCAATTCATCGTGCTGTCAAGAGATACCAGCCAGAAAGATATCAAGTTCCACTCAGGGCCAAGCTAGCCAGTACCATCAGAAGGGAGAGGAGAGGAGAGGGAAGAGGGTCTGACCAACCCTGACCAATAGAAGAGAAGAGATATAGCAAAGCCAGCCGGAAGATTATGAGGAATATGGGATTCTTCGGTCAAGGCTCAGACACAAAGAAAAAACTGCTAGCTCCATTTGAAGAATATAAGCAAGTATACAGAAATGGAGAAGGTCTAGGAGCAAAGGCAAGCGTAAACATGGTAACCATTGGCCCGATAGAAGAAGTCCAGTCGCAAGATTCTATCGACATAATCTAGCCAAGTGTCACACCCGTGCAACTAGAAAACGGTGGACAACCGACGATTGATGAACTTGAAGAGGTGAATTTGGGCACCTTCGAAGAACCCAGGAATACATATTTGAGCAGGAACGTCCGAGAAAATGAAAGAGAGAAATACATACAGTTATTAAACGAGAATAAGGACATCTTTGCCTGGACATATTCAGAAATGCCCGGGCTCAGTCCGGCCATCGCCATGCACAAGCTGAGTATCATGAAGAAAAAGAAGCCAGTAAAGCAACCGCAACGACGGTTTCATCCTGATGTTATACCCAAAATTGAAGAGGAAATCAAGAAACTAATTCAGGCCGGATTCGTTCGAGAGGTGAAGTACCCTCGATGGATCTCAAACATCGTGCCAGTTAAGAAGAAGAGCGGACAAATCTGAGTTTGCGGTGACTTCCGGAATCTTAATGAAGCCTGCCCAAAAAATGATTTTCCTTTGCCAATTCCAGAATTATTGATTAACAACACGACGGGATATGCAGTAATGTCTTTCATGGATGGGTATTCGGGATATAATCAGATTTGCATGGCCCCGGAAGATGAAGAAAACACAGCCTTCCGTACAACTCTCGGCATCTACTATTATCGCTTAATGCCCTTCGGATTAAAAAATGCAGGGGCAACGTACCAGCGCGCAATGCATGTTATATATTCAGGATATGATGCATAAACACGTCGAATGCTATGTAGATGATTTAGTCGTAAGGTCGGCCGATCATGAGCAGCACAGGGAGCACCTAAGGCAAGTGTTCCAACGGTTGCACAAGAAGAGTGTCCGTATGAATCCACTAAAATGGGCGTTCGGAGTTGCGTTTGTCAAATTTTTAGTCTTCGTGGTCAGACACAGGGGCATAGAAATCGATCCCGCAAAAATCAAGGCCATCGTAGAAATGCCGCCTCCGAAGAACCTGAAGCAATTGAAGAGTTTCCAAGGCCGCGTAGCGTATCTAAGAAGATTCATTTCGAACCTGGCTGGTCATTGTCAGCCGTTCTCCCGCCTCAACAAGAAAGATGTCAAGTTTAAATGGGACGCCGCCTGTCAGAAAGCTTTCGATTCATTAAAAGAGATGCTCGGGAATTCGCCAGTCCTTGCCGCCCCAATCAAAGGAAAGCCACTGATTCTATACATCGCAGTAGGTGATAACTCACTAGGAGCACCCCTAGCACAGAGGAACGAAGAAGAGAAGGAGAATGCGCTATCTTACTGAAGCCGCACGCTGGTGGGGGCCGAATTTAACTATTCAGCAATTGAGAAGATATGTCTCACTCTCATTTTTGCTGTGAAGAAACTAAGGCATTACTGCCTCTCGCACCAAATAACATTAATATCCAAGGTGGATCCGATCAAATTCCTTATGAACCGGCCTATGTTATCCGGACGCCTAGCGAAATGGGCCCTTCTCCTCTCTGAATTCGACATTACATACGTCCCGACCCGAGCTATCAAAGGGCAGGCAATCGCAGATTTTCTCGCAGCACACCCGGTCCCGAGCAGTGAAGAAATGGAATGTGATCTCCCAGATGATCAGGTTATGATGGTCGGAGAACCACGACTCTGGCATATGTACTTTGACGGAGCCTCCAGGTCGACAGGGGCAGGAGCGGGGGTTATATTTATCAGCCCACAAAGAGATTTGTTGCCCTACTCGTTTACGATCGTACCAGCTTGCACCAACAACGAAGCAGAATATCAAGCCCTCATCATCGGGCTGCAGCTCGCATTAGAGATGCGAATCAAGGCAATACAGATCTATGGTGACTCCAGGCTAGTCATCGGACAGTTGACGACAGAATATGAGGTCCGCAAACCTGAATTATCGCCTTTCTACCAACTAGCACAGTCACTATTCGGCCAGTTTCATAACAGCAACATTTCACATATACCAAGGCAGGAGAACGTACAGGCCGACGCATTGGCCAGCCTGGCCGCTGCTTTGGCTAACCCTGGAGGCAGCCCACTCCAAGTAACAATCGAAGAAAGGAGAATCCTACCTACAGCCGTACTGCACGGTGGCAGAGCAAGCGTAAACCCCATCTATTGCTTCGAAATCACAGGAGATAATGATTGGAAAAGGCCATTCGTCAAATACTTGAAGTATGGATTCTTACCAGAAGAGCCCAAGATGCGGACGCAGGTTAGGAGACGTGCTGGGTCATTTATACTATAGAACGACGTCCTTTACAAACGCTCGTATGAGGGAGTATTGTTGCGCTACTTGGACCAGAATGAAGCATATGCTACGTTAAAGGAAGCCCATGGAGGAGAATGCGGTGCCCACCAAGGAGGCAGGAACCTACATCACCGTGTCCGACACATGGGATATTATTGGCCCACGATGGCAAAAGATGCGATAGAATTTGTCAAGAAATGTCATCAGTGCCAAATCCATGCAGATATCATACACTCGCCACCAGAAGAGTTGCATCAATCAGCAATATCCTATTTTTTTGCAGCCTGGGGCATGGACGTGATTGGACCGATCAGCCCTCCCTCTTCCCAGGGGCACCAATACATCTTAGCCGCGATGGATTACTTTTCCAAATGGGCCGAAGCAGTCGCGCTTAGGAGCGTGAAGGCAAAACATGTCGAAAGTTTCATCCGCCACACCATACTATATCGAGATGGTATTCCCGAGAAAATCACCACCACAACGGAACACCCTTCAAGAACGCTACCATTGACAAGTTATGCACAAAGTTCAAGATCAAGCACTGCTATTCAACACCTTACTATCCTCCTGCAAACAAACTGGCTGAAGCTTTTAACAAGACTATTGTGAAGATTTTAAAGAAGACAGTAGCGGAAAGTAAGAAAGATTGGGACAAGCGTCTGCCCGAAGCACTATGGGCATATCGAACCATGCACCGCACAGCCACACGAGCTACACCTTACTCGTTGGTGTACGGTACGGAGGCGGTGGTCCCAATGGAGATACAGGTTGAATCATTACGGGTCGCACTTCGCCATTCCTTGACAACCGAGCGCAATGCCGAGATCAGAATGATCGAACTAGACGATCTAGATGAAAAGAGATTGGTCGCTCAAAAAAGGCTCGAAATGTATCAGAAACAGATCTCAGCCTCATACGACAAACAAGTTCGCAGTAGGTCATTCAAAAGAGGCGACCTGGTGCTAATGATGAAACGCTCGGCGCTAGCTCAAGGCCCGAAAAGTAAATTCGACCCGAAGTGGGATCCAGTGTGCATCGTCGATGAAGTATACTCCAATGGAGCTTATCGAGTGATTGATTGCAAGGGGCAAGGCATCAGCTCGTTGGTGAATGGTCGATTCTTGAAAAGATATTATACTTGACAGAGAATACCACTGTGATTTGTAAACGCCCCGCTAGAGGGAAAATGTAATAGGCAAACATCTAAAGAAATAGCACCACACGGTAACTAATGCTTACAATTACAGATACTAATCATTTATTCCGTGTGTTTGCACAGGCATTAGGAAAGTCATTGAAACCCGAGATGTATCAGGCGTCGCCACCCCGCCCGATCCGAGGTCGTCAAGATTCAGAATGAAAAGATGGACCTTAAGATCAAGGCTCAGGCACACCCATTCCGCATAAATATAGGTTTGAGTCCTGACAGGGGGACATTCCTTCCGAAATAATCTACGTTATATTCAAATCCAGACTCAAATGAAAGAAGTATCAAGTAGATAAAACACATAGCACGATCACATAAATAGTATACATATCATTACAACATTACTGTCACAACATGTCTCCACAAAATTACAGAATGAAACAATTACAAAGCTTAACCGTTCAAATTTCTTAAGCATTGCTCTAGCAAATGAATTGCAGACTCCTGGGTTGCCCTGTGTGTTAACTCCGCCGCGGCTAAGACCTGTGCGGGACCGGGGATGCTTTGAAGGAACTCTCTCAGTTCTACAACCTAATTTCGTATAGTGTTACGTTCGGCCTCTCGCTTTTCGACAGATAATTGCAAACGAGCCTTCTGATTGCCAAATTTTGAGAGATCGAGGTGAACAACAAAGCGTTCGGCTTGCAGCCGTGCTATCTCATTATCTATCTCCGCCAGCTGATCTACGGCTCCCTGATGCCCGACGGTGGCATCTTGCCAGTCGCACCTCATCGCAGTTATATCTGCCTCGCACAACTCAAGCTTTGGCAGGAGGGACTGCAAATGACCGCGCCTCTTCTCAATAGAAGGATCGACTCTGAAGTGTCTCGCCTCGCTGAGTTGTGCCGTGCCTTCCCTGAACAGGACTACGTGATTGATCATTAAAGAGACGTCAATCTCGAGCCATGCAGCATTGCATTCAAGCGCCTGCAGCCCTTCATCCAAAATGGACCATTCATCCATATTCTTCAGAGAGGTGGCAATGTTCATTAGAAGACTCTTCAAAAGGTCCTCCTTCACCTTTAACAGCCCTCGGAAAGAAGAAATGAATGCCTTGGGCAAGGCAACAGGGGCTAAAGCATGAACAGGAGCGGTCACTGATAAAAGAAATGGTAAAGTTAGTATAAAGAGGCCTCAGTAAGGAAAAAGATAGTCGAAATGGTGAAGACAAGTAATACACCAGTGGCTTCAAGAATGTCAACGGCAGACGCGTTAGTCGAGGCAGTATGCGTAAGCAATGCTGGGGCAGGTTCAGCAATCCCCTCGGTCGACGGCTCAGGTAGCTCTGGAGAGGATAGCACTACGACCTCAGGAACGCTGGTGTCAGATGCTGGCATGGTAACAGGAAGGGGTTCCGCAACGAGTTCAACTGACGACGGCATAACGGTAGGAAGAGTTTTTGTGGCACGTTCCGATGCACCTGTTCCTATATCAGAAACTTCAACCCCATGGGAAACCTCCCTAATAGGCTCAGCTAATGATGGTCTAACGGCGGGAACAGCTTCCCCAATAGGCTCAGCTGATGAAGGTTTGACAGTCGGAGATGCTTCCGAGGTAAGTTCAGGTACACTCGATGCAGCGATGAAAACCGGAATGCTCCGAGAAGCTAAATCAACTTCCCTGACCCCAATATCTTCAACACGGGAAAGGGACGGGGGAGGTGTATGTTCACTCCCCAAGTGTAGGGTTGCGAAGTAGTAATAATTCGGAAAGACCGAGTATCGTTCCCACAGAGATTTATGTATGGGTATTCTTAGGATTTAACTAAAACAACTAGTAATTAAGATCCTATTAAGAACTAAAGCTGGAAAATAGTGAATTGTTAAGGTAATTTCAATCTAAAAAGGCACTAGAGCGCCAAGGATCCACTTTTGATAAGTTTTAATGCATCAACACAACTAGGTCTCTCATGACTCAATCGGAATCAAATTCCTTTCTCTATCCGATTGGAATATAGAGCGGTTAAACCAACAATCATCTGGAACAAGTGCTCATTCATTGATTTGATTCCCACAACCATGCTCAGGTCTTGGGCACACTCAATTGTATAGGCCAAGCCTCTTTCCAATCTAGTTAAGATTCATAACCATAGCTTTCACCAAGTCCTGTCACTAGACCTGATTACAACTCATGATTTGAACTCGAATTAAATCAAAATCAATCACTAAGCAACTATTCCAGATTATATACAAAAGATAAGAACTTTTGAATGAGTTCCCACATGAAAATCAGGCCATTGCATACAAGGCAATCAAAGCGTCTACCATGCCCGGAGTCGATGGTAGATCAATGCATTACACAAGCATAAACAATGCTCAAAAGCTAAGATACTAAGCTTAGAATCACTAAGAATCACATGAGCCCGGAGTCATCAAGAGATCAAAGTAGAAACCAATATAGTACTTGAATCAAACTCATATTGAACTAAAATTCATCAATTAAAGCATAAAAGGAAACCTAGGTTGCGTTAATCCATCAAAAACGAATCAAAAGCTTCCCCTCTTAGCCCTAGCTAAGAGGTTTTAGTTCATCTCTAACATCCTTGAACTAGAAGCCTCTAAAAACATGAAAAACTACTAAAACAGGAAGAAAAACTAGAAATCCGAAGTAGAATCCGTCTCCTGAGCAATCCCCACGTCGTAGCCTCCTTTGGTATGATGGGAAGACATCCTTTTATAGCTTGGAGGAGTCCAATACGCAAGAAAACTCCAGAAATTGCGCAAACTTACGCTATTGCGCAGAAGATTTCGAAATTTCGAAATAGAAACAAGCTGTTTACGCTGGCCGACCGGTCATGACCGGTCGGACTGGCTTGACCTTTGTCCAGCAGCAATGGCCGACCGGTCATGACCGGTCGGCTGCGTTCCTGAGTAGTCCAGCAACTATGCCCGACCGGTCATGACCGGTCGGGCTGCACAGTCCATCTGTTTTGGCAGGTAAATGGTGGGCCGACCGGTCTTGACCGGTCGGGCTGGCTTGGCCGACCGATCAACCGACCGGTCTGGCTCTCTTTCTTCTTTATTTCTTTCTTTCTTTCTTCTTTTCTCTTCTCTCCTTGTCTTGGCTGTCTTTGGTCTTCCTTCATGCTTGATCCAATGGTCTTTAATGCTCGTAAGGAGCTACATTTAGCCTTCAATTGACGACATCTCCATCTTGTTCCTACAATCACAAATCACGCTTTAGAATAGTCTTTTAAACATGTATATCATGCATAATGAGTGATGATTGGGGTTAGAATATGCACAATTATGAGCTCAACACACCCCCCCAATCAGCATTTTACTAGTCCCGAGCAAAACATGCGTGAAACAAGTTTCATTTTCCAAAACCCAACTCTCCTCTAGAAACTATTCTTCTATACATTCCAAGACACACAAGCATAAAAATCAGAGAAATTCAGTGATAAAGGTTGAAACCTTAAATTCTCAGAACATAATAAGTATTTATATGAAATTGCCGCTGATTGATTGATAGATAGAAGAACTTGAACAAATTCAACCTAGTGTGCATGGTGAAAGTTCATCTCATGAGCTTCAGGGATTATCTTCTTCATAAATCAACTAAACTATGGATCTCAAGGTATATAGAGCAACAACAAGCCTATGACAGGAATTTGCCTTACCGTCCTTCCAACGACTTTCACACTACGTCCCATTTCTGGCTTTGGTTACGGGTAGACCATCCCCCGGTTGGTAGTAGGTAGCCCTAATCGGAATTTCCACCATTTTTCTTTCCTTCCCGATTTCATCCTTTCTTTCCTTTTTCTTTTAAATTAGATAGGATTTTTGAAAATCCATATCTTTCATTATTTTCCCATGGACAAGGATGGACAAAATACCCCGGCTTGGTTTCTCAATACCTCAAATCAGAGTCTAATTAATCCACGAATCACATACTCCCTTCAAATCATGAAAATCGTGTAATGTGAACTAGGTGCAAAAGGTGTTCAAATTTTCTATCAATCATAAAAATAGGTGAATTCACATATAAAACCATTATATTAAGAGAAATTCAAAGCTTGCAACATCCCTCACTTCACTTCATATCTCATCTTCTTATCCCCATGCTATCTCGAATGTATAGAATCAATGTTTTCCAAAAGAGTTTCGAATTTTAGAAAAATCGAAAAATTTCTACATCATTGCTCGAAATGTCACAAAAACTAGCAGATTCATCAAAGGAATCTCTCAACCCCCAACCAAAACTTTACATTGTCCTCAATGTAATAAAATATGCAATATGCATGACATGAGAACAATGACATAAAACAAAGGAGAGTGAGAAAGAGAGATATCACCTGAAGCATATATTTCATAGCAAGATTAGCTTTTGGAGATGGATTACTTCACAACTAAATCAACTATCAAAGCAAATTCTAATGGAAAACCATTCTAGCAAATTATCCTCCGTCAGACTAGGAGGTTAATCCCAACAACTCATCCAAAAGCATAAAGTCAAGCAGAATCATTAGATGGATCAAAAGGTTTCGCAGTAACGTCATCCAATATCCTGCTTTACAATGTACATGTGTGTGAGTAATTGAAATGAGCCACTCAAAATCCCAAAAAGGAATTTTAGCGGGTTCCTTAGTGTGCGCACCACATGTATCAGGGGAGACACCATCATATTTATCAGAAAAAATATGTCTCCATTCAAATTTTCCTGGGCATTGATATTGCAATTAAGGATCATCCCAGGGTTGGTGGAGTTCGGTATGCATGATCCACAAAGGTGTGGAAATCTGAATTGATTTTTCAGCGCAAAAAGGTATTGTTTCCACCTCCTTCTCTCGGCTAACGTCATATGCCGATACCGACTCAAAAAGTGTGACCATATCCCTTATCCTATCATCATTCTCATCAAGGGAGTGAGTCACTTCTTCGTCTAAGGGACCGGAGTAAAAAGGTGAGAGGGACTCATCTTCCACGATAGAATTGATCATGTTTATTTCGTGGACCTCCTCATCCTCATCCTCTTGTTGGTTGTCAATATTGAAAGCATTCAACTCAATCGTCATATTGCCAAAAGACATTTGGATGACCCCACTCCTACAATTTATGATAGCGTTTGATGTAGCTAGGAATGGGCGGCCAAGTATGACAGGAATTTGGGGGCCAATATTAACCATGGGTCGTGTGTCCAAGACAATAAAGTCTATCGGGTAGTAAACTTTGTCAACTTGGACAAGAACGTCCTCAATCACCCCTCTCGGAATACGAATCGATCGGTCAGCAAGTTGTAATGTGGTTTTGGTGGGTTTTAATTCACCTAAACCCAACTGTTCATAGACCGAAAAGGGAATTAAATTTACACTTGCCCCTAGATCAAGTAGAGCGTGTTTCACCCGGTAGTCGCCTATCACATATGATATTGTTGGACAACCAGGATCTTTGTATTTCTTGGGCATCCCGTGGTTGATAATCGCACTCACATTCTCTGTCAAAAATGCCTTCTTTTGCACATGTATTTTTCTTTTAACCGTGCAAAGGTCTTTTAAAAATTTTGCATATGACGGTATTTGTTTAATGGCATCCAACAATGGGATGTTGATTTTGACTTGCTTAAAAACCTCTAAAAATTCCTGATATTTATCTTGAGGTTTGGCTGGAATCAAGCGTTGGGGGAATGGAGCAACGGGCCTATATTCTTTCAATGGCTCTGTTTCATTCATGGGGGTGCTAGGTCCATCATCCTCTTTGGAAGATACCGGATCATTAGGCGTTGAAACCTTCACCGGATCAGATTTTTCAATGATTTTACCACTTCTAAGAGTGGTGATGGCCTTCGCATGTTCCATATGTTGGTTAGAAGAACTAGGCACGCTTATTTCGCATTGTTGTTTTGGATTTGGTACGGGTTGGGCTGGAAGCATCCCTTCCCTTGCGTTTAAGTGAGCCTTGATTTCCTCCACCGAACTTTTAAGCTCAAGCATTATCGTATGGTTGGATTGATTAATTTGAGCTTGTCCTCCCATGAATGCTTTCAAAGTATCCTCTATAGGCATTTGAGGTGGGGCCATTTGCATTGGGGGCCCCCTTTGAGGATTATTTTGATTAGCCGTGTTTCCATTCGCCCAATTGAAGTTTGGGTTGTTCCTCCAACTAAAACTATTCGTGTTGGAATTTGGAGTACTAAAAGGTCGTTGATAACTATTCAAGGCATTTGATTGTTCAAATAAAAGTTCTCAAAACGCATAGATTGTTGGACAATCCGGCGTTTGATGAACATTGAAAGCACAAATACCACAAATAGTTTCAACAGCCCCCTTTTGCTGGGTTGTATCCACCTTCTTTAGTTCCATCTCCTCGACCTTTCGTGTGAGTTTAGCCACTCTAGAACCTAGATCATCTTGCCCATCTAAAACATAAATTTCTCCTTTTTCCTTGGTTTGGGGTTGTTTTGAACTTGTTGGCTTAGATGTATCCCATGCTTGTGTATTTTCAGCCAACATGTCAAAATAATCTCAAGCTTCCTCCGTTTCCTTGTTCATGAACTCCCCATTGCACATCATCTCCACAAATTGGCGCATGGCTGAGTTTAATCCATCATAGAAGAAACTAATCAATCTCCACCGTTCATAGCCATGATGTGGGCATGCGTTTAATAGCTCATTATACCTTTCCCAACATTGGAAAAAGGTTTCTTCTTCTTTTTGGGCGAAGTTCATTATGGCCCTTCTTAGTGCATTGGTTCGATGAGTAGGGAAGAATTTTTTAAGAAACTCCCTAGTCATCTCAACCCATGTCCCAATAGACCTTAGCCTTAAGGAATGTAGCCATGATTTGGCCTTCTCTTTCAAGGAGAAAGGGAATAATTTAAGTTTTATTGTATCCTTGGTCACATTGTCATAGTTTATTGTGGCTATAACCTCTTCAAATTCCTTAATATGTAAATAAGCGCTTTCAGAATCGAGTCCATGGAATCTAGGAAGAAGTTGGATCAACCCCGGTTTAAAATCAATATTTCCCACATTATGAGGGAAAATTATGCAAGAGGGAGTACTCGTCCTAGCTGGTTGTAAATAGTCACGTAAAGTTCTAGGTTGAGGTACATCCCTCACTTCATTCTCATCCAATTCAGTAAGGTTTGGGGTTGGATTTTGATTAACCCCTTGATTTGGTTGATTTTCAGCCATCTCTCTAGTAATTTCAGGAAAATTTTGACATTTCCTAGCACGAGGCTCTCTATCAATCCCTTCAACAATTACTCCGTCCCTTACAAGTCGATTATTATAAGTCCGAGCCCAATGTGGCATGCAAAACCAAAAAGAATGAACAAAAAGGAAAAAGAATTCTTCCTTCCTTCCTTTACTCCTCTCTAAAACTTAAGCACAGGGTGTCTTGCAATGGCTAAGTCAGAAGCAAGGATAGAGACCGATTTCTCCTGGTCAATAGGGGTTCAAAGAACTCCCCACCCACTCTTTGAGTCTTTTGAGAAAAAGTTCAGAAAAAGAAGAAAGAGGAATAGGTTGAGAAGAGAAATCTCTGAGGACAAGGTGATCCAAGGCGGCAGAGCCGACCAATAGGAATCCAGGTGGCACAAGGCCTACCTTTCAGAGATCCAAAAGGAGTCTCCACCCACTCTACAATAGATGAATATGATAGGAATGAGTAGGAGAAGAAGAAGAGTAAGGTTAGAACGATAAAACCTGATTTGTGACTTTAGATGCCTTCTTCTTCTTCAACTTCCTAAAAATCCCTGGATTAGACCTATGTTAGAATCCTGCAAAAATCAAAACAAACTAAGTTAGTAATTAGAAGAAAACCTACTCTAAAAAGCAAAACAATTCCTAAATCTATCTTAAAACAATCTCAACTAAAAGTTATTTCAGAAAATTCTAAAAAATACCGCATAGAAAATCCCCAGCAACGGCGCCAAAAACTTGTTCACTCCCCAAGTGTAGGGTTGCGAAGTAGTAATAATTCGAAAAGACCGAGTATCGTTCCCACAGAGATTTATATATGGGTATTCTTAGGATTTAACTAAAACAACTAGTAATTAAGATCCTATTAAGAACTAAAGCTGGAAAACAGTGAATTGTTAAGGTAATTTCAATCTAAAAAGGCACTAGAGCGCCAAGGATCCACTTTTGATAAGTTTTAATGCATCAACACAACTAGGTCTCTCATGACTCAATCGGAATCAAATTCCTTTCTCTATCCGATTGGAATATAGAGCGGTTAAACCAACAATCATCTGGAACAAGTGCTCATTCATTGATTTGATTCCCACAACCATGCTCAGGTCTTGGGCACACTCAATTGTATAGGCCAAGCCTCTTTCCAATCTAGTTAAGATTCATAACCATAGCTTTCACCAAGTCCTGTCACTAGACCTGATTACAACTCATGATTTGAACTCGAATTAAATCAAAATCAATCACTAAGCAACTATTCCAGATTATATACAAAAGATAAGAACTTTTGAATGAGTTCCCACATGAAAATCAGGCCATTGCATACAAGGCAATCAAAGCGTCTACCATGCCCAGAGTCGATGGTAGATCAATGCATTACACAAGCATAAACAATGCTCAAAAGCTAAGATACTAAGCTTAGAATCACTAAGAATCACATGAGCCCGGAGTCATCAAGAGATCAAAGTAGAAACCAATATAGTACTTGAATCAAACTCATATTGAACTAAAATTCATCAATTAAAGCATAAAAGGAAACCTAGGTTGCGTTAATCCATCAGAAACGAATCAAAAGCTTCCCCTCTTAGCCCTAGCTAAGAGGTTTTAGTTCATCTCTAACATCCTTGAACTAAAAGCCTCTAAAAACATGAAAAACTACTAAAACAGGAAGAAAAACTAGAAATCCGAAGTAGAATCCGTCTCCTGAGCAATCCCCACGTCGTAGCCTCCTTTGGTATGATGGGAAGACATCCTTTTATAGCTTGGAGGAGTCCAATACGCAAGAAAACTCCAGAAATTGCGTAAACTTATGCTATTGCGCAGAAGATTTCGAAATTTCGAAATAGAAACAAGCTGTTTACGCTGGCCGACCGGTCATGACCGGTCGGACTGGCTTGGCCTTTGTCCAGCAGCAATGCCGACCAGTCATGACCGGTCGACTGCGTTCCTGAGTAGTCCAGCAACTATGCCTGACCGGTCATGACCGGTCGGGCTGCACAGTCCATCTGTTTTGGCAGGTAAATGGTGGGCCGACCGGTCTTGACCGGTAGCGCTGGCTTGGCCGACCGGTCAACCGACCGGTCTGGCTCTCTTTCTTCTTTATTTCTTTCTTTCTTTCTTCTTTTCTCTTCTCTCCTTGTCTTGGCTGTCTTTGGCCTTCCTTCATGCTTGATCCAATGGTCTTCAATGCTCGTAAGGAGCTACATTTAGCCTTCAATTGACGACATCTCCATCTTGTTCCTACAATCACAAATCACGCTTTAGAATAGTCTTTTAAACATGTATATCATGCATAATGAGTGATGAATTGGGGTTAGAATATGCACAATTATGAGCTCAACAGTGTAACCTCCACAGCGGCAGTGGTCGTCGTTTCATAAACAAGACCCTGGTCCTCTGCAGCTTCAGCCATGGGGATGTCGGAGATAAGGGCAGTATTAGCGGGCGCCTCATCATCCAAGTCCATGAAAATCGCTTCAACATCCGCTTCAGGGACAAGTTTGTCATATATCGGTTCATCATCATTGCCTCCTCCAGTATGACGATCGCCGCTCAAATTCTCCTGAAGGCTCAGCTCACCCTCTTCCCTGACTGCACCCGCGTCACCAATCGGAGTGCCACCAATAGCCTCAGAAATTCATTTCTATAATCTCTCTTCATCATACCTCTTACACATCTCGGCAATGTTCTTCCCTCCATCAACTACCGAAGTACGATGAGCAGTCTTCACCCAAGGACCAGTCCGCTCAAGTGGCGTCTCATCATCACCACCATCATCGCCGTCGTTCCCACCATCATCACCACCATCATCGCCATTGTTTCCACCACCAGCACCGCCATCACCACCGCCCTCACTGCCATTGTCATCATCACCATCCCCATCATTTTGATCGTGGTTACCCCTGGGAGTGTCACCACCTTGATGCACCTCATCAATAGGCCCAAGAGATGGAAACTCTGGCCCCTCCTGCACGATACTCCTTTCCCGTATGCAACCCAACCTTCCAGGGTGTGTTCGGGCTTCTCGTGATCAATTATCACATTCATCGAAGTCATTAGCCTCTAAGTACCCGGTATAGCAGGCTGATAAAGATGCTCCGCCACGTACCCTAGTCCATCGGCAGGAGCTGGACTAATAATCGGAGGCATAACAAAGATGGGACCAGTAACATGATGACCATTCCGGATCAATGTATACTGGTGAGCCCACCATCTCATCCACCCGAAAGATGCGCCAGTGACACTCCTCGTACCAGGGATGGCAAAAGAGCAACCGGTCCCAGTTAGCAGAAGTTGTCGCCACATCCATTTCCAATGGATAGGCCCGATGCCATACGCTCGTTGCTCACGAGTCACAGGCTCCAATGTGACGGGTACTCCTTGATCGTATCCAAATTGACGAGCGAAACGGTTGGGGTAGTACGGCTCTCCCTCGCGTAAAGGAAGCGAGGACGGGCGGATGGCTATCAGAAATGAGCGTTCGTTATGGTCTATACCGTCATCGTCTGTGCACAATATAGAATCTTTGCTCTAGGTGCCCGAGAAGTGAAAAAAATGGACATCGTCATATTTAGCAATCCTCTCCTTGACGGTGTTCAAGTTTTGCCCTACCATCTTCCGCTTCTGGAAAAAGTACAACGGGACCACCCCTCGCTGAATATAATCCTCGGACCCAATACCATACACCCAAGGGAAATACACTCCGAGCCATCCAGATAGGAAATGCCATCCGCAGTAAGCCGAATTCATGCCGAAGGCAGCCCGGTCCTTATTGCTGATAACATAACCGAAAGCTCGATAAAGAGAACATAATACGGCGGGAGCTATTGCGTAACGTTGGCCATTAGCCAAGGCCCCTGCGACAGCGAAACAAGACACCCTCACACTGTCGGCCTGTTTTGAGCTCGATAAGACCACACAGCTCAACCAGTAGGCCAAAAAGCCGGCGAGCTCACGGGTCGAAGATAGCTTGTTTGGACGGGGGAAATTTTCCTTCATTCGATCCTCCAAAAAGGCTTTGTCCCCACGATCTTCGTCATAAGCCGCATAGTCCAGACTGAAATGAAGAAAACAAAGCATTAATGGAGGGGAGAAAGACCAAACGAAATAATGATATACAACTCGTAGTTAAATGCTTACTCTAAGCCGTGCCAGTCTTCAAAGGGAAGTTTATCCTTGAAAGCCCAGAATTGCGGAAGCTCCGCAAATAGCTCATAACAAGCCGGGGAGAAGAAGCCTTCGCTCACCCCCTTTTTCTTCCGAGATAGCTCCTCATCACTTGGAACCCACTCATCGTATATCCTCCCACGGATCGGGAGACCAGCGATGTGGTTTAAGTCCCATAGCGAGATGCTCATCTCTCCATACGGCAAATGAAATGTGTTGGTGATAGAGCACCAGTGGTTCAAGAACCCTCTGTAGACCCACGGTTCGCGGCAGAAGTAACTCGAGGTGGCCGCGATAGCCTTAAAGAGGCCCACCGCTTTCAAGGTCTCCCTATGGCGTTCCAAAATCCGGTTCGCCCATGCCTCGTATCCGAGATGAGCAATCAAATGACCGCGGGTCCGGAAAGCGCCCGATAACCAGATCACTGTATCGCCCAGGTGATGAAATCTTTGCCGAAGAGTTTTAAAGTAATGTGTTGGGAAAGGCCGGTGGGGGTCTTGATTCGGCTCTAAAAAGATCATAATTTTTTGGTCCAAGACAGCTTGACGCCTGCCATTCTCAAACAGGGAACAGTTGAGAAAAGGCCCAGGATTAGATGTCCACGTGTCCACGCTAAAAAACGAGTTTGCGCGGCACACATCTGCAGGCTCGATACTGGGAAGAGAGCGATGCCGCTGGAAACTTCTAGTGGATCTAATATACCCTCGCGTATAAGGGTTCCGAAAAGCAAGAGGAGAAGTGACTAGCTTTACAGTTGATAAAATGATCCTCATTTTGTCAGACTTGGACCTGGTCTGCTTCTCCAGGTATACTTGTTTTGCGCCTTTGCCGCCCTCTTCGGGCGACCGCGTCTAGCAGATTGGGCGGGGGCCAACGGACTCGCCTCGCCCTCTTTGGAACCTGTTGTCCCGTCACTTCGGAAACCCCGCAAAGGAGCAAACTAGGTGTCCCACTGTTCCTGTGTACCCCTATCCGGAGGAGGTGGTACAACCTGATCATAGAGAATTTTCTTTTGCATGTCTTTGGGCAACGTCAATATACGTTCATAGAAGTTGAAAGTCTCCGGGGGCAGAAATCATTGGGGATTCTGATCAGACGGGAGAATGATGTTCCTCGAAGCCGCCTGTTTGCGCTTGAAAGGAGTCAATGGAAGACCCGAAGGACCAGCCTCAGAAGGGTCGCTAGCCATCACAAATCTGCGACGGCACACGGAAAGCTTAGATATACCTCAAAGCAAGAGAAAATGTGCACAAAAGAAATTAACATTCTCAAAGTTTAAGAGAATGCAAAGTAGCAGGCAAAAGAGGAAATAGCACGACAGCATTCATAACCACGACATCATCATCACGTACAAACAAGAACGGATAAAAGAAAGAGAAAAATAGCATAATCATCATTCATTAACTGAGACAGGCCCAGAATATTCGGGCTGTCATGTCAATTGTTTAAATGTTAAAGTTAGAGTTTGTCATAAGATAACAAAAAATTGTGAAGCCCCCCTCCCCATGGACAGAAAAAAATCTCAATCTTACAGTAGCGAAAGAATCCGGGCCTTCAACTCGTCCACCTTCGCCTGGACCCGTGCTTCCTTAAAAATCAGGTCCATCAGGTAGGAGATGCACTGCTGCACAAAGTCAAAGTTTACGTGTTTAGCACTGGCCCAGTTCCTCGCAATGGAGACATCGATGGCCAGATTGTCATATTCCCTCAAGGCCTCTCTGATCCTTCTCCAGATGCTTGCGCGATGATCTGGAAACTCGGCCTCCGCTAGTGGGACAGCCCAAGCTAGGAATTGTCTCTTCTCCCTTTTCCCCCTCTTTAAAGAATTAAGCCGGCTCAATAAGGCCAAGAAAGAATCAGACAAGGGAGGCACCGCCGCCTCAAGAAGCGCCAGCTCTTTTGAAAACGAGGAGTTGCCATTGAAATCAAGTATGGCTTCTTTGTGTTCATCAAAAGTGGAGGCCATAAGTGAAACATTCCGGACAGCCTATGGTATGGGACGAGAATCCGCACCAAGTCTGGATAAAGCCTCAGACACCTCATCATATTGAACATGGAGGGATGACTAAGCTTCCAGACGGTTGAGGGAGTCAGAGAGCTGTTGCAAGCAGTCATGAGCCGCGCGTAAGGAGGCACGAGTTACAACCATTGTCTACTGGAAAAAACAAGACTAATAACCCGATTTAAGAACCGTGGCAATTCGATAAAAGGGAGTAAAGAAAGGAAACATATGAAGATTATCTACATCAGAACCAGAGTCAACGGAGGCATGTGCAGGTACGTCTAAACTCTATCTAAATTAATCGTTATAATCCCCAGAAAATGCCATATTTGGCCAGGCATAGCCCAAAATTTAAAGTATATGAGACCCGACGCAGCTTCCGGATAGCAATGAATGCACATGAGAATTTAAGATGGAAGTGCGGGACCCCATATCCTTTAAAGCAACGATCCTTGTCACCATGGGAATAGCTGTGCCCACCCAAAATGTGGATATGATGGGCAGTGTTGGGCCAGATTTACACATGAAAAGGCCCCAGAAACAAGAAGATTCCAAGTCCTAAAAACTGGGTGTGTCAAGACTTCACTCACCCGTAAAATAATTCAAATTTTGCAAAAAATACAAGGATGAATATCTGGGTGCGCCAGGCCCAACGCACCCCAAAATGCCCAAAATGTTTTGACTGAATATCTGGGTGGGTCGGACCCAACACACCCTAAAAACTTTGTGATCGGTCTAAGTTCAATACTTAGGTGCGTCACGCCCAACGCACCTCGAAAATCAGTCGTATTTCACCAAGCACAATATTTGGGTGCGTCAAGCGTGACGCACCCTTAAAAGTTAAGGGTTTCCCCAACTTGTGACGAGGGGTGCGTTGAGCGCAACGCACCCTTAAAAATCCTGAAATTCTACCAAGTTTGAATACTTGGGTGCATTGAGCGCAACGCACCCTTAAAAATCCTGAAATTCTACCAAGTACGAATACTTGGGTGCGTTGAGCGCAACGCACCCTTAAAATCAAGAATTCCACCAAGTCATTATTTGGCTTGACGCACCCCAAAAATCCAAATATCTGAAATATAAGGGTGTGCTCGACCTTTTTTGGATGCGCTGGCGATAATTAAATGGTGCGCTGGAGAATATTTGGGTGCGTCAAATGCAGAGCAAATGCACAGTAAAAGGCAAGGAATGAAGGAAAATGAGACTATCTTCTCTATTTATAGTGTGGACCCGGGAATCAATCATAGGTCCATCGCAATGCACCGGAGGGGCATCTGTTTGGGTCCCAAAATTCAGTACCCTTTAAAACAAATCAACTGGGCACGTACTTCGAGGAAATCCCACAAAATACCATTTGACGCACCCAAAATATCCAGATTTGCAAAGGATCCAGTACTTAGTCATTTTCTCCAGTAGGCCCCACGAATCACCGTGATCAAAACCATCCAGAATCAGGCAGACACCTTCTTTATGAATTATGATGAGCAGTGCATGACGATTCGTCAAGAAACGAGCCCCACAAGCCCTTCATTTCGCAAAACCCAATTTTGCAAAACACGAGTACGTCAAGCGCATCCATTTATTCAGTCCAACGCACCCTTAAATTCATGAAAATTCAAAAAATTATTTCGGGATGTATTTCAGTTCTGACGCATCCGAAAAATATCCTGACGCATCTGAAAAATACCTTCGACGCGTCCGTAAATTCAGAAAATACGAAACTGCAATTTCAGGGTGCATTGGACCTTGATGCATCCATAAAATCTCTCAACGCACCCATAAAATCACCAAGAACCAGCATGGTATTTTTTTTAATGCATTGGACTCCAACGCACCCAAAAAATAGCTCGACGCACCCATAAAATCAGCACTTTACAAAATATCATTTTGGGGTGCGTCGGAGCTCCCACGCGCCTATTTGGGGGTACGTCAAAGGCTTTATGGGATGCGTCACACATGGCAGCTTCTTATTGGACGTTGTCCGGTATTTTCGGGTATAAAACCCCTCCCACTGTTCATTTGTACAGGATTTGAACGGATTAAGAGAGAGAGAGAGAGAGAGAGAGAGAGAGAGAGAGAGAGAGAGAGAGCCATTATCCCTTGAGTACTTGGGATTTACCGCCAGAAACCCTCGCCGGAACCCTTTTCCGACCGCCGGAAAACTTTCCCGGTCACCGGAATCCTTTTTCAATCACCATTATTATTCAATGGAAGATCACTCTGACCAATACCATCGCAGGTCCGGATTATAAAATTCATAAGTGTGGGCGCGCACCCGAAAATAGCTCGACGCACCCAAAAATTCAACATAATTCGGACTTGCATTTTCAGGGTGCATTGGACCCCAACGCACCCGAAAATTACCCCACGCATTCGTAAATTCAACAAAAATTAGGCATTTAGTTTAAAGGTGCGTTGGAGCCAACGCACCCATAAATTAAGTCCCACGCACCCAAAAATCAGCCAATTCCAGAACATGTTCAAGGGTGCACCGGACTCAATTTTAAGTGTTTTCAAGTGCCGCTTGAGCCTATTTTGGGTATTTCGAGCGTTTCGAACGCAATGGAATGGTCAAATGGACGTTCCAGGATCTCTAAACGAGCAGAATTGTGCATCTTCAAGGTTCGACCTGATTCGACACGATGAACGAAATGACTTCTCGGAAAGACGCCGCCAGCATCCAGAACTATGCAAATATATCATTATTTATATTTATTGTAAAGATGTGATCCGATTTGCGCCGAAAGCTAGACAAACGGGACTATGGTTATCATGATAAACCGTACCAAAGAGTTTCAATTCACTACAAAGCAATTGTTATGAACTGCCACAACACAACAGTCGATGCCCTACCCATTGAAACGGCATCCGTCGGTTGGGCTACGCAAGTATACACAACTGCGGAATGGACTTCCCGAGGTCACATGTCCATACATTGACAGGCGCGGGCCCAGAGTCGTCCTTCCTAGTCATAAAGCCTGATAGTCTCAGCCCGGATCTCCGGCCAGAACATGGGACATAGACATCCGACTAATACAAAGATGGTTCAGTCCATAACAAAACAAATACAGGTCTCTATGACCACAAACTCTAAGACTATAGTCCCCGCTGATTAGTCTTTTCCCTTTTAATCAAGGGTCATCGATCATTCGATGTAATTAAGGGCTCGTGTCAGATCACGGCCGGGAATGTACAAGATCTCAGGATCTCTGGAATAAAATTTGCCTTGCGATATCTCTTCTCATGTACATTTGTGAATGCTTATGATTGTCTATGAATGTTTCCATTACTCAGAACCCCAGAGCAACAAAACACCACATTTCAGGAAAATTTCCCTTGGAGCTCATTTTCTAGTTCTAACAGATGGCATGGATGGCTTAGATGACACTTTTGATGGCTTGGATGCACTTGATGATGGTCGAGATGTATGGTACACTTGGGCGGACTTGATGTGATCATTGATGATGCCCCCTTGATGATTAACGGTGCGGATGTTTCGATGATCCCTTTGATTGGACAGAGTAACAATTAGATTTCTGATTTTATGATGGAGAGGACTGCAGGCCCAAATCTGACCGTTGATTCTTCGATCGGGGCTGCCGGGACCTTTCTTGATAGTTCAGATGCACCTTGTAGCAATCAGATCATCCTGGACGCCACGATGTGTGGTGTGATCTCTGCAGATAACCTTCTTGATGGAGACCATTAGTCTTTTCCTGACCACCTGTCCTTTGCGCACTCTGTTCACGAGGTGGGCGAGTCTTCTCATGCGGCTGAGATGGTGACGATTTCAAACAGTGATGCGACTATATCAGACATAGTTGCGAACAGGGGTTGTCTCAGGTATTGTTGATTCTGCAAAGATCCCTGCTTTTCCTTCTCCTTCACCCATTGACCTTCCGATTCTTGAGGAGCCATCAGGGATTTCGGGACCTTATGTTCTAGAGGGGATTCCCATGAGGACTTGTCAGTTGCTTCCTCGCATTTCTTGTTCGCCCGACTATTTGCATGGCTTGACAGACTATCAGTTTGTGAGATTCGGGAGCTGGAGTCCTACGACTTTGGCGGTTTGATTTATATGGCCCGAGTTGATATCGACTGGAGGATGCTTGGTGTTGCATTGATTGACTAGGTCCCATCGTTGAACTTGTTTGCGTTCAACGATATGGAGATGGGACCTTCTTTGGAGGAGCTTGCATGTTTGACAGGTCTTCCTTGGGATTACGCACAATATTTTTCGCCGAAGACTTTGCTGAAGACTGTCACTCCAGCAGAACTAGTTTGGAATTCCATACCTTATTCAGCCCACAGCTGACGGTCAGGATGCTGTGGTCTTTTTTTTATGCACTGTACGATCTCTTTTCGAACCCTCAAAGTGCGGCATGGTCCATGCTTTCTCGGAATACACTAATGTTCAGTCTGATAGCTGAGGTGTTATTCTCGGGATGGCAACAATCCCAGACTCCTTTGCTTGTCGAGGTGATGAGCCGAGTTACTCGTCAGCAGGGGGTTTCTCTCTTATGCTGGCTGAGCTATTCAACGGGCTAACCAACTGTGCCCTAAGACATACTCGTGTCCTTCGCGGATGCTGTGCATTTCTCCAGGTAATTCTTTCGTACCTTCTTCTTTCTTTCTGGTCCTTTGGAATTGTTTACTTTGCTAATTTTCTTTATTTTCTCATGATCAGATCTGGCTGTGGGAGCGCCTTTCCATGACAATTCCTGTATCATTTCCTGGTACTCGTCGCTCTGATCTTATGCGCTATATCATGGAGTTTCTTCCGCATACTACCAGGATGAGTGAGCCTCTGTATCGTAGGATGTTTATTGAATTGTGGGACTGGAACGTGCGTTGGGAGTCATCTTTACTTTCACTTCCTTCGGTGATTTGTGACGCTCATCGTCTTCCTCTGATGCTGGTAGGCTTTCGTTCCTATTTCTCTTATCATCCTATCCAATTTCTGCGACAGTTCGGGTATGTGTAGGATGTTCCTCTTTTTGCTTTCTCGGGTATCGGGCGTCGACCACTTCCGGTCAGACCATCTGATTTCAGGACTCGGGTTGATGGGTCTTGGGCAGGTCACTTGATTGCTAATTCACTTGGGTTTGAGCTGTGGACCTTTTCGATGGAGTATTCCTTGTTGAGCAGTCTTTGTATCGGCGTATTCTTTGTTGGCATCTGATGGCTAATGAGGATGAGCTAGATGTCCTTGGGGATATTGGTTCTTCATCTGGTTCATACGAACCTTTTGAGGAGCGTCCTTTCATCGATCCTGGCTTCCTCTTGGCCACACATGGCCATCTTTTGTCTGAGATTTCTGCACTTCAATATCATTGTGAGATGATGTCAAGGAGATTAGCCATCGATCAGAGATTGTCTAATGAGGAGGTGGCTATTTGTATCCTTGAGAGAGATGAGGTGCATTACCTATGTATGGAGGTGAGCAGGCTGAGAACAAGACTTTTTCATTACAAGTCAGAGGACTTACCTGACATAGTTGAAGGGGAGGGCAGAGATTGATTTTCTGCCTTTGAGGGTTGTATCGGCTGTCTGTACGTCCCTTTTTGCATGGTACATGACTGGCTATGATGTATATTTTATTTTGAAAGAAATGATATGATGTATGTAAAAGAAATACAATGCATTAATAGAAAGAAGAACAAAAAAAACTTTTTGAGAACTTATTGTGCCGTGAGTTGTCTTATGAGTGTGTGTCTAGATTTTGTGCTGGGACATATGAATCAGAACTGAGGCTCAACCAATGTTTTGACCGATGTTTTGAGACTGTCTTCTAGGGGATCTCTTTAATTCCCTAGAGGTGTAAGCCATTAAAACCATTACTTTCTAAAAGTATTGTCAGAGTTTGTAGAGTTCCCGTCCTTAACTGTACTTCTTCTTGCTCTCGAACTGGGATTGTCTGAGCTGATTTAGGGTCTTTTGTTTCTTGGTACCTACACTTTTTATTTTTCTTTTTCTTTTTTAGTCACTTTTGCCTGTAGTACTCTTTCAAGTTTTCACCACAGCCGACTTTTCCCGTCATTTTTGCCCGTAGCGCCCTTTCGAATTTTCACCACGTCCTGGGTGTTTGATTTTACCTGCCCCTTGGCAGCAATGTTGTTTTTACCCTCGGCACCCTTTTGGGTTTTTACCAAGCCTGCTGTGTGCCAACTGTTTTTACTCGGAGCGCCCTTTCGGGTTTTCACCTTGCCCTCTTTGTTTAGGCACACACTTTTTTTTTGGATTTTTCTGGATAACTGCGATGACTAGAGGTCGGGAATCCTTCGTTGCCGACCGATGATAGCCTTTCAGCCCTTATCCTGAGTTACGATGGTAGAGCTGTCGGTCTTACCTATAGATCCTTCTGAGATGAATAGATGGATGACTGTGTTTTTGGATTGATTTTTTTCTTGGGTGCCTTGTTTTGGCTTCCCAATTTTCTTTCTCTTTTGTTCTTTTCTTTTCACTTTCTCTCTTTTTTGTATCTTTTTCTTCTCTTTTTTTTGAAACTCTTTATTTAGAACACTTATTGGCGGACGAGAAGAGATTCTCAAAGGTCTAAGCTTCGACCCCTTGACTTCAGCTCTACTAATGTAACTCTTGATAAGGTTAGAATGACTTACCCGTGAAAGATCTTCACTTTATCAGCATTGATTAGCTCAGGAAGATCCACCCATCTCATGCTGGTGAGCCTGAGGGCGCCTCCTGGAAGTACTTCTCTAATGATTAGTGGTCCATCCCATGATGGTTTGAACTTTCCTCTGGAATTCGAAAGGTGTGACGGTAGAATCTTCTTCATGACCATGTCGCCCACCTTAAAACTTCCTTTTCGGACTCTTTTGTTGTAAGCCCGAGCGATCATTTTCTGATAACATTGGGAATGACTTAGCGCAGCATGCGCTTCTCATCTGCTAGCTGTAACTAATTAAATCTGGCCCGTTGCCATTCTCCTTCTTCAATTCCGCTTTCCAGTAACACTCGTAATGATGGTATTTCTACCTCGACTGGTAGAACTGCTTCCATTCCATAAGTAAGTGTTCACTCCCCAAGTGTAGGGTTGCGAAGTAGTAATGAACTCGGTAAGACCGAGGTCGATCCACAGGGACTTGTGTAGGAATTCACAAACACTTCCAATAGTGTCTATTGAGAGCTAATAACCAGATTTTGAATAAGATTGATGTGAGTAACAATTTTAAACTAATTTGAAGGTAAACAATTATAAAAAGGCACTAGGGTTTCAAGGATCCACTTGTAGCAATCCTTGATGTTCAATCCGCCGTGGTTTCTCACTTTCTCAACTAGAATCGATATTAAGATCTATCTAGCCGGATAATAGAGCTGTTAAACCAGACAATCTGTCATATGTAAGTCCAATGCATATGATTCACTCAATGTAAGCTAGGCTGAGCATGCTCAATTGCATAGGTCAGTCCTAATTCCAATAGGCTCAGATCACAACCATAACCATCCTCAAGTCCTGTCACAAGACAAGGCTAGATTACAATTTGAACTTGATTCAAATCACATGCACAGTCCATACACATTACAGAAATTCAGAAAAGTAGAACTTTGGTAGGAAGTCCCCACATGAAGATCATAGTACTAGAGTGTACTCCAATTCCTCGGATCATACAGGTCTAGACTAATACAAACCAATTAAGAATTTAAGTAATTCTCCCAAACATCCATGAGTCATCATAAGACTAAGAAAAACTACTTAAAACTTGTATAAACTTCAAACCATTGTTCATAAACATGAATTCCAATCTTAAAACCAACTAAATACGAATTGAAACATCTTATATTCACTACAAGCTTCACCTCTTAGCCCTAGCTAAGAGGTTTAGCTGCTCATGATCCAAGGAAACATGAAACAACTTAAGAAAAGCATAAAACAGTAAAACAAACTAGAAGGAGTTGTGGAACTCCGAAATCCACTTTCGCCTGCCTCCAAGCTTGCTTAAACCCTTCTAAGATACCCTAGGAACGATCCCTAGGTGTCCTTTTATAGTGGGGAGGCTCCGCAACTTCAAACTTCTCCAGAATCTGCTTAAGCTTAAGCAGTGCAGCAGAGATTTTCGGCGCCAGAAATAGAAAGTCCACATCTTACGCACGTCCGACCGGTCGCACGACCGGTCTGAGTAACTGGCCGACCGGTCGCTACCGGTCGTGCCTCACTGGGAAATCAGTCCAGCAAGACTTCTGGCCGACCGGTCTTGACCGGTCGGACTGCATTGGTTCTTAGTCCAGTGAGATCAGAGGGGCAGGGCGAGTTGGCCGACCAGTCGTACGACTGGTCTGACCTTCCTGGCCGACCGGTCACGACCGGTCTTGCCTGTTTTCTTCATTCTTTCTTCTTTTCTTCTTTCCTTGCTTCCTTCTTTCTTTGGTCCTCCTTGATCTTCATTCAAATGGTTCTAAATGGGGTCCTTTTCTCATCAATTAGGCGGAGTCCACTCTCAATCCTGCAATCACCAAATATGCATTCAATGAGTCTTTAAATCATGAAAATCTCGCACAATGAGTGATGAATTGGGGTTAGAATATGCACAATTAAGAGCTCAACAATAAGCTCGAAAAGAGTAACGCTTGTGGCCGACTATACAGACGTTCGATAGGCCCAAAGTGCATATGGGAGCATGTCTGACCAATCTTGATAAGTTACGACCATCTTCTGAGTATCCTAACGATCATTTTACTTGCGGCTTTTACCCCACCATTCATCTGAGGACGGTAAGGGCTTGATCGATGACGTTGAATCTTAAACTTGCTAAGGAAGTCATCCATCTTCTTGTTGACTAATAGGGTCCCATTATCTATGATGATAGCATTTGGGATTCCATACCGGCATATGATGTTGTTTTTCATGAATTTGATCACCTGGGATGCTGCTATAGTGGTGTAGGAGGCTGCTTCTACCCACTTGGTGAAGTAGTCGACTGCCACAAGTATATACTCATAACCATTTGATGCTTTTGGACTCACCTTCCCAATGATGTCAAGATCCCACATAGAGAATGGCCAGAGAGTCGTTAGGTTGTACAGTTCTGATGAAGGGCATGGATTTGATTTGCATGCTCCTAACACTTGAAAATTTTTCTGACGTGCTAGCAGCAGTCTGTCTTCATGGTGTGCCAATATTAATCGAGTCGTAGAATCTTCTTCGCCATCATGTGCCCGTTCATGTGTGGGCCACAGATTCCTTCATGTATTTCTTTCATGATTTTAGCAACTTCTGTTTCATCGACGCATCGAAGGAGGACTTGATTGTAGGATCGCTTGTAAAGAATTCCACAACTGATGATGAACTGACCGGCCAAACACTGGATGGTTCAGCAATCCATTGTTGTTGCTGCTTCTGGATATTCCTGGGTTTCGAGATATTGCTTGATGTCAGAATACCAGGGTTTGTCAAGGGCAGTTTCGGCTTCTTCTATGTCCAAGCAGAAGTCGTAGAATCTTGAGTTTCGACTGTGAGCTCCCATTCTGAAGCTCCTTTCGGGATTTCTAGCATCAATGCAAGTGTAGCGAGAGTATTTGCAAACTGATTCTTGGCCCTGGGCATGTACGAGAAGGTGATTTCTTTGAACTCTTTGACCAAATTTTCAAGGTATACATGATATGGTATCAGCTTCTAATCCTTGGTTTTTCATTCGCCATTGGTCTGATTGATGATAAGCTGTGAGTCTCTGAATACTTGTAACTTCTTGACGCCCAAGATTATGGCTTCTCTTAGACCAGCGATGCATGCTTCATATTCTGCCATGTTGTTGGTGCCCTCGAATGCTATACGCTTTGAGATAGGAATAAGGACATCGTCTGGAGAGTAGAGAATTGCTCTAATTCCTCTTCTTTTTTAGTTGGCTGCGCCGTCGAAGAATAACTTCCATTTCTCTTTCTTTTTCTTCTCTTCACTTTCGATAAGCAAGAGATCTTCATCAGGGAAGAATGTTTCAAGCGGTTGATAGTCTAGGAGAAAATGAGCGGCAAGATGATTGGCGAGGGCCTGTCCCTTGATTGCTTTCTGAGTAAAATAGGTGATGTCAAACTCAAATAGGAGTAATTTTCACTTAGCAATCCTTCTAGTGAGTGTCGGTTTCTCGAATAGGTACTTGAGCGGGTCCATGCGAACGAGGAGGAGAATAGGAAACGTAATCATGTATTATCGGAGATGCTGAGTTGCCTAGACTAAGGCGAGACAAGTCTTCTCGATTGGGGAATACCTGGTCTCGTAGTTAGTGAACTTTTGTCTCAAATAGTATATTGCTTATTCCTTCTTTCTGGTCTCGTCGTGCTGGCTAAGAACACAGCCAATGGCATTTGCTGTATAACAATAGGGGTCGTCCAGGAGCGGGAGGCACTAGAATTGGAGGATTCATGGGATATTTCTTGATGCGGTTAAAGGCAACTTGACAATCATCATTCCATTCTTTTGGTACATTCTTTTGAAGGATCTTAAATATGGGCTCACAGATAGGTGTGAGCTGGGCGATGAAGCGACTGATGTATTTGATTCTACCGTGGAAGCCACGGATTTCTTTCTCAGTTCTAGGAGGGGGCATCTCGATGATTGCTCTAGTTTTGGTCTCGTCGACTCTGATGCCGTCCTCGTTCACCATAAAGCCAAGGAGTTTGACTCCAGTTGCACCGAAGACACATTTCTGAGGGTTAAGGCGGAGCTTGTACTTTTCAAACCTGTTGAATAGCTTCTTCAGATCTTCAAAGTGTCCTTCAATCATGCAAGATTTGATGATCATATCCTACACATATACTTCGAGCTCTTTGTTCATCATATCGTGGAATAACGCTGTCATTGCTCGTTGATATGTTGCTCCTGCATTCTTCAAACCAAACGGCATTACCCTGTAACAGAAGGCTCCCCATGGAGTGATAAACGATGTCTTCTCGCGATCTTCGACAGCCATCTTGATCTAATTGTAGCCTGAGAATCCGTCCATGAATGAGAAGATTCTATACCATGCAGTGTTATTGACTAAAGTGTTGATATGCGGCAGAGGGAAGTCATCTTTAGGACTAGCTTTGTTGAGATCTTGGAAGTCGATGTACATTCGAACTTTGCCATCCTTCTTTGGTACTGGTACGATGTTGGCGAGCCATTCAAGGTAGTTGGAGACTACTAAGAATCCTGCATTGTACTGCTTAATAACCTCATCACGAACTTTCAGGGCCCATTCTGACTTCATTCTTATCAATTTCTACTTAACTGGCTTCATATCTGGCTTTGTTGGCAGATGGTGTACAATGAGCTCTTCATCGAGTCCTGGCATGTCTTCATACGAGAACGCATAGTTGGACAGTCTTAGAGCAAGGAACTCTATCATTCTCTGTTTTATCTCTGGTGGCAATGATTTCCAAATGTGTACTTCCTTAGGGATCTCTAGTGTCCCCAAGTTTACTATCTCAAAATCATCAGCTACAACATTGGCTTTAGATTCGAACTTTTTGAGGAGATCCTCTAGTTCGAGAGTGTTGGGGCTCAAATTTGCACCCATTGTAAAAGAACATCCCATGGTCTAGTGGCAATGATTTGGATAAGTTTTGAGGCCAGGAAAGCCCTGAAAATGCCAGCACAACCCTGATCGCTTGGTAGCGACTAAAATCCATAAACAGCATTTCGGAGCGGAACTGGACATGCGCTTCAGTGCCAAATGATCCGAAATGTCCTAAAACCCTTGACCTGCAAGTTTTGAAGTCATCCGATGCATATTTTTGCCCGCGCACCTCGAAATGCGTTTCGTCCCTGCCCGGAACTGACAAAAAGGGGTCCGTAAGCCTACAGCTACCATTTCAAAGTGGAACTGGACATGTGCTTCACCGCCAAATGATCTGAAATGTCCTAAAACCCTTAACCTGCAAGTTTTAAAGTCATCTGATGCATATTTTTGCCCGCGCACCTCGAAATGCGTTTCGTCCCTGCCAAGAACTGACAAAAAGGGGTCCGTAAGCCTACAGCTACCATTTCAAAGTGGAACTGGACATGCGCTTCACCGCCAAATGATTCGGAGCACCCCAAAACCCTTAAATAGCAAGTTTGAAGTCATTACGATGAATATTTCCATGCGCGCACTCCCCGGAGCAACGTTCCTATACGACAAGCAGACCCGGAGGCTCCAAATTAGGAAAGAAGTACCAAAATTAGCAACATCTGGACTTCCACACCCCATCCCGTTCATTCAGGAGGTTAATCATAGCCTAGAAGTGGCTTGGTGACAGTGAGTGCATGTCTAGAAAAGGTAGCTGTCCTTTGGAGGTCCCCCGTCGGAGCTAAAATGCTGAAATTTTCTTAGTGCTGGAATCCTGAAAATCTGGCTAAATAGTGGGAAAGCGCCGGCAAAGGACATGCGCCTGGCCTCTAACCACATGCGGTTGCACCTTAGTAGTGAAAGGAAGTGATCCGAACACTTTTTCGAAAAGCGCCGGGAAATGCGCCGGTAAAGCACATGCGCCCGGATCCACCACATGCGCCCGGTGCATTTTTCTGACATGCGCTTGACATTGTTTCTGGAAAATGCGCCGGGAAATACCCGCCGGGTAGACCCGAACCCGATTTCCCTCCTATAAATAGTGAAGTCACCTCATTTCATCAGCACGAGATCATCCCCTGCCGACCTCAGAGTGATGTAAGCACCACATGCGCTTGCTTTCTCTCCCCTCGGCCGGATGCCTTGGCCGGAGTGGATTTCCTCGCCGGAAACCCTCGCCGGAAAGGGATTTCCTTGCCGGAATCCCAAGTTCAGGAAGAAAATCCTGAAATTTTCTAAGTGCTGGGCACATGCGCCGGCATATCCCTCACATGCGCCGGCTTATTCCATCACATGCGCCGGCTTTCCCACCGAAAAATCCTGAAAATCTACTAAGTCCAGGAGGGACATGCGCCCACTCTTTGAGTCCAGGCGCATGTGCATTGCCACATGCGCCCGGAACACCTCTTCTCCATCTGTTTTTTCATAAAAAACACTTCACATGCGCCCGGAAGATGGGACATGCGCCCACCTCCCTACCACATGCGCCTGGAACCTTGCTAAAAATGCCACATGCGCCTGCATATCCACCCCTCCATGCGCCTGGACGTTGATGGGAGGGGTGGACCTTCGATCGCTTGCCCCGCCTTCGTCCGGAATTCGATTTTGATGAAATCACTTCCGTCGGATGCATCTCGACGAGATCTATCCATCCATCGGATCAGATTCTCCAACGGTCAATGATAAATGGCCCAAATCCTTCCGAAAGCGCCGAAAACGGCTGAAAACGAGAAGAATCGGGCGGAATTGGACCGAGCCCGAGAGGGAAGCTTTTCTTCTACATGACATGATACACCATAATCATGCACCGCGACGAGGTTATACGATCTCAGGACCCTCGAATACCCTAATCAAGTGATCGGCAGGTCCACTACTTAGTCATTTCCAGCCCTGGGAAGTGCCCTGTTGGCCCTGAAATTGACTTTTGCTAAGCAAATTGAAATGCGATCGCACCGTGATCTTCGTGGACATAATCCACCCCTGTTCAAAGACGTTCATCGGTAATACTCACCGATTTCCCTGATCGGACCGTAAACAGGTCCACTACTTAGTCGTTTTCAGCCCTGGGAAGTGCCCTGTCGGCCCGAAAATCGACTTCTGCTAAACAAATTGAAATGCGATCGCACCGCGATCTTCGTGACGTAATCCATCCCTGTTCAAAGATGGTCATCGATAATATTCATCAATTTCCCTGAATAGACCGCACACATGTCCATTATTTAGTCATTTTCAGCCTTGGGAAGTGCCCTGTTGGCCCGGAAATTGACTTTTGCTAAGCAAATCGATATGCGATCGCACCGCGATCTTCGTGGACGTAATCCACCCCTGTTTAGAGACGGTTATCAATAATACTCTCTAGTCTCTCTAATCAGACCGCGAACAGGTCCACTACTCAGTCATTTTTAGACCTGGGAAGTGCCCTGTTGGCTTGAAAATTGACTAATGCCAGTTGAAATCAACCGTGATCTCGAAGACGCCGAGGCAAAGTTGAAGTACTCAGGCTATCCAACAGCCGAGTCAAGCATTCACGGGGCACCAATCCCCATTATTCATAAGAAATTGGCATATATGGGTACCCATCGGACCCTATACTTAGCCACTTACAAGCATCGAAGCAGCCGATCCAGCCCATTGAATTTGGATCCTCAAAAGATCTTGGCTCGATAAAGCTTACTTGATCCCAAATAGATCACTGAAAATACTCAAAAGAAAGAGTGTTCTCGAAGACGAGTCGCCCGACTCCAGAAGAAATACATTTACTTTATTGTACAAAGCTCTATTCATCCCGGATAAAGGTCCGAGGCTAAACCTAAGGGGTTATGGTTACCACGAGAAACCACAAACAAAGAGTTCTAACTAAGCTTGAAACATCTTGCTATGGACTGCCACTATGAAAAAGACCGTCGATGCCCTACCCATCGACAACGGGTCCGTCGGTTGAGCTGATGAGGTAGTTGCGGATTGCTTTTCTAAGGTCACCCGTCATAAAAATACGGGCGCGGGCTTTAGGTTATGCCGACTAACATTTTGAGGTTCGTGTATTCCAGCGGTCACCTGTTCAAAGTAACAGGCGCGGGCCCCGAGTTGCACCACTCGATTAAAACCCTCGTTCGGGAACGTTGCGGAGTGCTTTCCTAAGGTCACCCGTCATAAAAGTACGGGCGCGGTCCTTGGGTCATGCCGACCAACATTCGAGGTTCGTGTATTCCAGCGGTCACCTGTTCACAGTAACAGGCGCGGGCCCCGAGTTGCACCACTTGAATCCTGACAGTCTCTCAACCCGGACATACCGAAAGAAAATGGGACATAGACATCCGGCGTGTCTAACAAATGTGGCTCAGTCCGTAACAAAAAAACAAAGGTCTAAACGACCATGAACTCAAGACCATAATCCCCGGCGGATTAGTCTTTTGCCTTCCAATCAAGGGTGATCAACCGTTGATGTAATTAAAGGCTCGTGACCAGTATCACAGCCTGGAATGTAAAAGATCTCAGAATCTCTGGAATAAAATTCGCCTTGCGATATCTCTCTTGTGTACACTTTGTGATTGCTTATGATTGTCTATGAATGTCTCTATACTCAGAATTCCCCCAGAATAAAAGAAACACGAAAAAAAGAAAGAAGGACTGCTGACGAGTAGATCTGATCTTTCCTCTCCTTTTTCTAAGTTCTAACAGAGAGCCGGGTCATCATCTTCCCCATCCCGAGCCTTGTCTAGACCCATGAGTTCAAAATCTAATTCGATGTCAAAATCATATGATTTGACTTCAAACTCATGCGACTCTTTAGACGAATTTGGCACATTATTGAATGCAGGAAAAGAAATGCTTTTTGGTTTTTGAGAATTTTCTAGAATTGAAATGCTAGATGTTTTTGGCTTTTGAAATTTTTTTATTTTTTTTAGATTTTTTAAGTTCAAGGGACCTTTAACAAGTCAGCATTGCAAATCATGATTGATCTCAGCTTGCCCTAGGGTACCATCATTGCTTAAACTGGCATTTTTTTAGAAGTCAGAGCCTTCGGATGACACTTTGGCTGATTCAGAAGTTAAGGGAATAGATGACCATTCAGGACCCCATACTTCTTCCCTTAGAGAGGTGGGGGTTGATGATTTGGGCGAAGAATCATGGTCTGGCCCAATGACCATGATTTCTCACTGGTTGGGTTCAAGATCTGAGTCGTACTCAGTCCCTCCCGAATCACTTACCTCGCATTGCAGTTCATTTGGTTCCATGGCAAGCCACAGGCTTGGAATCTGGACATCAGACCAATCCAGGGCTGGCCATTTCCCTTTCTTAGTCCAATGGATGGGCTGCTTCTGCCCCTGAATGATGGTTGATGGTGTTGATTCCAAGAGATGGGCAGGTTATGCCCCTTGTTGATTGATGCTGAGATGGGCAAGTTGTGCCCCTTGTTGGCTAGAATTGAAGTGGGCAGGTTGTGCCCCTGGTTGACTGGATTTGAAGTGGGTAGGTTGTGCCCCTGGTTGATAAGAGTAGGTATCGGAGTACCCTGGTCCTGAAGTTGTTGTATTTCTTCTTTTTCATCCTCTTCTTTTGGAGGCTTAGGTGATTCGAGAATCCAGTCCCATCAGATGGGAGGCCACATGACCCATGCTAGGCTCATCGAGAGACCTTTATGTAGCACAGTTGGTAGATTTCTTCTTGGATCTCTGCAAGGCTCTCCAGGTCTTATGAATTGAATGGGTAGGCACTGAAACTTCTTCTTTCTTTTGTCCATGATGACTGACCTGTACCCGAGTCCCCGTTTACGTTAATTATATACTAGCGGGATCCTTCTGAACTTGAAATGATTCTTCATGCGATACTTGAGACTCAGACGTTCTTCTGGTGGAAAGACATGATCCACACTTATCGGTTCTGGATTAGCGAGTGCATTTACAGTCTCAAACTTGAAACTATGAAACGGGATGTCTTCTTCAGAGTGTTGGATGTCAATGACAGGGATATCTGGTTCAATGGTAACAATATTAGAAGGAATGATGAGCTCTTTCTCTGCATGGACAGAGATCACCTGGTTCCCACAAATATACTTCACCCGTTGATGCAAGGTTGATGGCACAGCCTCGACCTTATGTAACCAAGGTCGTCTGAGCAACATGTTGAAAGAAGCTGATATATCCAGTATTTGAAATGTGATAGTGGAGACTTCTGGACCTATTTGTACCTCTATGTCGACTTCTCCTTCCACTGATCGGCAGGTATTGTCGAATGCTCTGACGTACATAGTGCTGGGTCGAAATGAGGAGGGACTGATTCCCAGGCATTCTGCCGTCTTAAGAGGGCAGAAATTTAAGCTTGAGCCGTTATTGATAAGAACCAGTGGGACACAAAGGTTTTTATATCATAAGGCTATGTTGAGAGACCGCCCATGGTCGAGCCCTTCTGGTGGCAACTCATTATCAGTGAAGGTGATGGCGTGCGGAGCTAGGGGTTTTTCAATCATTAATGCTATCATCTCAGGTGTCGTATCTGAGGAGACGTGGGCATCGCTCAGTGTCTTGCCGAACATTTCCCGATGTATGCGAGATGTGCAAAGTAGCTCCCATACTGATATTTGGGCAGGGATTGACTTGAGCTGAGTTGCAACATTATATGCAGCTTCGTTTTTTCTAAGGCCTGTGAGAGTGCTTTTGGGATCTCCTTTGTTCTGATTAACTCTTTCGATGCAACGCCCATTGGGGTTCATGTTCCCTACCTCTGCACATTCTGGGTAATGCCATGGGACTTCCTTGTAACTTTCTTCTCCTTTGCTTTCTAGGACCACTTGATCTTGCAGCTGTGCAAGTGTGGATACCAGATCTTCCTTATATGGAGCTTTTGCCTTGAGGACTACCTTGTTGCCTATGCTGAAGGGATAATATCGAGGCTTGTCTTCATAGATCACACAAGGTTGTGGTCCTAGCTTGACTGTTCCTGGAGCGGGAGGTTCCCATGGAATGAACACTGGTCCTCTTGTTATGGCGAGGGGTCTCTCTGTTCGACCCAGCTGCTGTAGTGTAATTGATACACCTCCAGGATGTCTTTGTGGTTCGGGGACAGGATTTACCCCTTGCAATTGACTGGCTTGACTGGGAGAGCTCCTTCTAAGACGATGGGTTCTTGTTACTGATAAGTATAATCCCTCCATTATAGATTGGATTGTTCCTTACCGAAGCTGCCCCTTGCAAAATGACAGGTTCGTATGCGGGCTCGATGTATGACTGTGCTCCTTCCAGAACGACCGGCTCCCAACATGAATGATTGTAAGGTGTCCCTTGCGAAAGAACGGGCCTTGGGTGTCTGGTGTATCATATGATGATGCTGCTTCGAGTACCAGTGGCTCAAAAACTGAGGGAAGGAAAGGTTTTGTCCCTTGTAAGACTGGAGGAGGGTTTATTGGCCCATAAGTGTAGGCATGAATGGATTGGATAGGAGAGAAGAAGCGATCGAGGCACTCTCTCTCTCTTCTATGTTGTTAACGGTAGGGCCGTGAGACAAACTAGGGTCTGTCGAATGCTGAGGTAGAGGATTCTGAAGGATGTTGGTAGGAGCAGCTAGAGGAGTTCCAGGGATCCAGATGACGATCTTGCGGTCATCAATCAGATTTTGGATGGCATTCTTCAGAGTCATGCATCGCTCAGTGGTGTGGCCACGTCCATGATGGTAGGCACAATACTCATTTTCTCGGTAGTTTAGAGATAGAGGATTTAGAGGAGGCATGTGTGCCATTAGAGTGAGCAATTACTTTTGTACTAACATAGTCATGACTTGACTAAGTGGCTGAGTGAAATGAGTGAATTTCCTGAACTCCCTGTAATTCTGCCTATTCCGGTATGAGTATTGACCATTCCCCCTGAACTGCTGTTGCTGTCGGGGTGGTTGTGGCTGTGGCTGTGGTTGAGGATTTAGTTGCTGTGGGGGTGGCTACGGTTGGTACCTCTGAGTTTAATGCTAAGCCTGATTCTGCTGATATAGTTGACGTCCCTATGGGGGAGCATATTGGTTCCCTTGAGCAGTGGCGATGATGTTGTTTACCTCTGTTAAGCAATGTTCCAATAGGTCTTCCTTCCACTCTGTTTGGTTTAACTGGAGTGGCCTAATGAGGCCATGGGGAGATTGTCCCTACGCGGATTCCTGCTTCAACTTGCTCTCCAGCATGGATCAACTGAGAGAAATTCGCATATGGATGCGAGATGAGATATCCAGATATGCCAGGATATGTTGAATGAACAATCATGGAGATTTGTTCTTCGTCGTCGATGGGTGTCCGCATTCTAGCTGCCATAGCTCACCAACGTCTCACATAACCTGACAATGTTTCGTTACTCCTTTGCCTGAGAGCTGCAAGGTCCGCTCTCCTAGGTGTCATGTTAAGATTGTATACGAATCTGTTGAAGAAAGACTAAGAGAGTTGCTCCCAAGTCCTGATGTAATGATAGTCCAATGATGTATACCAGTCTAAGGCATCGCCCTTCAGATATTTTTGGAATAAGTGAATGAGGGCCCCTTCATTACCTGCGATTGCACTTAGCTCTCCACAGAAAGCCTTGAGGTGTGCTGTGGGACAACCGCTGCCATCGTATCTTTTAAATTTTGAGACCTCAAAGTTTTGAGGTATCTGAGCATCTGGAAATGGACATAAGTCTCTGAACTTGGTCGAGGGTAGGTCTATCCCTTATTGTCGCTGTAGTTGATTTTGCAAGGTCTGGAACTGCTCTCCCAACTCGTCCAGTCCTGCGTGATCTACTCGAGCAATTAGTGCCTCTCGCAGTAAGGCCTGTTTTTCTTCGGCATAGTGGTCAATGTCTTCGACCCTGTGGGCTTGCTGGAAAGCAATTGTGGGTTGCTGAATTTGATTTGATGATTGAACTGGATTCTGACAAACTTGTGCTTGAAATGACTGTAATTGAGTTAGAGACTGAATTGAAGGTTGTACTGGAATTTACTGAAAATTAACTAGAGATTGCTGAATTGAAGATTGCTAAAAATTAACTGGAGTTTGCTAAATTGAAGATTGCTGGAAATTAATTGGAATCCCATCGGCGGGAATGTGTTGGAATTGAAAAGTGCTCCTGTTTGTAGGAGGCTGAGATGTTAGGAAGTGACCCCCTTGTTGGGTATTCGCCACTGTCCGCTGATTGATGTGGGCTTGACACTGACCCCATTGTGGGCATTCGCCAATGTTGTCCCTGCTACTGGAAATTGAATTGAAATCCCATCAGCGAGGATGTGTTGAAATTGAGTAAAGGTCCCATCGGCGAGGATATGCTGAGAAAGAAAAGGGGTCCCATTGACGGGGACGTGTTGGAATCTACTGAGATTGTTGCTTGCAAGATTGACTGGAAATTGACTGGAAGTCCCTGCAGTGGGCATGTTCTGAGACGGTCTTATTATCGCAGGAAGATAATGAGAAGGATGCCCCACAACAGAGGGCTAAGATGGCTGTTGTCGGTAATCTTGGGCAGACTCCAACGGTTGTGCTTGATTTGAGCTGAAGGCCATAAGGGCTCGGCACGGTTGTTGAGATTGCTGAACTGAGCCGAGTTGATTGTTGGCTGCTGCAATAGCTTGTGGTTGCATGAATTGCAAGAACATTTCTTGCATTGCTCTCATTCCTTGTGCCAATTCTTGCATGATTGGCGTGTTCTCAATTGATTGTTGCGCTGGAGGTTGTGCTTCGGCCATGTCGAGGGCAGGAAAGAGGTGAGCTTCCTCTTCGTAGTCGGACATGGTTTGCTGAGCTCGGGTGCGGATTATGCTACGGTAAGGAAGCTATTTATAAGATGTTGAGCCCGAGGAGGCGCAATGGTGAGGAATATGTTCTACTCTTTTTGGGTTTTGGGTTTTTCTACTTTTTTTGTTTCTTAGTTTATGGATGAAATGCTATGTGAATGAGATTGTATGAGGACTATTGACTTTCAAGTACAAGAAGGATTCCATTTTTCAAGTTGGATCACGACTAGTGGGACTAGTTCAATCCCCAGCAGAGTCACCATTCTGTGGATGCTAGCCTTTCCACACTCCCGACCCTCCCTTTTGAAAAGGGGGTATGCACAAATCGCTGTTTGTGCCACTAGCTTGCCTATTTCTCGAGGGCTTTTTTTGTTGTCATGTTAAACTGGATATGTTTGGATGAGTTCGTATAAGACCAGAGTCGCCACTACCTAGTTATTTCGAATCTATAGTTAGCTAGACCCCGTAGAAACGTTAAAGAAGAGAATTTAAAGATTCCTTCCTCTAAAATAACTCTTTTTTATCTGCGGTCAGAGATTCGAGATAAGGGATCATGATTACAGAATGGGAAGGTGTTAGGCACCCACTCTGCCCGTACTGAGGTATGGTCTTTACTTCACAGAATTGAACTACTACTTGAAAGCCTAATTTATTCCTCGTACATTCTCATGAATGATATGATGCATGAATGTAGGTCTGAACAGTAAGAGTTTCTGATGGGCATGTTCCATTAACAGGCAAGCTCAGAGCAAACGCTTGAACTGACAGGTGCTTTATGCGAGATGCATGCTGTGTGTTTGATCGGTCAAAGTTTCTGATAAATGAATTCCGAAAAAACTGACAAACTTCATAGCATACGCTAAGACCTGATCAAATGTTTGTAGTGAAATGATAAGCAGGGGGGTTGGAAGAATAATAAATGTTACACTTATGCTAGATGAGATGAGATGATGCTGATATAAGAGTAGCTGGATGGATGAAGGTATCGCAAGGATTAACTTCGAGCGGCTAAGATTGGGACTTAAGTAGCTTGAGAGACTTGAACAGGGGTCAGGCTAGGCTAGACTAGGGTTAGACTCTTCGCACTCGGGCTCTCCTTGGTGGAGGAATGGACTAAAGAGATGGGATAAACTTTGAAATTTTTGGATTTTCTTTGAAAGTTAAGGGGTGCTAAGAATGAGAAGGGGTGGGGGTATTTATAGCTGCAGGAAGTGGTAGCTCTCATAAATAGGGACGGGCGGCCTTCAGATGGGTGCCCGTACGACCATCTTGCTTCAGCTTCGGAGTGTACTTGCTCTGACCCTGAAGCAAAAAATGGTCGGAGGTCCGGGTTCGAAGCTGCTCCAAAGCTGCGGCTTGGAACTAGGTCAGTCAACTGGGTTTGAAACATGGGTTTTGACTTGGTGAGTCGACTGGGTGTGAGGGCTGGACTGACTCAGTAGGTTGACTCGGTGATTTGACTCAGCGGGTTGACTCGAAAAGGTTGACTTTTTTTGGATTTTTGGACTGGTTTTTTCTATGGACGGTTTTTCGGGCAGATGTTTAGGGGTGAGTTGACTGGGTTCAGGCTTTAGTTGGGCTATGGATTAGGGCTTACAAGGATGAGTTTGGGTGGTTTGGACATGGGGTTTGGGGGTGTGGACCTCCATCCATTCAAATGTCTCAGTCAACATTGTAGTCGAAGGTGGGGTGTCTGTAGATGCCCCTCTTTAGCAGAGGTTGCATGCAATCAAATGTCAAAGCGAGTGGACACCCCACTTCTAACCTGATCATTCATAGATCGTGGTCTGGAATCTTGCTTGCCTTTGTTTCTGTGTCAATTGATTATCTGGAAATAGATAACTTGCACATACTACAGGAGTTTGGAGAAAACGTTGCGATTGTCCCTGCATGAGCTACAACTTGGGTACCCAATCGCAACCCTTTCATTCCCGATCGGTACTAACATCGGAAAGGTGCAGCAGAGCCTCTGCATCCATTGTAGTCTTACGAGGTTACTGACCCTGTGATTGATTGTTCGTTGCTTTTTCGGATCACTCCAAGAGTACTTGTTTCGCTTGACTGTCAAAGTGGTTAGCTCCCCTGCGTCTGCGCGGCCTTACGGGTAATCCACTACTCTGACTTGGACTCAGTCAAGGTACTTCAGGCATCCACACCTAGGTATGTGCGGGTGAACTTTTTCCACTTAATCTTCTGGTTTTGATACTTGGGTTACAATTCATCGTTTCCACCATTCGGATGGTTTCTTTTACTGAGCCTTTTGGCTTTCATCTTTTCATATCTGGCATTTGGTACGACCGTCCTGACATTGAAGTTCAGTCCGACTGTACTTTGAGTACATTGGATCTGATGTTCTCCAGAGAAACCTCAAGATATCGGATCTTATTTGATTTTTGTGTCGGCTCCTCTACCCAGAGATATGGAAGATCTCTTAGTGTCTTGGAGGCCGAACGCTCTACTGAGAAAATATTTTTGAATTTTGGAAAGAAACCCATTCTGGGGAGTGATACTCCATGGGGTTTTTATTTGTAAATAGGGTCATATATATTTTTATGATTTTGAGAAGGAGATCTAGTTTGCTTGTGCCTCTACTTGGGATGCATGTGGGGTCTTTGGCTAACCAACTTTATTTTTAAAGCAGGTAAACATGATGATTAATGTGATGGATGTTAATGTATGTGGATGCATGGTTTGGCTCATTCTCTTTCAGTCTAATGATTTTGCTTTTACTAGAGACCTAGAGAACTTGAGCTTATTGCTTGTTGTATTTTGTTTCCCTGGAGATTTTTTTAAAGCGGATGTTTGGTCAATGGGTTGGTCAAGATCCCGACCCATGGTCGATCAGGTCCATCGTCCCAACATTTTGTTACTAGGAATGGATAAAAGGCGTTTTGGGTGGCAACCTCAAGATACTCTTCCGAGGAATAGATGTGATTGAGATGGTGTCTGGTTACTAATTTTGGTCAAGATTCCAATTTGCGAGTGATCGAATCTGCCATCCTAAACTGTGAAGTGGGTGAGCGGAGTTCGAGATTCCTGAAGTGCTTTGCTGGGGATAGTGACATTTTTTTATGATTTTTGTCAGTATTGATTTGAATCTTTACTTGAGTGGTCAGGATGGAGATCGGTGTTATTGAAAACAGTAGAAATGTTTTTGTCATTTTGTAAATATCCGATCTGAATCTCTTCCCGAGTAGTCAAGATGAAGATCGGTGTTATTGAAAACAAAGGAACTATTTTTGTGATTTTGAAGGCTAATTTTGCAATGTTTTGGTGTTTTGTCGGATTTTCTGAAATGCAGGAAAAGGTATGGAATTTTCATCCACCTCCTAGCTTCTACTGTTGGTAAGGTACCCTATCCATTTTACGTCAGTAAACAAGACAAGTCTCACACAGTTAATTCAATAGCAATTAAAAGTATTTTAGATTAATTTTGTAAATACCCATACAAATCCCTGTGGGAAGATACTCGGTCTTTCCAAATTTATTACTACATCGCAATCCTGCACTTGGGGAGTCTACAACTCCTTCGACTAGGGTTTTTCTAGTTTTTCGTCAAACCTTGCTGGACGGGTCATTTTTTGCCAAACCTTGCTGGACTAAGCTAGACAAGTCCGACCGGTCGGCCATTTGAAATTATCTTAAGTTTGTTGCTTGTTCAAGCCAGACCGGTCGGCCAACGCCTGAACTGCGTAAGTCTTACACAATTTCTCGAAGATTCCAAGTCGATGGGATATTTTTACTATAAAAGTACACCTCCACACTCTTCCTAGGGCATCCTAAAAGAGTTCTACAATCGCTGGAGGTGGAGAGGATCAACGTGGAGAGTCTACAACTCCTCCGACTAGGGTTTTTCAAGTTTTTCTATGCTTTTAATAGTTTTTTTTATGTTTTCTAGTTCAATCATAATAATGGTGGCCTAGAAACTCCTAGCTAAGGCTAAGAGGTGAAACTTATAGTTAGTTTTGATGTTTAATTTATTTATTCAAGTACTCTTTCTTTTTTTGGATTTTCAAGTTCTAGTTTGAATAAAGTTCGTATTTTTATATGATTTTTTAAAGTTTATATACTCCAGACACAAGTTACTTACAAATTTCTGAGAATGATCATATTGGTTTGATGAGATTTGAATTGTAGTAATCCTATAGCATGTCATGATCTCTTAGTATAACTGTTACTTCGAAGACTATAAGTTCATCTGTTCCGTGCTTCATTAAAACTAGAAGTTCTGAATTCCATATTTGAGTTGGTTTGAGACTATAAGGATCGGCTAACGACCCTAGGTCGAGTTTGTCAAACAAACTCTACACTCAACTCCCACAGGGAATTGAGTGGATGGACTCCTAACAAGACAACCTTACTTTGCCAAGGCTTCAGCTCCAAGATTAGCTACCTTGCATGTGATGCTCCATTGGAGATGCCCAAGGTGCTAGGGAGGGTAAGTTTGAGATCTCTACAACTTATGGGAATGGGTTACCTAGAGAGTCTCACCTACACCGATCTCATCATAGAATATTGGATAGGAATATGACTATCAAGATCAATCCAATCTCTAGAGATCAAAAGAGGGACAAGTGCATCTTCTTCTTGAGCTTTGAATGCTCCATACTTGTGATGAATCAAAAGGAAGATCACTTGTTTGGGTTAGGAATAGGGCTCTTAATGATCTTCAACAATGGTAGCTCCTATCTCCTCAAAATCCCCCCTGTTAGCTCAAAAAACAAATCCCCCTCTTAAATAGATTTTCTTCCAACGGTCAAAAAACGGGCAGATTCTCGTATCTCCGATTGATCGAAAAAATGGTCTGATTGATCGAAGACCGGTCCGATTGATCGGAGACATGTCCGATTGATCGGAATTTAGTCCAAAGAACTCTCTGGAGGATTTTTCGATGGATCGGAACATAGTCCGATTGATCGGACGGACCCTTCTGATGGATCGGAAGACTGTCCGATTGATCGGAAATATGTCCAGTGGATTTGCAAAGTTTGCTGGAACAATTTTTGATTGATCAGAACTTATCTTTGATTTATCGGAGTCCTATCGGAGCCAGTGTCCGATTGATCGGAGATCAATCGGAAACTGCTGTTTAAGCTGTTTTGTTTACAGCAGCTTCCACCTCTTTGTCTAATTTATCATATTTTTCATGGAGTTCTAAGACTAATAATGATGACTAAGGGTATACCTAGTTGGTCCAAGTCATCTAAGAGGCTATGGGTTAGGTTTTGGTCAAGGCAAGGCACACCAAGGCAACACATTTACCTGTTTCTCCTTTCTTGATGCAGCCGGTTAATCTTGAGTCTTTGGTCTTCATCTTCATTGGGCTCAACCGACACTAGACTCACTGACGTAAGTGATTGACAAACAAGGTGCACTAGTATGCCACAGAAAAGTGCAATAACAAGGTCAAAGGCTCGTCAAGCCTGAATGAGACTCACCCATACAGTTGGATGGCATGAAGTGATGTCACCAAGTTTTGTGGGCCCCACTATGATGTATCTATTATATCCATACCCTCCATCCATTTGGAGAGATCATTTTAGGGAATGAGCCAAAGAATGAGGCAGATCCAAAGCTCAAATGGACCCCACCACCACTACCAGAAAAATGGCTTTCCTCGATGATTTGATGTATATCCATGCCGTCCATCAATTTTGACAACTCATGTAAGGGATTTACCCCAAAGGAGGCAGATCAAAATCTCAAGTGGACCACACTGTAGGAAAGAGTTAATGTTGGTGACCACTATTGATTTTAGTGTACTCCACTTGGGACTTTAATCTACCTCATTTTTTAGATCATGCCTTAAAATGACATTTAAAAATGGATGGACGGAGTGGATAAACCAAATACATCATGGTGGGCCCCACGAGCCCCTAACTGGACCATCCGTCTCTAGCCTAATCCACGCCCGAAAAACTAAATGGGTTTTGTAATTGTTAAAACTAGAAAATGCTACGAGGCAATTTTCTTGTATTTCGTTGTTCTAGGGTTCTGAGTAATGGAAACATTCATAGAGAATCACAAGCATTCACAAAGTACACACGAGAACAAATACCACAAGGCATATTTTATTCCAGAGATTTCGAGATCTTGTACATTCCAGGTCATGATCTGGCACAAGCTCTTAATTACATCAATGGATAATCACCTTGATTAAAAGGCAAAAGTAAATGTATGTATGTGTCATGGATAAGTTAAATGAAGCGTTAAGAGAGCATGAACATGAGTAAAGCATAGAACAAACAACACAGGGATTTTAACATGGAAACCTTTACGGGAGAAAACCATGGCACAAAGTGACAAAAACTCCACTATGAATATTTGTTGTACAATAAATGGAGTATGCGAAAAGAGGCTCGGATAGATCGAGTAGGTGACTCAGTTATCAAGGACTATGGTATTTTAGTTCGTGGTCATAGAGATCGGGTTTCAGCTAATGTTATGGACTGAGCCATCATTTAGACAAGTCAGATGTCTGTCCCATGTTCTTTCGAGTGTTCCAAGTTAAGAGACATCTTCGCTCGCCTCAAGTGCAAGGCTGCGATGTAGTAATAACTCAATCATGAGACCGAGATTAATCCACCTATTCTAATAACTTGAACTTAGAAGTTGAGAAAATTTAAAGTTTTTAAAACTAAGTAAAAACAGTAAATTGAATAGGGAAATCTGAAAATTAAAGAGAAACTAGAGCATCAAGGTAGCTCAATGTCAATCCATTCATTCAAGCACAAACACAATTAGAATCAAAGTCCTATCTCTCATCTAATTGGAAGATATTGCATTCAAACACACAGTCCAACTTAAATTTGAAAATCAGATTTCTGGTTCTAATGAAGCACAGAGAACTTGAACTTGTAGCCTTCGAAGTAACAACCATACCAAGAGATCATGGCATGCTCCAGGGTTACTACAATTTGAATCTTATCAAACCAACATGATAATCTCAGAGAATTGCAAGGAACTCATGTTCGAAGTACAAAAACTCTCACAAAACTTCTAAAAATAACAACTTTATTCAAATTAGAACTTGAAAATTCATAATTAAGGAAGGAGTACTTGAATAAACGAATTGAGCATTAAAGCTAACTACAAACTTCACCTCTTAACTCTAGCTAAGAGTTAACTAAAAGAAAACATAAGGAAACTAAAACTAGAACTAAGAAAAGAAAAAAACTAGTTGTAGGAGGCTAGGAAGCCTCCTAAGTCCTGATCTCTTTGCTCCCCACGCTCTTAGATGTCATGGAAAGAGAGTGGAGGTGGCCTTTTATAGGAGAAATCTCGCACCAAGTTGGAAAGTTCGAGAAACGCGGAGCAATTTCGCACTTGGAATTCGGTGGCCAAAAATAGATTTTTGAATTCTTTGAGCATGGCCGACCAGTCATGACCAGTCGAACCTATCTAGTTTAGTCTAGGGAGGTCCTGTCCCCTTTTCCAAGGTAGCCGACCAATTAGTGCATTGGCCAACTGGTCATGACCGGTCGGATGGCAGTTGACTTGTGACTTTTCTCCTTTCTTCCTTGCATCTTTCCTCCACCTCTTTTCTTTTCTTCCTTTGATCTTCAATGATGTTAAAAAGGGTCTTTTATCATCAAATTGGTGATGTCTCTCTCTCATTCCTACAAACACAAAAGCATGCATTAGATAGGTCTTTAAACATAAAAACCATGCATAATGAGTGATGAATCGAGATTAGAATATTCACAATTCAGAGCTCAACACACCCCCCCCCCCCCCCCCCCCCCCCCCCCCCCCCCCCAAACTAGCATTTTGCTAGTCCCGAGAAAACATGCGTGAAACTAATCCAATTTTCAAAACTTAACTCTCTCTCAAAAACTATACTTCTATAAACTTCTAGACATACAAGTACAAAATTCAAAGAAACTTAGTGATAAAAACTAAAATCTTAAACTCCCTAAACATAATGAATGTTTCACATAGAATCCCCACTGATTGATTGACAAATAGAAAAAATCTGAACAAGAACGGTCTAGCGTGCATAGTGAATGTTCATCTCATGAATTTTCAGGATTACCTTCTTCACAGATCAACGAAACTAAAGATCTAAAAGTGTACAGATCAACAACAAGCCTATGACAAGAATTTGCCTTACTGTTCCTTTGACGGCTTTCACACTACTTCCCATTTTCAGCTTGGGTTATGGTGAACCCTCCCCTGGTTGGTGGTAGGTAGCCCTTTTCAGGTATTTAACATATTCTCAATAAAATCTATTTTCTTCTTTTTCTTTTCATTATAAATATGAGATAGGATTTTTAAAAATCCATATCTTAAACATTCTTTATTTCTCTTATTTTCTGAACGTGATAGACAAAGTTCCTCGTCTTAATTCCTCAACACTTTAAATATTAGTCTAGCCGATCTACAAATATACATAATCTCTTCAATCATGAGAACGTGTAATGTGAACTAGAATCCAAAAGTGTTCAAAATTTCTATCAATCAAATCAATAAGAGAATTCATATAGAAAACTATTTTATTAAAACAAATTTAAGAACTTCAAAATCACATCACTTTATCTCTCTTTCTTTTATACTCGTATTATCTTAAGTGCATAGAAACAAAGCTTTCTAAAATAGTTTTGAATTGAGAAAAATAAAAAAAAAATCAATATAATTGCTCAAAATGTCACAAAAACTAGTAGATTCATCTAGGAATCTCACCCCTTAACCAAAATCTTACATTGTCCTTGTTAAAACTAAAAAATACACAAGGTAGTTTTCTTTTGTTTCCTTATTTTAGGGAGTTTTTTAGTATAGAGACATTCATGGGCAATATAAACAATCACAAAGTACACAAAAGGAGATATCGCAAGATGAATTTTATTCCAAAGATTCTGAATTCTTGTACATTTCAGGCCGTGATTTGGCACAAGCCATTAATTACATCAATGAATTATCACCCTTGATTAAAAGGCAAAAGCAAATGTATGCAAGCGTCATAGATAAATTAAATAAAGCAAATGAGGAAGATTCATTGTAAATCATGCACACCATAGAGAACACAGAGAATTTTACGTGGAAACCCTTGCAGGAAAAAAACCATGGCACAAAGCGACAAAACTCCACTATGAATAATGTTTGTACAATAGATGGAGTATTCGAGAAAAGGCCCGGATAGATAGAGCAAGTGACTAAGTCATTGGGAATTATGGTCTTTGAGTTTGTGGTCATAGAGACCAGTGTGGTTTTGTTATGGACCGAGCCATCATTTTAGACAAGCCGAATGTCTATGTTCCGTGCCCTTTTGGGTTGGTCCGGGTCGAGAGATCGTCAGGGTTTTTAATCGAGCCATGCATCGCTGAGCCATCTTCCCGTATTTTTATGACGAGTGACCACTAAAGTATACGAACTACGACTGTTGGATGACACAACTCAGAGTCACCACCTGCTTTCTTTTTGTACCGATGACTACAGGAAGGCACATCGCAACTACCTGATCGGCTCAACTTATGGATCCCGATTTGGACGGGTAGGGCATTAGCTAGCTTTTGTAATGGCAGTTTATAACAAATGTTTTGAGTATTGTTGGAACTCTTTGATCACGGTGTTAAAACTAGAAAAATCGTGCTCATCAGCAGTCTTTTTCCTGTGTTTCATTATTCTGAGGAATTCTGAGTATAGAGACATTCATAGACAATCATAAGCAATCACAAAGTGTACACAAGAGAGATATCGCAAGGCGAATTTTATTCCAGAGATTCTGAGATCTTTTACATTTCGGGCTGTGATACTGGTCACGAGCCTTTAATTACATCAATGAATGATCACCCTTGATTAAAAGGCAAAAGTAAATGAATGCATGCATCATAGATAAGTTAAATAAAGCATTAAGAAAACATGAACGTAAATGAAACAAATCACAAACAACATAAAGATTTTTACATGGAAACCCTTGTGGGAGAAAACCACGGCACAAAGCGACAAGATTCCACTATGAATGTAGTTATACAATAGATGGAATGTTAGAAAGAAAGCCTGGATAGATCGAGCAAGTAATTTAAATCATCAGGGATTATGGTCTTAAGTTCATGGTCGTATAGACCTATTTGTTTTCTTGTTATGGACTGAGCCACATTTCTTAGACGAGTCGGATGTCTATGTCTCATTTTCTTTCGGATTGTCCGGGTTGAGAGACTGTCAGGATTTGAGTGGTGTAACTCTGGGCCCGCGCCTGTTACTGTGAACAGGTGACCGCTGGAATACACGAACATCGAATGTTAGTCGGCATAACCCAAGGCCCGCGCCCGCATTTTTATGACGAGAGACCTTAGGAGAGCACTCCGCAACGTTCCCGAACGAGGTTTTTAATCGAGTGGTGCAACTCTGGTCCCGCGCCTATTACTATGAACAGGTGACCGTTGGAATACACGAACATCGAAATGTAGGTCGGCATAACCTAAAGCCCGCGCCTGTTACTGTGAACAGGTGACCTTAGGAAAGCAATCCGCAACTGCCTCATCAACTCAACCGACGGACCCATTGTCGATAGGTACGGCATCGACTGTCTCTTTCATAATGGCAATCCATAGCAGGATGTTCCAAGCTTAGTTAGAACTCTTTTGTTTGTGGTTTCTCGTGGTAACCATAACCCCTTAGGTTTAGCCTCGGACCTTTATCCGGGATGAATGGAGCTTTGTACAGCAAAGTAAATGTGTTTCTTCTGGAGTCGGACGACTCGTCTTCGAGAACACTCTTTCTTCTAAGTATTTTCCAATAATCTATTTGAGATCAAATAGGTTTTATTGAGCCAAGATCTTTTGAGGATTCAAATTCAATAGGCTAGATCAGCTGTTTGCGATGCCCGCAAACGGCTAAGTATCGGGTCCGATGGGTTCCCGTTCATGCCAATTCCTGATGAATGATGGGGATCGGTGCCCCATAAATGTTTAACTTGGCTGTTGGATAGCCTGAGTACTTTAGCTTTGCCTTGGCGTCTTTAAGATCGCGTTTGATTCCATTTGGCATCAGTCGATTTTCGGGCTAACATGGCACTTCCCAGGGCTGAAAATGACTAAGTAGTGGACCCTGTTTGCGGTCTAATCAGGGTATTCGGTGGATATTATCGATAACCATCTTTGAACAGGGGTGGATTATGTCCACGAGGATCGCGGTGCAATCGCGTTTCGATTCGCTTCGCGTAAGTTGATTTCTGAGCCGACAGGGCACTTCCCAGGGTTGAAAATGACTAAGTAGTGGACCTGTTTACGATCTGATCAGGAAATCGGTGAATATCATCGATGACCATCTTTGAACAGGGGTGGATTATGTCCATGAGGATCGCGGTGCGATCGCGTTTCGATTCGCTTAGCATAAGTCGATTTTCGAGCTGACAGGGCACTTCCCAAGGCTGAAAAATGACTAAGTAGTGGGCCTGACGACCGCTTGATTAGGATATTCGAGGGTCGTGAGATTGGATAACCTCATCACGGTGCATGATTATGGTGTATCATGTCATGTAGAAGAAAAGTTTTCCTCTCAGGCTCGGTCCAATTCTGCCCGATTCTCCTCAATTTCGACCGTTTTTTACTCTTTCGGAGGGATTTCTGAAGCTACCAAATTGGCTAAGTGTTGGTTGCTTTTGATCAAAACACTGATTTGGGCCATTTATCATTGACCGTTGGAGAATCCGATCCGGGGGATGGATAGATCTCATCGATATGCATCTAAGAGAAGCGATTTGATCCAAATCTGATCCCGGACGAAGGCGGGCCACACGATGGAAGGTCCACCCCTCCAACCAGCGTCCAAGCGCATGAAGGGGGTGGTACAAGTGCATGTGGCATTTTGAACAAGGTTTCAGGCACATGTGCCTGATGGTGGGCGCATGTGGCCATTTTCCGGGCGCATGTGCCCATCCCTCATGAAAAATAGATGAAGGGAAGACTTTCCGGGCGCATGTCTCACTGCACATGCGCCTGGCTCCAAATAGTGGCCGCATGTCCCTTTAGCACCTGGTGATTTTCAAGTTTTCCCGGCGCTGGAAAGAGTGGGCGCATGTGAGCCAGCACTAGTGCATTTCTACATTTTCCGGTGAGAGAAAGCCGACGCATGTGGTGGAAAGCCAGCGCATGTGAGCCAGCACTTAGAAAATTTCAGAATTTCCCTCTGCACTTTGGATTTCGATTAGAAAATCCCTTTCCGATGAGGGAATCCATTCCGGCCAAGGCATCCGGCGAAGGAACACAAAGCGAGTGCATGTGGTGCTTGCATCGCTCTAAGGTCAGAAGAAGATGATTTCTCTCTTTGAACATGAAGTGACCTTGTTATTTATAGGGGTGGAATCGGGTTTGGGTCTGACCCGGCGAATATTTCCCAGCGCATGTGGTGGAAAAGCTGGGCGCATGTGATAAGAAAAGCTGGGCGCATGTCAGAGTGCAGGGTCCAGGCGCATGTCCTTTTCCGACGCATTTTTCGACGCTTTCCGGAAAAGTGTTCGGATCGATTCCTTTCGTACATGGGGTGTGGGCGCATGTGGTCGAAAGCCAGGCGCATGTCTTTGTCAACACTTTTCCCACTACTTAGCCAAATTTTAGGATTTCAATACTTAGAAAATTTCAGGATTTCAGGCTCAAACGGGAGACCTCCAAAGGATAGCTACCTTTTCTGGACATGCACTCACAGTCGCCAAGCCACTTTTAGACTAGGATGGACCTCCTTAATGAACGGGATGGGGTGTAGAAGTCCAGATGTTGCAGATTTTGGTACTTCCTTCCTAATTTGGAGCCTCCGGGTCGGCTTGTCGTATAGGAACGTTGTTCCAGGGAGCCCCCACATGGAAATACGCACTGCACGGACTTCAAACTTGCTATTTAAGGGTTTTGGGGCGCTCCAGATCATTTGACGGTGGTGTGGATGTCCGGGTCAGCTCTGAAATGGTAGTTGTAGGCTTACGGACCCTTTTTGGTCAGCTCCGAGCAGGGATGAAACGCATTTCGAGGTGCGCAGGTAAAGATACGCATCGTATGACTTCGAAACTTGTAGGTTAGGAGTTTCAGGACATTCCGGACCATTTGGCGGTGATCTACATGTCCAGTTATACTCCAAAATGCTATTTACGGATTTTGGTCGCTACCGAGTGATTAGGATGTAACAACCCTAGATTTTCGACTCTCGTATATAACACGACGGCCGAATTCCCAAGTAATTTATGGAATAACTAATTTGTTAAATAATAAAATATAGCATTCAAGCACAATGGCGGAAACAATTATCATCTTATTCTATCAAACTTACTACGTCATCATCAATGTTTAAATAAGAGAACCAACCAATATCCATACTGATTAATTAAAATACAAAACCATGTCTTCTCTTGAAAACTTACTACAATTCCATAAATCTATCAACTACTCAAAAGAAATATTTAATAAATGATAACATCAATTAAGTTTCTCTAACGTCGTCATCCGCCATGTGATCGTACGAACCATCGAACTCTTTTCCTTAAAAATCGGGTTCAATACCTGGATCTTCACCTGCATCACCTAAATTGTGTTTGGGATAGCGTTAAACGCTATCATAGTGGGGAATATTCCCTCCAAGACTACCAAGAATAACAATGTATAAAACTCAGAGTAACGCAATACAATAATATCTTTATTCAAACAAAACAATCAAGTAAAAATCTTTGTTAATGCGATGCATGGAATGCATGCTCTGGCTAAGGCACCCTGGCTAGAATCACAATACATGAAGTGGGAGACTCCCTGTTACGACTTCACGCTAGCCACTAGTCACCAGAGGTTCCTGGGACGCACAAGCCCATAGTTTTGCCCGACCACGTGAGAAACGGGACGCTCATAGCCCAAATCTACACGTGACAGTGTACGGGAGAAGTAGGACGCTCTAGCCTATTCTCAATTCCGTACACCCACATGGAGCCAAGTGAATGCATGACTTTAGTTTCACCTTTATTTAAGTATTTTCGCATACAACCGATTTAAATAAAACTCAGTGGTCACTATGGGGAGTCACAAGTGACCCAGCATAGGCCGACAGCTCGAGCTTAGTGTCCATGGCACCAACCCTGGCTCATGAGAACGTGTATACCATTAATGTACACTCATTGTCCCGTTTTATGATTTCATCATGTCCCAGAAAGCCAATGTTGTACATCATGACCAAATTCATTAAAATATCCATGTACTGTAAATGGATCAAATCAAGCATCATGTACATGTAAGGATCCATTAACAAACAATCACTTCATTCTCTCAGTTAAGTCAAGATATATTCTTCCATCATGGACACCTCTCACGGGTTCCATCTCTCTACATCGAATAATTTTACCAACTTAGGGACAAAGAGTATACAATAATGGGATGTTTATATGATGATCTTATACACATATTTCATATCACAGTATGAAAATCAATCTTACTTGTAATACATGGACTAAGAAAATAAGGGCATAGATTTTAAAAAAATAACACGAATACACATGCTTCTTAGTAAAAATCTAAACAAGGAATCACATCACCATACAATGATATTCATTACAAATCTCACATCAAACTTTATGTTATATGGATAAGCAATTCAAAACAAAATAACTTCACATGCCACAAAAGAAACTTATGATAATCGTGGTATTATTAATGAAAGGCTTGAAGGAAAATCCTCACCTTAGGATGAACTTAGAAGAAGAGGGTTGTAGAAGATCCTAGCCGCTGGAAAAATATGAGAAAGAACTCTCTTCTTCTTCTTTTACTCTCTTTCTCTCTCTCTCTCTCTCTCTCTCTCTCTCTCTCTCTCTCTCTCTCTCTCTCTCTTTCTCTACGGCATGGAGGCTAGGGTTAGGAGAAGGACTTGGAGGTGCGTTGTAGAAATATGGAGAGGGATGTGCACGCGAGGTCTTGTGTAACAACCTCTTGAGGTGGGTTTTTCAAATCTCAATATTCGGATGATCTTTGATCAATTCCAATCTGTTCATCTTATTAAGCTCGAAGAGTAGAGTCAGAATACGTAAATTTCTTGATGATCCACATTCTAGATTGGCCGATCCTTGAAAATGGCCTAACGGGTGCTAAAATGGGCTAAATCTCAATTAACGGTCTACGCTTGATGATCAGGGCCCAAATTTTGGAAAATATGTAGTCATGATAGGCAAACAATTGTACAAAATTTAGTAGTTGATTGATGGTGAGAAATGCCTAGATCTGAAATTTCAACTTTTGGCGGAAAAGGAAGGTGCTGGCTTTGTGGTTCAACGGTGTAGGATTATAGATCGGGGTCCAAACTTTGTGTAAACTCGTAGTCATATGAGTATAATAAGTGGTCCAAATTTGAGAAGCGATTGATGGTGAGAAGTGGGTAAATTGAAAGGTTCAAATTTAAGAAGAGTTGGTAACTCGTTAATTTCTAGAACGGGATAACTTCGCGCATAAGAAAGAGGCTTATCAAGGTGGGGCATTCAAATCACACTATTGGTCCATGATAAAGACGATCCAAGTCATTTATATGAAGAGAAATATTCGACTACGACTAACCATCTACTTTTCTCACTCGATGGACATGAAAATCAAGGGTTAAGGGGCTGATTTAACAATCGGACCACTTCTACTATGATTTAAGGGCTGAAATTTGATGTGTATGGTTAATATGTACCCAAAAGCTTAAATCCAGGATTTTGTGTGAAAGTGATCGTCAGAAACTATAATACTTAAAAATGGCATCTTAACTTAAGTTTAACTAATGGCATTTTCATAATTATCTAAAAAGTGCGTGATTTTTGAAATCTGATCTTTCTATGATGTTTATGGGATCATTCTAAGCAACTTTTGTAAAGGGTCCCCTATCGGATCTCCTACGGATGTCCCGCTATTCGCAAATCAACAGTAAATGTACGATAATTAATAAAAAATAAATTAAAAATGAATTTTCAAAAATTTTCAAATAAATCTCGAAAATCTGGGGCGTTACAAACCACCCCCCTTAAAAACAAACTTCGTCCCCGAAGTTTCCTAAGCATCGTCGATAAAAGATTGAGGGCAATCTCAGTTTATGACTTCTCGTCTAACTTTCTGAACTATTCCGGGTCAGATGCGAACACAATCCACCCCCCTTAAAAATAAATCCGTACTCGACATCGATTTTTACAAGCTCCTCCAAATTTCTTTCCTATCATGCTTCCACTGCGCACTCTGATTCCTAGATGGTTCTGAATATATTGATTGGTCTCTCAAATCATTCAATCATCTGGCGCCCTAATATTTCTCAGGTTTGGGTGGGTGCTCTTATAATCAAGGATCTAAGACGATTAGGGTTAGATAATTATCAAGGATGTCTGATCGCTAATGAAATGACTACTCAAGAGTTTAAAAGATATATCTGAGTTTGATTAGGTTGGCATGATCGGATGGTCACTTGAATGAGTGGATAAACAAGCGGATAACAAAGTAAATGAGATATCATCGACAGTTCTTTAATAGCTGAAAGTGCGACAGAAAGGTGAGGTTAGGGATACTGTATTCTAACTCTTTATAGGGTCTAAGTGGCTAAGGCTCTATGTCCTAGGGTCGTCTATACATCTATCTTATTTTAGTCATCCAAAGAAAACAATTACACACATTCCAAGAAAATGCACAAAAGTCGTCCAGTTAGAACAAGGATGCGATTTGTATTGTGTCGACATCACGGGTGAACAGTTCAAGTAGATTTGGATACGATACTTAGATCTTCTACTCGCATTTGAGCATTGAGTTCATTAGTATCCATTCGAAATTCCGAGTGTCGACCCTCGGGATTTGAACGAAGATCCAATCACTTACACAATATATTAGGTATGGTTTTGCCCTCCCGTGCGGCCGATTTAGTCTAACATTGTGGGGACCTTCATGTATTCTCCAACAAAGAAAACATCAACAAAGATCACTAAATTGAAATCCAACAATATAAAACATTAAAACCTTACGAGATCTTATTTACTTTCATTGTTAGACATTGTCGAAGATCTATGTGAGGGATTGGTACATGACATTTTATGGTTACTATAATCTACTTTAAGTAAGAGGGTTGGGCCTAAAATTCTTAGGAATGTATGAGAATATGCTAGGAAGTATTTCTAAGGGTGCCATCTCACAATAACTAAGCCTAAACAAGGGGTTTAGAGGTTTTCAAAGCTAAGGAACTAGGATAGTGTCGAATCTGGAACACAGAACTTATAAGCGCTCTTAGAATTTTATCTCTCAAACCGAACGTGATTTTTGCCTGAAATTTGGAGGGTAATCTAAAGGTTAGGTGAGAAATCACCCTAATTTTTCTCAGAATGAAATTCCTATGGTAAGATATGATTCTGACCTCTAAAAGTCTAAAAAACGTAACAGTCCAGCAGTTTTTAGCGCAAGATTTTCTCTACTAACAGAATTTTCACGATTTATCTAAATGTCAGATTGATCTGAAATTTTATGAAAGTGTTGGGTAATGAGTTAGAAACATGTATAAAAATTTTCAAAAATTTATCAATTTTAAAAATATAATTATTAGTGGTGGCATTGCTAAAAGGTCAGAAAATTTGTCCTAACAAAAACAATTTGAGATAAAATAGTTATCCTTAAAATTTGAGGGAGATAAATCCCATGACTCAGCGTAACGCTGATCTAAATATGAGAAAATGATGAGAGCTCCAAAACTTCCAGAAAAAGTGAGAATCCACTTCCCAAAAATCATAAAATTTCATATTTTTACGTTCATCGGCTATCCTAATGATTTTAAGGGGCCTATATTTGAGTCTCTAGATTCATAACATCTCATGCATTCAATAGGGGATGAACCTACGTGTTTTTGTTTTTATTTCATGGGAACCTAAGCCCTAAGGGATATTTATTATGAAAATGGTTGGGCTTCTCACCCAGAGGTCCCGATTGTGCTCTGATACCAACTGTAACGACCCGAGATTTTCGACTCTCGTGTATAACACGACGGCCGAATTCCCAAGTAATTTATGGAATAACTAATTTGTCAAATCATAAAATATAGCATTCAAGCACAATGGCGGAAACAATTAGCATCTTATTCTATCAAACTTACTACGTCATCATCAATGTTTAAATAAGGGAACCAACCAATATCCATACTGATTAATTAAAATACAAAACCATGTCTTCTCTTGAAAACTTACTACAATTCCATAAATCTATCAACTACTCAAAAGAAATATTTAATAAATGATAACATCAATTAAGTTTCTCTAACGTCGTCATCCGCCATGTGATCGTACGAACCATCGAACTCTTTTCCTTAAAAATCGGGTTCAATACCTGGATCTTCACCTGCATCACCTAAATTGTGTTTGGGATAGCGTTAAACGCTATCATAGTGGGGAATATTCCCTCCAAGACTACCAAGAATAACAATGTATAAAACTCAGAGTAACGCAATACAATAATATCTTTATTCAAACAAAACAATCAAGTAAAAATCTTTGTTAATGCGATGCATGGAATGCATGCTCTGGCTAAGGCACCCTGGCTAGAATCACAATACATGAAGTGGGAGACTCCCTGTTACGACTTCACGCTAGCCACTAGTCACCAGAGGTTCCTGGGACGCACAAGCCCATAGTTTTGCCCGACCACGTGAGAAACGGGACGCTCATAGCCCAAATCTACACGTGACAGTGTACGGGAGAAGTAGGACGCTCTAGCCTATTCTCAATTCCGTACACCCACATGGAGCCAAGTGAATGCATGACTTTAGTTTCACCTTTATTTAAGTATTTTCGCATACAACCGATTTAAATAAAACTCAGTGGTCACTATGGGGAGTCACAAGTGACCCAGCATAGGCCGACAGCTCGAGCTTAGTGTCCATGGCACCAACCCTGGCTCATGAGAACGTGTATACCATTAATGTACACTCATTGTCCCGTTTTATGATTTCATCATGTCCCAGAAAGCCAATGTTGTACATCATGACCAAATTCATTAAAATATCCATGTACTGTAAATGGATCAAATCAAGCATCATGTACATGTAAGGATCCATTAACAAACAATCACTTCATTCTCTCAGTTAAGTCAAGATATATTCTTCCATCATGGACACCTCTCACGGGTTCCATCTCTCTACATCGAATAATTTTACCAACTTAGGGACAAAGAGTATACAATAATGGGATGTCTATATGATGATCTTATACACATATTTCATATCACAGTATGAAAATCAATCTTACTTGTAATACATGGACTAAGAAAATAAGGGCATAGATTTTAAAAAAATAACACGAATACACATGCTTCTTAGTAAAAAATCTAAACAAGGAATCACATCACCATACAATGATATTCATTACAAATCTCACATCAAACTTTATGTTATATGGATAATCAATTCAAAACAAAATAACTTCACATGCCACAAAAGAAACTTATGATAATCGTGGTATTATTAATGAAAGGCTTGAAGGAAAATCCTCACCTTAGGATGAACTTAGAAGAAGAGGGTTGTAGAAGATCCTAACCGCTGGAAAAATATGAGAAAGAACTCTCTTCTTCTTCTTTTACTCTCTCTCTCTCTCTCTCTCTCTCTCTCTCTCTCTCTCTCTCTTTCTCTGCGGCATGGAGGCTAGGGTTAGGAGAAGGACTTGGAGGTACGTTGTAGAAATATGGAGAGGGATGTGCACGCGAGGTCTTGTGTAACAACCTCTTGAGGTGGGTTTTTCAAATCTCAATATTCGGATGATCTTTGATCAATTCCAATCTGTTCATCTTATTAAGCTCGAAGAGTAGAGTCAGAATACGTAAATTTCTTGATGATCCACATTCTAGATTAGCCGATCCTTGAAAATGGCCTGACGGGTGCTAAAATGGGCTAAATCTCAATTAACGGTCTACGCTTGATGATCAGGGCCCAAATTTTGGAAAAATATGTAGTCATGATAGGCAAACAATTGTACAAAATTTAGTAGTTGATTGATGGTGAGAAATGCCTAGATCTGAAATTTCAACTTTTGGCGGAAAAGGAAGGTGCTGGCTTTGTGGTTCAACGGTGTAGGATTATAGATCGGGGTCCAAACTTTGTGTAAACTCGTAGTCATATGAGTATAATAAGTGGTCCAAATTTGAGAAGCGATTGATGGTGAGAAGTGGGTAAATTGAAAGGTTCAAATTTAAGAAGAGTTGGTAACTCGTTAATTTCTAGAACGGGATAACTTCGCGCATAAGAAAGAGGCTTATCAAGGTGGGGCATTCAAATCACACTATTGGTCCATGATAAAGACGATCCAAGTCATTTATATGAAGAGAAATATTCGACTACGACTAACCATCTACTTTTCTCACTCGATGGACATGAAAATCAAGGGTTAAGGGGCTGATTTAACAATCGGACCACTTCTACTATGATTTAAGGGCTGAAATTTGATGTGTATGGTTAATATGTACCCAAAAGCTTAAATCCAGGATTTTGTGTGAAAGTGATCGTCAGAAACTATAATACTTAAAAATGGCATCTTAACTTAAGTTTAACTAATGGCATTTTCATAATTATCTAAAAAGTGCGTGATTTTTGAAATCTGATCTTTCTATGATGTTTATGGGATCATTCTAAGCAACTTTTGTAAAGGGTCCCCTATCGGATCTCCTACGGATGTCCCGCTATTCGCAAATCAACAGTAAATGTACGATAATTAATAAAAAATAAATTAAAAATGAATTTTCAAAAATTTTCAAATAAATCTCGAAAATATGGGGCGTTACAGTAGCATAGCCCCGGGCGCATGTGGACATGCCCCGGGCACATGTTCCTCTTAGAGATGGGGAAAAGGAGCTCCGGACGGGCGCATGTCCCTCTTGGTAATGTTCGCTCGCCTCAAGTGTAAGGCTGCGATGTAGTAATAAAACTCGGTAAGATCGAGGTCGATCCACAGGGAAATAGAAACAACTTCCAAACCACTCCAGCAACTCAGTTTATGGAAGAAAATCAAATTCAATTGAGTATTTAACTAAAACAGCAACTTAATGGAAAATCAGTGATATAAAGTACTAAGGCATTCAAGGATCCACTTGTAGCAATCCTATGTCAATTCAGTCAATCCAAATAGAGAACACAACTAGATTTGAAGTCCTATCTCTCATCTAGTTGGAAAATAGAGCATTCACACACATTCAATCCAAATCAAGTTGAACTTCCAAGTTCTAGTTCATTCAATCAATGTAGAATTCAAAACCATAGCCTGCGGAGTAACAGCCATGCCTATGGACTATGGCCTGCTCAAGGATTACTATAATTAGAATCTAAACCGGCATTATATGGTAATCTCAGAGAATTGTAAGGAATTCATGTCCGGAGCACATGAACTCTCATAAAACATCTCAAACTACCACTTTTAGAACTGAAACATGAAAGAAAAATTCGACTTGAAATTAAATTACTTGAATTAAACTGAATCCAACATAGAATTAGCTACAAGCTTCACCTCTCAGCCTTAGCTGAGAGGTTCTAGCCGAGCATAATCATGCTACAACTAAAATCTCTGAATAAAAGCATAAAACTAGAAAAACATGAAATAGAAGAGTTGCAGACGCTCTACGACAGCTTCCTCTCTCCAAAACCACGTCCCTTAGCTTCTTTGCTGCCCTAGGAAGAGCCCCTAGGTGTCCTTTTATAATAAGAAACCTCCCTTGCGTCGGAATCTGCGAAAGGTTACGCAGTGCGCAGCAGTTTTCGGAGTCCTGATTTAGAAAGAACTCTTCTTATGCAGGGCCAACCGGTCTAGACCGGTCGGACTGGCCTTTTAAACAGTCCAGGGAGTGCTGCCGACCGGTCATGACTGGTCGGACTGATCTGTCCATTGATCTAGCAAGTGTAGCCGACCGGTCATGACCGGTCGGACCAAATTGGGCTTGTTCCAGCGTATATAGCCGACCGGTCATGACCGGTCGGACCAAGTTGTCCATCTTCCAGTGTGCATGGCCGACCAATCAAGACCGGTCGGTCTGTTCTTCAATGTGTGCAGCTTGTGTGGCCGACCGGTCAAGACCGGTCTAGCCCTCTTTAACTTGTTCTTCTTTCTTTCTTTTCTCCTCTTTCCTCTTCTTTCTCTTTTCCTTGTGTTCTTCTTTCTTTGGTCCTCTTTCGTCCTTCATCCAAATGGCTCTAAATGTATCCTTTCAATCCCTAATTGAATGAAGTCCGCTCTCATCCCCTATAATCACAAAACATGTGTTAGATAGGCCTTTAAATCATAAAAATCATGCAAACCATGTCATGTAATGGGCAATGCAATGTATAAATTGGAGGTTCAACACACCCCCTAACCAGCTTTTTGCTAGTCCCAAGCAAAACATTCGTGAATAATTTCAAACCTCCAAACCCAACTCTCTTCCAGAAACATGTTTCTATCCATTCCAAGATGTACAAGTCTAAAATTTGGAGAAATTTGGTGATAGAAGCTGATACCTTGGACTCTCAAAACATAATACATGTATACATGAAGTTCCCACAGATTGATTGATAAATAGAAGAACTCAAACAAATTTAACCTAGTGTGCATAGTGCAAGATCATCTCATGAGTTTCTGGGATCATCTTCTTTATAGATTAAGTAAGCCAAGGATTTTAAAGTGCACAGATCAACAAGAAGCCTATGACAGGAATTTGCCTTACCGTCCTTCCGACGGCTTTCACACTACGTCCCATTTCCGGCTTTGGTTACGGTTCGACCATCCCCCGGTTGGTAATAGGTAGCCCTTTTCGGAATTTTCCACCATTTTTCTTTCCTTCCCGATTTCATCCTTTCTTTCCTCTTTCTTTTAAATTAGATAGGATTTTTAGAAATCCACATCTTCCGTTATTTTCCCATGGACAAGGATGGACAAAATACCCGGCTTGGCTGCTCAACACCTTTAAATCAAAGTCTACTAATCTAAAAATCACATAAACCTGTCAACTCATGAAATTCGTGTAATGTGAACTTGGTGTAAAGGTGTTCAAATTTTCTATCAATCACAATAATAGGGGAACTAACATATAAAACCATTATGTTGGGAGAAGTTCAAGACCTCCAACGTCACACACTTCGTATCTCCTCTTCTTATACTCATAGCATCTCAAATGTATAGAAACAAGATTTTCTAAAAGAGTTTTGAGATGTTAGAAAATTCGAAAAAATTTTGCGCATATGAAGCTCGGAATGTTGCAATATGCTAGATGAGGAATCTCATCTCACCCCCCCAACCAAATCTTGCATTGTCCTCAATGTAAAAAGATATTCAATTAGTATGAACATGAGAGCAATGGTAAAATATGAGAGAGTGAGAAGCAATAGTACCTGAAAGAGCGATCATGGAAGTCTCCAACTCAACAACTAAAACCTACTAAAACAGTAAAACTAAAGAAAACCTACCTATGCTATACCTCCATCAGACTAGGAGATCAATCATCCTGATAGACAGGATCATTTAGAGTGATGGACGTGTCCTCTGAATCAAACTTCTCAACAAATGGTTTAAGGCGTTGTCCATTAACTTTAAAACAGTTACCATTTGCTGCATTTTCAATCTCAACAGCCCCATGAGGAAAAATTTCTTTAATAATATATGAGCCGGTTCATCGAGATCGTAATTTTCCCGGAAAAAGATGAAGTCGGGAATTATACAAGAATACTTTCTGACCTTCATGGAAAGATTTCCTGAAGATGTTTTTGTCATGGAAAGCCTTCATTTTACTCTTGTAAATTCTCGAGTTCTCGTATGCATCGTTCCGTATTTCATCAAGCTCATTTAATTGGAGTTTCCGAAGCGAGCTAGCCTTGTCCATGTCAAAATTTAAAGCCCGAATTGCCCAATAAGCTTTGTGTTCTATCTCCACAGGCAAGTGGCAAGCTTTCCCATAGACAAGTCTATAAGGGGACATTCCAATGGGTGTCTTGTAGGCGGTACGGTGAGCCCAAAGTGCATCATCTAATCTTAGGGACTAATCCTTGCGATCCGGTCTCACCGTCTTTTCCAAAATCTGCTTGATTTCCCTATTGGAGATTTCAGCTTGCCCACTTGTTTGTGGGTGGTATGGGGTACTCACTTTGTGCCTAATACCATATTTCTTCATCAAAGCTTCAAAAGGTCTATTGCAAAAGTGAGAACCACCATCACTAATAATGGCTCGAGGCGTCCCAAATCTAGAGAGTATGTTTTCTTTGAGGAACTTGAGAACCGTACGATGATCGTTGGTTCTACATGGGATAGCCTCTATCCATTTAGACACATAGTCTACGGCAAGCAAGATATAGACATGTCCAAAAGATGAGGGGAATGGTCCCATGAAATCGATGCCCCAACAGTCAAAGACTTCAAGATGTTGAATTGGGGTGAGAGGCATCATATTTCGACGAGATAATCCTCCTAACTTCTGGCAGCGTTCGCAAGCTTTGCAAAACTCGTGGGTGTCCTTAAATAGCGTGGACCAATAAAAACCACACTGCAGAATTTTCGCAGTTGTTTTCTTGGCTGAAAAATGACCCCCACATGCTTGATCATGACAAAAGGAGATGACAGAATTGTGTTCATCTTCAGGGACACATCTCCTTATAATTTGATCTGGGCAATATTTAAACAGTAGAGGTTCATCCCAGAAAAATCTGCGCACTTCCCTTAGAAATTTACGTTTGTCCTGCGCAGTCCAATGAGTCGGCATCGCACCTGTGGAAAGATAATTGGCTATATCAGCGTACCATGGTGGATGCATGGCAACAAAGAGTTGCTCATCAGGGAATGAGTCCTCAATAGGTGACTCGTCAATGGAATTTGGTAGGACTAGGCGGGATAGATGATCCGCCACCACATTTTCTACTCCCTTCTTGTCTTTGATCTCCAAGTCGAATTCTTGAAGGAGTAGGATCCATCTAAGAAAACGGGGCTTAGCGTCCTTCTTAGAAAGAAGGTATTTCAGCGCTGCATGATCAGTATAAATAATAACTTTGAATCCTATTAAGTATGGCCTGAATTTGTCCAAGGCAAAAATGACAGCTAGGAGCTCTTTCTCCGTAGTCGAGTAATTAACTTGGGCAGGATTCAAGGTCCTACTTGCATAGTAGATGACATGGGGCTTTTTATCCTTCTTTTGGCCTAACACCGCCCCAATAGCAAAATCGCTAGCATCGCACATCAACTCAAAAGGAATGGACCAATCTGGTGGTTGCATGATAGGAGCGGTTGTCAACATGTCTTTTAGCTTTGAAAAAGCTAATTGACATTCGGCACTCCACTCAAATTAGTTCTCCTTTTGTAGAAGGTTGCATAAAGGCCTTAAGATATGACTAAAATCCTTTATAAACCTTCGATAGAAACCGGCGTGTCCAAGGAAGGACCGCACATCGCGTATGCTTTTGGGTGGTGGTAGATTGGAAATTATGTCAATTTTTGCCCGGTCTACCTCTATTCCATTGGATGAGATGATAAGTCCAAGGACTATTCCTCTTTGTACCATGAAATGGCACTTTTCCCAGTTTAATACAAGTTGCTTCTCCTCACACCTCATCAAGACCAACTTCAAGTGCTTGAGGTACTCATCAAATGTACAACCAAAAACAGAAAAGTCATCCATGAATACCTCAAGAAACTCAGCCACCATGTCCGAGAAAATACTCAACATGCATCGTTGGAATGTGGCGAGTGCATTACATAACCCGAATGGCATCCTTCGGTAAGCGAAGGTGCCAAACGGGCATGTAAATGTGATTTTCTCTTGGTCTTCCGGAGCTATCTCAATTTGGTTGTATCTGGAATAGCCATCTAGGTAGCAATAATAGGAATGGCCTGCCAACCTCTCCAAAATTTGATCCATAAATGGGAGAGGGAAGTGGTCTTTCCTAGTAACCGTGTTGAGCTTCTTATAATCAATGCACATACGCCAACTGGTGGTTACTCTAGTTGGTATAAGCTCGTTGTTGGCATTTTCAATGATGGTAATACCGGATTTCTTGGGGACAACTTGGGTAGGACTCACCCATTGGCTATCTGAGATAGGGTAGATAATACCCACGTCCAATAGATTTAACACCTCGGCTTTGACAACCTCCATCATGTTTGGATTTACCCGTCTTTGAGGTTGTCTAGTCGTTTTTGCATTTTCTTCAAGGTGTATTCGGTGAGTGCAAACCAAAGGATCTATCCCTTTGAGATCCGCTATTGTCCAACCTATGGCTTCCCTATGTTCTTTGAGTAACTCAATCAACTTGAGCTCTTGGTCCTTCTCAAGGTGGGAGGCAATGACAACCGGGAATGTTTCCTCTTGACCCAAATATACGTATTTAAGCTCGGATGGCAATGGTTTGAGGTCAAGCTTCGGTGGTTTGATGTTAGACGGTAGAGGCCTTGATGTGGTTAGTGGTAATTTTTTAAAATGGGGCCTCCACCGGCTAATGTCAACTACCGGTCTTTCTATATTTAATGCCTGCACAATCTCACCAATGATGGGGTCTTCAGAATCCATGAAATGTGCTAAGCATGTCTCCAAGCTTTCTAGTGGTTCAAGTTGGAGGAGTTCTTCTTCTTCAAAAGTTTCAAGCATGTTTACTTCAAAGAACTCATCATCATCTACATCCCTAGTCTTTTGCCCAAGTGAAACACATTCACCTCTAGTGTCATGTTTCCAAAAGATAGTTGCATCACCCCCTTCCGGCAATTGATGATTGCGTTTGATGTGGCAAGGAATGAGCGGCCTAATATTACCGATATTTGGGTGCTAGCATCCAAAACCGGTTGTGTGTCCAAGACGATAAAATCTACCGGGTAGTAGAACTTGTCAACTTGGACTAGAACATCCTCAACTATCCCCCTCGGTATACGGATAGATCTATCAGCGAGTTGCAACGTGGTTTTGGTGGGTTTCAATTCACCAAGACCCAATTACTCATATACCGAGTATGGGATCAAGTTCACACTCGCCCCCAAATCTAACAAGGCACGTTCAATCCGGTAGTCTCCAATGATACATGAAACGGTAGGACTACTGGGATCTTTGAATTTTGGGGGGGTCTTTTGAGTGAGGATGGCACTCACTTGCTCAGTTAAGAAGGCCTTTTGCTGCACATTATATTTGCGTTTTGTTGTGCATAGGTCTTTTAGAAACTTGGCATAAGAGTGAATTTGTTTGATGGCATCAAGCAAAGGGATATTAATCTTGACTTGTCTGAAAATCTCTAGAATATCATGAGAATTTGGGAGAGATTTTGGGGCAACCAATCTTGAAGGGAATGGTGCCACGGGCTTGTAAATGCGTTCCGGTTTTTGTGGGGCTAAGTTAGATCCATCTTCATCCTCAGAATTTACCGGATCATTAGGCTCATCGACCTTCACCGGAATAGTTTTGTCAATTTGTTTACCACTTCTAAGGGTGGTGATGGATTTGGCTTGCTCCATGTTTTGGTTGGAAGGATTAGGGGTGCTTACTTCATGTACTTGCTTTGGATTGGGCTGAGGTTGGGCCGGAAAAGTCCCTTCCCTAGCATTCAAGCGTCCCTTAATCTCATCAACCGAGGCTTTAAGCTCTTGGAACATTTGCTGATTCGATTGATTGATTTGCGTTTGCCCTTGCATAAACGCCTTCAAAGTATCCTCCATTGAGAATTGAGGTGGAGCCATATTTTGCATGGGTGGCCCTCTTTGAGAATTGGTAGGATTGCCCGTAGGAGCATTCTTTCAACTAAAATTTGGGTGGTTCTTCCAACTCTCATTGTACGTATTACCTACCGGTCCATTGAAGGGCCGTTGATAACCATATGTGGCATTGGCAGTCTCATGTAGCACTTCCTGAAACGCAGGAATTGTGGGACAATCTTGCGTAGCGTGTAAATCGGTGAGGCAGATCCCACATATGGTTTCAACAGCTTCTTTGGACTTGGGAACTCCACTTTTACTAAGTTCCATGGCCTCAACCTTCCTTGTAAGGTTGGCTATCCTTGCATTCACATCGTCTTCCTCCTTAAGGACATAGATCCCTCCTTTCTCTTGAGTGGGCTTGGAGTTATTGGGTTTATCCGATGTATCCCAAGATTGGGCGTTTTCAGCCAACATGTCCAAGTAACTCCAAGCCTCATCTGGATTTTTACTCATAAACTCGCCATTGCACATCATCTCCACAAATTGGCGCATATTGGAACTTAATCCATCATTGAAAAAATTTATGATTCGCCAACTCTCATAGCCATGATGTGGGCAAGCAAGCAGGAGATCTTTAAATCTTTCCCAACATTGAAAGAAAGATTCACCTTCTTTGGCCGAGAAATTCATTATGGCCCTTCGAAGGGTGTTCGTTTTATGAGCCGGGAAGAACTTTTTCAAGAATTCTCGGTTCATCTCAACCCATGACCCAATCGAATGTGGTCTGAGAGAGTGAAGCCAATCTTTGTTTCTTTCTTTCAAAGTAAAAGGAAAAAGTTTAAGTCTGATAGTATCCTCGGAAACATTGGTGTAATGCAAGGTGGCCAACACTTCTTCGAATTCTTTCAAGTGTAAGTATGGGCGGTCAGAATCTAGCCCATGGAACTTTGGTAAGAGTTGAATTACACCCGGTTTTATGTCAAAATTTCCACCGTTTGCTGGTAGAACCACGCAAGAGGGTGTAATTGTTCGGGCAGGTTGTAGGTAGTCCCATAGTGATCTCATTGGAGGAACATTATGTACCCCATTCTCTCCTACTCCCTGATTTGCGTTTGTAGTTGGAGTAGGGGGGGGAGGATTCCTTAAAGGTGTCTGTTCCATACTCCCCAAACTTTCGCAATGCTCTTGATAATTTCGGACTCGTCTATGAACTGACAATGGTCCAACTAAACCACCTTCAGATTGGAGACGATTTGAGTGATTACGTTCCCAACGGGACATAAACCACTCAAACAAAAATCAAAACTAATCCTAACCTAGAAAACTGAAATCTGAAGTTAATCTGAAAAAAAAAAACTAAGTTATAAAGGTATCACCTGATGTGCTTGAACTAGAGAAGATTTCCTACAAAACAGAAAAAAAATATGTTAGTTCTAAGAAAATCAGAAAAACCTATCTACTTCTACTTCTACAGCCACTGAAATTATTTGAAAACCGTTATCTAAGATCCCCGGCAGCGGCGCCAAAAACTTATTCGCTCGCCTCAAGTGTAAGGCTGCGATGTAGTAATAAAACTCGGTAAGACCGAGGTCGATCCACAGGGAAATAGAAACAACTTCCAAACCACTCCAGCAACTCAGTTTATGGAAGAAAATCAAATTCAATTGAGTATTTAACTAAAACAGCAACTTAATGGAAAATCAGTGATATAAAGTACTAAGGCATTCAAGGATCCACTTGTAGCAATCCTATGTCAATTCAGTCAATCCAAATAGAGAACACAACTAGATTTGAAGTCCTATCTCTCATCTAGTTGGAAAATAGAGCATTCACACACATTCAATCCAAATCAAGTTGAACTTCTAAGTTCTAGTTCATTCAATCAATGTAGAATTCAAAACCATAGCCTGCGGAGTAACAGCCATGCCTATGGACTATGGCCTGCTCAAGGATTACTATAATTCGAATCTAAACCGGCATTATATGGTAATCTCAGAGAATTGTAAGGAATTCATGTCCGGAGCACATGAACCTCATAAAACATCTCAAACTACCACTTTTAGAACTGAAACATGAAAGAAAAATTCAACTTGAAATTAAATTACTTGAATTAAACTGAATCCAACATAGAATTAGCTACAAGCTTCACCTCTCAGCCTTAGCTGAGAGGTTCTAGCCGAGCATAATCATGCTACAAATAAAATCTCTGAATAAAAGCATAAAACTAGAAAAACCGGAAATAGAAGAGTTGCAGACGCTCCACGACAGCTTCCTCTCTCCAAAACCACGTCCCTTAGCTTCTTTGCTGCCCTAGGAAGAGCCCCTAGGTTTCCTTTTATAGTAAGAAACCTCCCTTGCGTCGGAATCTGCGAAAGGTTACGCAGTGTGCAGCAGTTTTCGGAGTCCTGATTTAGAAAGAACTCTTCTTACGTAGGGCCGACCGGTCTAGACCGGTCGGACTGGCCTTTTAAACAGTCCAGGGAGTGATGCCGACCGGTCATGACTGGTCGGACTGATCTGTCCATTGATCCAGCAAGTGTAGCCGACCGGTCATGACCGGTCGGACCAAATTGGGCTTGTTCCAGCGTATATAGCCGACCGGTCATGACCGGTCGGACCAAGTTGTCCATCTTCCAGTGTGCATGGCCGACCGGTCAAGACCGGTCGGTCTGTTCTTCAATGTGTTCAGCTTGTGTGGCCGATCGGTCAAGACCGATCTAGCCCTCTTTAACTTGTTCTTCTTTCTTTCTTTTCTCCTCTTTCCTCTTCTCTCTCTTTTCCTTGTGTTCTTCTTTCTTTGGTCCTCTTTCGTCCTTCATCCAAATGGCTCTAAATGTATCCTTTCAATCCCTAATTGAATGAAGTCCGCTCTCATCCCCTATAATCACAAAACATGTGTTAGATAGGCCTTTAAATCATGAAAATCATACAAACCATGTCATGTAATGGGCAATGCAATGTATAAATTGGATGTTCAACTGGTAACTTCCAGACTTAGAATTTTCAACATTTTAGGCCGAGCGCATGTTATTCTACACTTGCGCGTCTCCACAAAAATGACATAACTCCTTCGTTACAAATCCGATTTGAACGCTCTTATACTCGTCGAAAAGTTATTTCACTGATCTACGCAATGGAAGTATCAGGATAACTTTTTAGATACCTATTTCATCTTTAAAAGTAGGCCACAAGTGATCAATGTCATCCATCTTCAATGAACAACTCATATCTTCTTCGTTACAACTCGGAATTAGATGATCTTGGACTTGTCGGAATCGTGACTTGGTAAAAATTCCCATAAAGTATCATTTTATTCAAAGTATATTTCTTACCCAATCATCCTTTGACTGGAAGTGATCTCTTCACTGATATCTGTCCTTAGAAAAATTCAGGTTTCAAGCTCCGACTGTTCATCCCAATGGATAGGTACCTTTTCGGGGATCAAAGTCACTGACACCAGAGCACTTTTAGCCTTTAATAATGTTGCTGAATGAATGAGTCGGCTAGCGAATGGTCAAATGCTATTAATTTTGGTACTTCCTTCCCAATTTGAACCCTTCAGTCGGCTCTTAACAGGGGGAAATGTACTTCGGGGTGCGCAGGCGAAAATATGCATCGCACGGTATACAAGTTCGAAGGTTTGGGGTTTTGAGGCATTCTGAAGCATTTGGCGGCAATACACATGTCCAGATCATCTCCAAAATGAAAGATTTCAGTTCTGGGTGTGATTGCACGAGCTGTCCGAGCTAGGACCACACCGACGCTCTATTGCTTTTCTAATTGCTTCTAGGTCTGTTGTTGACTTTGACTGATGTATTTGAGTCCTTACTTCTTCTTTTATCATTGGTAATATTTTGAGCCCCAACAGTCCTTAATGTAAAAAGATATGCAATATGCGATATGCGAAGACATGAGAGCAATGACATAAATAAAAGAGAGTGAGAACGAGAGTACCTGAGGCAGTAAGTTAATCAAGTCTAGCTTCTTCCATGCTTCATGAGACTTATTCAATTCTAAATGTAGAAAAATAAACCTAACATACCTACTCTACCTAACCCTTATTAGTCCGATCAACTACATAATCAAATTTGAGCAGGATCTTCATGAATTTCAACAAATTTCTCATGAGGACCATCCAAAGTCCTGCTCGATGATATATATGGGTGCTTGTCATCATTGAAGTCTAATAGTCATGTGCACCACATGCATGAGAAGAGGAGAGATAATCAGTGAAAAGGTATCTCCTCAAATTTTAGACTAGGTAATGATTAATTAGAAACGGTTCCTCCCAGTAAGAATTCTCAATGGGCAAAAAAACCCATAATGGTGGAGAGACATTCATCTTTTCTTCAGTTAAAGTTGTCTCCCCCACAATTTCAGAATTATACGATGCATCCACAATTAATAGTGATGAGTTAAAAACAGTGGAAGAGGGCTCTTCAAGCACCAACACCATGTCTAACAAAGCATCCAACTCCTTAATCATCTCATCATTAAGATCATCAGAGTGGGCCAAGCATTCCTCTAGAAAATCGATATAGTCGGATGAAGGGTCCTCATCCTTCCTTAATGATTGAAGAAATTTTGTTTTAATGACAAGGAATTCCTCCTCTATAGAGAGGAGGTCTTCAAAAGAAAGTTCTTCGAGTTTAGAGATAAGCACATCATTTAAAATCGGTTGATCATTTGAAATTTCATATTGTGCCACCCCATCATCCAAAAAAATAGAATTTCTAACCCAAAGGGCGTCTTCCACAATAAGATTTGGCATGTTATGTTGGTGGAAGGACTTAAAAATATTAACCTCGGTTAGCTCTCTATCAAAAATATCTTCCAGAGGCTCATATACATCCTGTCTTTGGGAAAAAAGAAACCATAGGCTCATAGGCATCCATCAAACCCTTATTATAGGCAACCCCACTATCGCTTTTAGATTTTATGGATTTCTCGGGTTCGTTAACTTTCATCGGAATCTCTTCATCATTAAGGTTAAGAAATTTAAAAGAGATAGTGGATTCACCATAATTGATGATGACATTGGGATCATCGAGATCAATTTCCTCTAGAGGTTTAGTCATTATATCTGGATAAGGTGGGACTTGGATAACCCCATCCTCCTCATTAGAGGGGATTGATTCGGTGCCCCCAATTTTAGCTCAACGCCTTCACAAGATGGGGAATAATTTTGATTTGATTGCTCCTCTATATACTTATTCCATATGTTGTAAAATAAAGTTGGTTGAAGGCATTCGTGATCAGTAGCTCTCAAGCAGCTTCACATGGTTCACATGCTACATGCGAGCGCCTCTTGGATATTAAGAACTATGAGCAAAATATATAATATATCGTCTAGCGAGCCGAGTTGGGCGCATCTTATAATTTAAAGAAATCTGCTCACAAGCCAATCGTCATTCATATTCAAGCAGCTCTAGTCGCTAGTTGTTTAGTGGAGACGCCTCCCGGGTCATAGTCTCGCAGCCCATGTAGCTCATGAGTTGGCCAGATTACAGGCCTATTTGGGTTTGTTTATACTCATAGTCCCAGATTAAATGGTACCTCCATCAAGGAACGTAATCAGCTATGTGTCTAATCTGATAAGATAGCACCTTATCCATTGAAATCAGGAAGATCTCAACAGCCTACGTGACGAACTAGTCCATCTAGACCTAAATAAATAGATGGCTAATGGATGATAAAGGGACACAATATCTTAACCTACGTTTCACACTTCATCTTACTTTTAAGCCCATCTCTAACTTAAGCATCTGAGGGCTAACGGAAGGACGTAGGCCACCCTAGGTCTCCCTCTTTGGTTTTCAGGTGAGGAGAAAGGATTCATCTTCAAGAGGATCGATCATCTGAAGGAAGGAAAGCTGTTACTAGAATCTGACGTTAACAGATTGGCGTCGTCTGTAGGAAACGACTTTCAATTCATTCTCACTACAAGTCCTTACCTTCCATCATGCCTCCGAAGAAGACAAACCATCCTTCCACCTCAAGGCAGACATTACCTCCGGTGGAAGTCTCTAAACCAAATCCGAATCCCCCTCAATCTGTGTAAGGAATTCCTCCGTTACAGCCCAATCCACCAGATCCTATCCTCCAAAATCCATTATAAGATTTATTCGGTGGTTTAAATGGCGTTATGCGTTATTTAGGAGATACTCTTCTTACACTCTAATCTGGGTTTCAAATCCTTTCAAATCGGTTTGATCAACATTTCCTCAGCTGCAACAAGTTCCAAAAGGACCACTGTTACAACTTACACCTGCGACTTCCAGGCACTCTCCAGGTGAACCTCAAGCTCGGCATAACCCTCCGCCAAATCGTATCTCCTGCGACAATCAAGCCCCAATCCAAGAGCCACAACTATCCATTCTAGCTTCTCCAGGCAACGCCAAATGGAAGAACCTGACACCAAAACATCTAGTTACACTATACCATGGCAAGGAGACCTCAAAAGAATCGAGGACCATTTTGCTCATATTGAGCAATGATACCAATCCAACCTATCGGCCACATCTCTCACATCAATTCATCGAGCAGAACCTCCCTTTACTCGTGAAGTCATGGAAGCCCCTCTGCACAAAAAAGTATCAAATGCCCAGCATTGTCTCGTATACTGGTATCGGTGACCCTCTTGAGCATCTAGAGATGTCCAGGTCTCTCATGGAGCTAGAAGGATATAGCTCGAAGATTATGTGTAGAGCTTTCTCTTTAACCCTGAAGGACGCTGCACGTACTTGGTTCTGAGGTCTAAAACCTCGGTCAATAGAATCCTTCTCTCAATTGGCAGATCTCTTCCTCTCTTAATTTATGGGAAGCATCCGCACGAAGAAATCAGCCTCTCATTTATCAGATCTGAAGCAGCGCCACAACGAGACGATCAAAGAATTCACGGTTCGATTTACAGCCGAAGCCGTTCAAACTGAAGGATATACTGAGGATAGAGGCCTTTCCGCTCTAATCGCAAGTATAAGGAGCAAAAGATTTTGCTTCACCCTAGATAAAAATCCTCCAAAAATAATGGCCGAATTGCAAGCTAAGGCCCAAAAATACATCAATGCCGAAGAAGTGGCCCTCGCTCGACATGACGGCTAAGCGAAGAAATGTAAGTTCGAAGAAGCATCTCCCTCCGACAAAAAATATCGCCAGTGATCAACGTGATCATTCTCCCCGAAAGCCATTCATAGGGAGGTATCACAATTATACCCCCGCTCGACCGATCTCTAAAGAAGGTACTGATGGAAACCAAGAACAAATCTTATGTCAAGTGGCCTCCAAGGATCAAATCTGATCCGGAGAAAGTAGATAAGAGGAAGTTCTGCTACTTCCATAAGGATCATGGGCATAACACTCAAGACAATATCTCTTAAAGATCAGATAGAGTCGATAATTCGTAGGGGACATCTTCGTGATTATGTTGCACAACGAAATCAATCCCCCCGAAAATTCAGCACATCAACGCATCAAGACAGTCAACCTCAGAGGGAAAGGTCGCTACAACACCAACAATTATAAGAAGGTACGGAGCTAGCTGGCGAAATTCGGACTATTGTGGGCGGTCCTGCTTGCAGGGGTGATTCCCATGCTACAAGGAAAACTTACACTCGCAAAGCGTATCAGAAACCTCAACACGTTTACTGGATAGAGAAATTATTCAACTCATCAGCTTCAAGCAATCAGTCAATCTCCTTCTCCGAAAAAAGACGCCAAAGGGATTCACTTTCCTCATGAAGATTCCATCGTGGTAACATTAAAGGTAGCTAACTATCTAACCCATCGTATCATGTTGGATACAAGTAGCTCTGCGGATGTGCTCTATTCCAAAGCTTATGACAAGATGGCATTCGCTAAAAATATGCTCAAGCCAATCTCCACATGTCTCGTCGATTTTGGAGGTAAGATGGTCATACCAGAAGGAAGTATAGACCTCCCCGTCACGTTTAGCGAATCCCCTGCCAACATTACCGTATTTATCAATTTCCTTATGATAAAGTGAAAGTCTGCATATAATGCCATCTTAGGACAACCATCACTAACCAAACTAGGGGCAGCATTACATCCCCTCTGCTTATGTGTGAAATTCCCCACTCCGAATGGCGTCGGAGTAATCCGAGGGAACCAGAAAGAAGCTCGAGCTTGTTATGAAATAGCAGTTCAAGATCGGAAGAACGTCCAAGTCGCTCCCATTATGACAATCTTAGGGGGTTCGACAGGCTCTTCAATCATAGCATTGTTGGACCCCAGAGAAGATACACATCAAGCTGAAACCCCAAGAGAAGAAACTGCCGAAGTCCAGTTATCCAAAGTAGATCCAGCTAAAAAAGTCCATGTTGGGTCATCTCTGGACCATACCTTCCGCGCTCGCCTAACTAGTTTTTTGGTCGCGTATTAAGACGTCTTCGCTTGGTCTCATAAAGATATGTCAGGTATCGACCCGGAAGTCGTTGTTCATCAACTGAAGGTGGATCCAAAACTTAAGTCCATCCATCAATGTCGGCGCGCGTTTACGACTAAAAAGCAAATGGTTATAAAAACAGAAGTTGACAAGTTGTTGGTTGTTGATTTCATCGAGGAGGTCGATTATCCTGAATGCGTCGCAAACGTTGTCCTCATTCATAAGGCAAGTAGCAAGTGGAGAATGTGTGTTGACTATTCTTATCTAAATAAAGCAGGTCCAAAAGATAGCTTCTCAACTCCCCGTATCGACCAGTTAGTTGATTCAACAGCCGGGCACGCCCTAATCAGTTTCATGGATGCCTATTCTGGTTATAACCAGATCATGATGCATACACCTGATCGCGGAAATACCGCTTTTATTACTGATCGAGGTATATACTACTACAAAGTAATGTCGTTCGGTCTTAAAAACGCTGGTGCCACTTATCAACAACTAGTCAACAAAATGTTTGCTACACAAATTGGCAGGATTATGGAGGTATATGTCGATGATATGCTTGTGAAAAGTGTGGTAGCAGACGATCATCTTGCGGATCTCCGAGAAGCCTTTAACCTCATGTGGAAGTAGCAGATGAAGCTGAACCCTGAGAAGTGTGCTTTTGGGGTCTCGGCTGGAAAATTTCTTAGGTTTATGGTTGGGCAATGAGGCATCGAGGCAAACCCGGAGAAGATTAAAGCCTTGATAGAAATGAAATCTCCTTCTACAGTCAAAGAAGTTCAATGCCTGACTGGACGAATTGCGTCTTTAAATAGGTTTATCTCGCACGCATCTAATAAGTGCCTCCCCTTTTTTAAGTTACTTCGTGCGACCACTAAATCCAACTAGGCATGGACCCAACAATGCGAAGAAGCGTTCCAATAATTAAAGAAATACATGGTCACGTCACCTATTCTATCAAAAATTGTTTCACATGAGTAGCTTTTTCTTTATTTAGCTATATCTTGCACGGCCGTTAGTGCCGCTTTAATAAGGGAAGTCTCTGGAGTGCAAAGGCCAGTTTATTATGTTAGTTGTGCAATGGTGGATGCTGAAACTAGATACCCGGACATTAAAAAACTTGATGTGACATTAGTGGTCGTAGCATGAAAGCTACGGCCTTACTTCCAGGCCTATCCTATTGTGGTCCCTACAAATCAACCGTTAAGGCAAGTCCTTCAAAAACCTAAAGTATCTGGAATCTTAACTAAATGGGCGATTGAACTTGGCGAACATGATATTACCTTCTGTTCACGAACTGCTGTAAAGGGACAAGCAATTGTAGATTTCATTGCCAAGTTCACGTATTCAGCCCCCAATCATATCGACATTGCAACTCCTCCAAGTATTTCTCCCAAAATCGAATTTCCTATAAGCGAGCAACCATCTTAGTCACTTTACATAGATGGGCCCTCTTGTTCGTCCGAAAGTGGGGCTGGATTGATCTTCATCACACCCGATGAATCGCAGTTCAAATATTCTTTACACTTCGACTTTCGTGCCTCAAATAATAAAGCAGAATATGAAACTTTGATCGTCGATCTTTAAGTGGCTAATAATCTCATAATAAGGAACTTGATCATTCATAGCGACTCACTGCTCGTTGTTAATCAGGTAATTAATGAATTTGAAGTAAAAGATGAAAGTATGGCTTTATACAAATCCGAATTATTAATATTGCTCGCCAAATTCGACAAATATGAAATAATTCATATTCCTCAAGAAGAAAATAAGTTGGTTGACTGCTTGGCAAAATTAGCATCAGCATCAGAGTCCGATCTAACTCGGGCTGTATCGATTGAGCATCTCCTTGCACCAAGTATCGACCAAGTAATTGCCAAGCAGGTTTTTACAGCACAGCTATCTCCATGTTGGATGTATCCCATTATCCATTATCTTCGACGTGGAAAACTCCCAGATGATAAAAAGTTGGCTCAACAATTGTGCTATTGTGTCGCCAGGTATATTCTACAAGATGGTATATTATTAAGGAAAAGCTTTACTTTACCATATCTAAGGTGTCTTCATCCAGAAGAAGCTAAATGAGTTCTAGATGAAATACACTAGGGGGCATGTGGTAACCACCCCAAAGGGCAATCATTGGCTTACAAAGTTATGAGACGGGTTATTATTGGCCTATTATGAAAGCAGACGCCATTGAATTTTTGAAAAAATGTGATAAATGTCAGCGTTATTCCCCAATATCTCATTTACCGCCTGAACAAATGACACCTATGGATGGCCCCTGGCCTTTCGCTTAATGGGGAGTTGATATAATTGAAGCTTGCAGTGAATCTAAGATGTTTCAATTCGTTTGATTTGGTTTCAAGTTGGATTAGTAGTGAAGAACAATGGTATGAAGTTTAAATAAAGTTCCAAGTAGTTTTTCTTAATCTTGTGATGGCTCATGGATGTTTGGAAGAATTGCTTGAGTTCTTAATTATTTTGAGCTAGTCTAGACCTGTATGATCTGAGGAATTGGATTCGATACGCTCTAGATCTTTGATTTTCATATGGGAACTTCATTCCAAAATCTATTTTTCTAGAATTTTTAGATTATGTGAGATTGTGTATGTGATTTGAATCAAGTTCAAATCATGATCTAATTATGTTTAATGACAGAGTTTAATGATGATTATGGTTGTGATCTTAACCTATTGGAAATAGGATTGACCTATGTAATTGAGTGTGCTCAAGTCCTAGCTTGAATTGAGAGAATCATGTACATGAATCATGCATATGACAGACTGTTTGTGTTAACTGCTCCATCATCCGGCTAGATGGGACTTAATTTCGATTCTAGCTGAGAAAGTGAGAAACCACAGCGAATTGAACATCAAGGATTGCTACAAGTGGATCCTTGAACCCCTAGTGCCTTTTATGAATTGATTACTTTTAGTTTAGTTCAAAAGTGTTATCTTCATCAAATTACTCAAATTCTGATAGTTAGCTCTTTAGTAGAAACCATTAGAAGTATATTGTGATTTCCTACACAAGTCCCTGTGGATCGACCTCGGTCTTACTGAGATTATTACTACATCACAACCCTACACTTGGGGTAGCGAACAACCGGTCAGCAGACAGATCGGTTGGTGGCTAGATGATTCTCATTACTGCTGTCCAAGCTCCGACCGGCCGGCCAGTGTTCAGATTACAATAGAACTCTGTGATTTCTCAAACTTTCCAAAGCAGTGCTCGATTTCTCTTATAAAAGGCCACCTACACTATCTTCCTAATAGGGCTGTAAATGGTTCGGTCTGGGTCGGGTTTAGCGAAAACCAAACCCTCACATTTACTAAATGGGTCCGGGTCAAAAATTTAAACCCAGACCCTTTGATAAATGGGCGGGTCTGGGTCAGGTCTGTACCAACCCCATCAGACCCATTTATAAATGAGTTCGGGTTTGATAGAGGGTGATCCACCCAGACCCATTTATAAATGGGTCGAGTCTAACGGGTTTGCTCAAGGGAGATCCAGACCCTAAACCAAACCCATTTAGAAATGGGTCCAACGGGTCTAACGGGTTGTTGATGCATGAGAAGTGTAGTTACCTGATTTTTTAAGAAAGGGCTTAAGATTTTGTGTGACATTTAATGAATGGAGTGGATTTCATATAATGATCACAGTGGGCCGATTAAGAATAAAGGATGGACCTCTCTTTTCCAATTATTTCCTTTAAGGTGGCCCACCTAAATCCCAATTCAGCCTAATGCTTTTGCACTGGGCCTAACAAATGATTATATATCTATTGGTTGGAGTGGATTTCAAATAAATAGCATGGTGGGCCAGCTCAAAAATCGAGGTGTATCCGTTTTTCAAATCAGTTTCTATTTTATTTTGAATATTAAAAGCAATTGCATGGCTGAAAAAATTATTAACGGCACCACCTTGATTTTTGGTGGGGCCCATCTTGATGTTTATGTAAGATTCACTCCGACCATTAGAGGTGTGCTATCACTTTAAATCGAGGGTAAAAAACTCATGCTAACTCGTTATCCAGGTGGGTCACACCAAGGTAAATTGTCTGGCTGGTGAGCTTTTCTCTGAATCTAGGGAAGTGGGAAGGTCAGTCGCTGAGTAAATGGGGAAGTGGGAAGGACGGGTCTGGACGAGTCTCATGTAAGGTAGACCAGACCCGCCCATTTACTAACATGGTTCGGGTCAGGTCGAGTCAGGTCTAAATCAAAGGAACCCAGACCCAGATCAGTTTGACAAATGGGTTCATCCTTGGACCCAGACCCGTACCATTTAGCAAATGGGTCGAGTCTGGGTCGGGTCTAAATGGGTCAGGTCCGGGTACCCCATTGGGTCCGCTGACCCATTTATAACCCTACTTCCTAAGCCATTTAGGAACGTGGGGATGAAAGAGATCAAGACACTTCCTAGCCTCTTACAACTAGTTTTTCTTTCTTTTCTTAATTCTAGTTCTAGTTTATTGTAGTTTCTTCTAGTTAACCTCTTAGTTAAAGCTAAGAGGTGACGTTTGTCGTTAGTTCTAATGCCTAATTCATTTATACAAGTACCATTTACTTAATTTTGGATTTTGAAGTTCTAGTTTAAATAAAGTTGGATTTTTAGAAATCTTATGAGAGTTTGTGTACTCCGGACATGAGTTCTTTGCAATTATCTGATATTGCCATGATTAGTTTGATTAGATTTGAATTGTAGTAAACCTAGAGCAAGCCATAATCTCTTGGTATGGTTGTTACTTTGAAAGCTATAAGTTCAAGTTCTATATGCTTCATTAAAACTAAAAATTTGATTTCCAGATTTAAGTGGGACTGTTTGTGATTGAATGCAATATCTTCCAATTAGATGAGAGATAGGACTTTGATTCTAATTGTATGTTTGTGTTTGGATGAATGGATTGGCATTAGGCTACTACAAGTGGATCCTTGATGCTCTAGTTCGTTTCAATTCTCAGATTTTCTCTACTTAGTTTACTGTTTTTCACTTAGTTTCTAAAACTCTGATTTTCTAAACCTTCTAATTTGAAGTTATTAAAATAGTTTGAATTCATTTACCTTTTTCCATGTGGATCGACCTCGGTCTCACCGAGATTATTACCACATCGCAGCCTTGCACTTGAGGCGAGCAAACATCTAACGCTCTGTCCTGCCCTGTGGTCCCAGCGGAGGTTGTCATCTGGGTCCTTTGGATTGGTCGAGCTTTGAAAATACCGCTCTAGTTGGGCTAGGTGCTTTAATCCCACATCAGATGGATGAGTACCTAGAGTCCTGGCTATAAGTGGGGCTCTCACCTTCCCTGTACAAGGCCTTTTGGGGTAAAACCTAAGAACAAAACCATGCGCCCTTCGGTGAAGTGGACAATATCGTACAGTGTCGGTGGGGCGTTACAGAACAACTAACAAAACAAAACATATCCTAACCTATCTAACATAACTATACCTAATTATAAAATTCAGAACCATTAACCTAATCCCCGGCAACAACGCAAAAAACTTGTTCGCCAACCCCAAGTGCAAGGTTGCGATATAGTAATAATTTGATCGTCAGACCAAGGTCATTCTCAGGAATTATCGTAACAATTCTATATTCGGATTTAATTTATAAGATGAATTTTGGAAACATAAAACTATCTACTTTTGAAATAAATCAGGAAACTAAGCACTAAAGCGCCAAAGATCCACTTATAATCAATTCACAATGCCAATTCAACCCTTTAAGCTAATAATTCAATTGGAATCAGAGTCTTATCACTATCCAATCGGAATATGGATTCAATTAAATCATCACAACACATCTAACATGGATGGATTATCTATTGATATAGTTTCCTCATAACAACTAAGGCATTGGGCTTATTCAATCACACAGACAAATCCTTCAACAAAACAAGTGATATCATACTCACGTTCTTCCTCACATCTTGTCACTAGACTTGATTTAGAATCATGAATTGAACTTCAACCAAACCAATATCAATTCATTAAACAGTCATCTTAGATCAAACCAAAAGATATGAACTTCTTCTAGTTTAGTTCTAGATAAGTACTTAGGATACTTGGTTTGTAAGATCACATAGCATTCCCCACATCATGATTAATTTAAGATCTCTGCAACCTAAAATCCTCTCAACAACACCCCATTGATAAATCTCAGTAAATTAAAATATCCCATGTAAATCTATTTAAGAGATAGAAAATTAAACAAAAACTATCAACTTTATTTCAAACCAAAACTAGAATTTTTTATCATTAAACCTCAAAGTACTTAAATTAAATCAAACTAAGCATTATAAATGACTATAAGCTTCACCTCTTAGCCTTAGCTAAGAGGTTTAGCCAACCATAGAGAAGGTTGAACTAAAACTTAAAAGAAAAACTACTAAAAACATGAACTAGAACTAGAACTAGAAAAACTCGAAAAACAGAGTTGTAAAAACTCCCCTTTGATCTTCTCCACCTCTAGCATGACTGGGACTCTTCTAGGATGGTTTAAGAAGAGTGTGGAGGTGTCTTTTTATAGCAAAAATCGCCCACCGACTTGGAATCTTCGAGAATCGCATAAGTTCTTATGCAGTGGGTCAGTGGCCGACCGGTCGGAGCTCAAAATCCCAACGGATATAACTGAAAAGTTCATTTCTGGGTGTCTGCCGACCTGTCTGCTAACCGGTTGGATTTAACAAAAACAGTCTAGCGAGTTCGCACAAATTTTGTCAAAATTTGACCTGTTTGCCGACCGATCGGATTTTGAGAACGACCGGTCGGCTGAGGCCACCAGCTGGTCGTCAAGGTAATAGCAGGGCTATTTCTTGAACTTTCTGTATCTCACTTTTCTGGCCCTGCAGCTCTGCACTTAGACTTTTTGGGACAATTCAAGCATTGTAACTTGATGTTTATTAATTCTTTTTTAGCTTTAATTTCTTCTACCTCTAGGCTCTTCTTCACCTAATCTTTTAAGTGCTTCAAAGTAGTCCTTTTAAGTGAGCGAAGGCAATCCAACCGAACGCCTCAAAACCTTTAGAACTTAGATGCAGTTGTATGGTACTTCGGACCCATCATGTGCAAAACCTTCCCCCTTCCACTAATAGGTCCTACACGCATGTGGTTCCGGTGATTGCGGGTAAAATTCATCTCCTCTTACTGACCAGTTGAGCAGAGCCTTTGTTGCCCAATTCATCGGAAGCAGAGGATCCAGAAAACAGGCCACTCATCTGCTGACCCTAAAGCAGAAAGAAGACGAGACTTTGCGAGACTACATCGTGTTCGCTTGCCTCAAGTGCAAGGCTGCGATGTAGTAATAATTTTCGGTAAGACTGAGGTCGATCCATAGGGAATTAGGGTAAATAATCTAAACCACTCTAATAACTTCAATTCAAATAGTTTTGGAATTCAGTTTTAAGAACTAAACAGAAAACAGTAAATATTAAAGGAAAATCTGAGAATTAATGGAAACTAAGGCTTTAAGGATCCACTTGTAGTGGTCTAATGCAAAATCATTCATCCAAGCATAAACACAACTAAATTTGAAGTTCTATCTCTCATCTAGTTGGAAGATTAGGCATTCAATCACAAACAATCCCACTTAAGTCAGGAAACCAGATTCTAGTTCTAATGAAGAACATAGAACTTGAACTTGTAGCCTTCAAAGTAACAACCATACCAAGAGATCATGGCATGCTCCATGGTTACTACAATTCAATTCTAATCAATCCAAACATAGTAATCTCAGATAATTGCAAGGAACTCATGTCTGAAGTACATGAACTCTCATAAAATATCAAAAATTCCAATCTTATTCAAACTAAAACATTAAAAATCCAAACTTTAGTAAAGGTACTTGAATCAAACGAATTCTACATTAGAACTAGCTACAAGCTTCACCTCTTAGCCCTAGCTAAGTGGTTCTAGCCGAGCATTATCATACATCAATTAGAAACAAAGAAAAACTACTAAAAAGCATAAAAAAAACTAGATTCGGAAGAGTTGTAGACGCTCCACGACGATCCTCTTCACCTCCCACGACTTCTCAAGCCTTCTATGATGTCTTTAGATCAAGCCCTATGTGTCCTTTTATAGATTAGAAGCTTCACCGCCTTAAAATGTTCCAAATTTGCGTAAGAGGTTACGCGGCACATGAAAAATCAGAGCTTCATGAAGAAGTTTCTGAATTTTTGAAATTGTACATAGTCAACCGGTCATGACCGGTCATGGGGTGGCTGGCCGACCAGTCACGACCGATCAGACTGGCCTTCAGATGGTCTAGTAAGGTCTAGAGGGGAGGGGCCTATTTGGCCGACCAATCAGGCCTATTTTTCCTACATTTTCTTTTTTTTTTCTCTCTCTCTCTCTGTCTCCTCTCCTTACTTCTTTCTTCTTCCCTTGGCCCATCTTTTATCATCATCAAAGTTGTTTTAATGTGGTCTTTTAGCATCTATTTGGTGAAGTCTCTCTCTCATTCCTACAATCACAAAACATGCATTAGATATGTCTTTTAAATATAGGAATCATGCATAAAATGTAACGAAATGGGGTTACAATATGTATAATTCAATAGCTCAACACATCGTCAGATTTAACAAGGAATCAACCAGGTTTCCGATCACGGGCGGAGAAGAGACAAGGACAGGAGTGGCTCCTTGTGGTCACTCAAAACTCTTGTCCCCAAGTTCGAGAAGTACACACCTCTCAAAGCCCCTGTTTAGCAAGTATTCCGAGAAATCAAAGAGAAGCGCTATTTGAAGGCTCCCACTAGCTAAGATCCAACCCGGAGAAGAGAAGCAACTCAAAGTATTACCTCTTCCACAAGGATCGCGACCATAATACAGTGGATTGCATGAGTTGAAGCAGAAAATCAAGGCCATAATCCAGAAGGGTTTCCTCTAGGAGTATGTCAACAGGCGCCCAGCCGATGGCTTCCCACCTACCCAAAGCGCACCAGAGGCTCACGTCAACAACGAGCCCCTCGGAGAAATCTGTTGAGGACTCATCCGACCAACTGGACCGCCCAGGTCCTAGATGGGCTGCCAGACCATGAAGAGGCCGACCATCCTTGATTGGCACAAAATAGGTTGACTGCCCAGGCCAGCCCCGAGACGAGCCGACCATGCGCTCAAAGCACCGCCACTAATAGAAGCGCTACTATCTTTCTTTCTTAAAACCACTTGTACTAAAGTCTCCTTGTCAATTAAAGTGGAATCTTGCTTTCAACCAAAGCTTTTTCACAAGCACCCCACTTGGTGAAAAAAGTTACCTCAAATCAGCCGCCCAAGTCCGGCCGCCCAAGCTAACCGATTAAGCCCCCTATAGGCCGCCCAGGCCCCGGATAGACCATCCAAGCTCAGCCAACTAGGCCCGGCCATCACCTTGCTCCCCCAATAGAGCAGGGCCTATATACAGAAGATATCTTTCACTCAACATGAAAAGGAAAAACCAGAAATGATGAAATATCTTTTTGTTATGGAAAGCCCATCCGAGTCACTTACAACAAGCGTCACGCGCCGACAGTTCTACATCACAAAAAAACCTATCCTATCACAATCTCCAATGTGAAAAGTGACCTTTGCCAAACAAAAGAGAGGAAGACTGGCCCCACCGTCACTATCCACCCTCTTTTCCGAGGTCACCTCTTTTTCCATCTTTTGCTCTTCAACTAGCAACCCAAGCTGGAAAGTCAAGAGCATAACACGAGGGAGCTCTACCGAATTCGATCCTAGAAGTCAAACAATAAAGGGAGCGGAGGCACAAGCCAATAAGCTGCACACACTTAGACTATGGCAACACAGAAAAACAAGAAGAAAGCCTTCACGACAACACCATGCATGCACCAAAGGTTACACAATTGAGTGCGCCCAATACCAGAGCCTTATTGAGGGAACTGTATCAATGAACAACCTATGTATCTTAGATTGATTATGATTTAATCGCTCTATATTCCGACTGAATAGGGTAGAACTCTAATTCCAGCTGAGTAACTAATCGAATCAATTGAATTAAACATTATTGATAACTAGAAGTAGATCATTGATACTCTAGTATTTAGTTTATTAATTTTCTCTTTTATAATTGATTCATTTATCCTCAATTCAAACTCTATTTAGTTTAGTTAATTTAGCTCTAGATCCTAGATAACCTTTGAGTGTCTGAACTTATATTCCTTCCCCGTGGATCGACTCAGTCTCACCGAGATTATTACTGTTAGTGCACTTTTTCGTGGCATACTAGTGCACCTTGTTTGTCAATCACTTAGGTCAGTGAGTCTAGTGTCGGTTGAGCTTAATGAAGATGAACACTGAAGACTTAAGACGGACCAGCTACATCAAGGATGAAGAAACAGGTAAAAAAGATGCCTTGGTGTGCCTTGCCTTGAACCTACCCAAAATCATAACCTCTTAGATGACTTAGAGCAACTAAGTATACCCTTAGTCATCTTCATTAGTCTTAGAACTCTATGAAAAACATGATAAGTTAGACTAATTAAAGATGTGAAAGCTGATGTAATCAAAACAGCTCAAACAGCAGTTTTCATTGATCTCCGATCAATCGGACATTGGCTCCGATAGGACTCCGATCAATCGGACCAAAGTTCCGATCAATCGAAATTGTTCCAGCAACTTTAAAAATCCACTGGACATATTTTCGATCAATCGGACAATTTTCCGATCCATCGGAAGGGGTCAGTCCGATCAATCGGAACATGTTTTCGATCAATCGAAATAACTTCCAGAGAATCCACTAGACTGATTTTCGATCAATCGGACATGTCTCTGATCAATCGGACTGGTCTCCGATCAATCGAATCCTTTTTCCAATCAATCGAAAATGCACGAATCTGCCCATTTTTTTACCGTTGGAAGAAAATCTATTTAAAGAGGGGGATTCGTTTTTGTGCTACGAGAGGGGATTTTGAGGAGATAGAAGCCACCATTGTTAAAGACCATCAGAGGCTCTATCCCAAACCCATAGCAAGCCATTCTCCTTGTGTTTTCATCACAAGCTTGGGTCATTCAATAGCATCTTGAGAATGGACTTATTCCCTCTTGGTTCCTAGGGTTTAGACACCTTGATCATAGTTAAATCCCTTATCTAAACACTACCTAGGAGTCCAAATAGGTGTATTCCTCTAGGAAACCTATTTTCTATCATTTGTAGAGGATTCACCATTCCCTAGCACCTTGGGCATCTCCAATGGAGCATCACATGCAAGGTAGCTGATCTTGGAGGTGAATCCTTAGCAAAGCAGCGGCGTCAAAGATTGGGGGAGCACAAGGGGAGCTGATTCAAGCACACGAGAGCGAGAAGAAGCAACCCAAAGCGGCGCTACAAAGGGGCTCAATCCGACAAGTAATGTTGTCTTGTTAGAAGTCCATCCACTCAATTCCCTATGGGAGTTGAGTGTAGAGTTTATTTGGCAAACTCGAACTAGGGTCGTTAGCCGATCCTTGGCCTGTTAGTAAGCCTAAAATCTAGGGACATTAGCCGTTCCTTGGCACGTTTGTCGGGCCTAAACGAAGTCTCCAAGGGGGAGCTACCAACACGGGTGCAAACGTATAAGTCGGGAGGAACCTGTAAACTCCCCGGTTGGGTGGATCCGAGTTAAAACGCCTTGGTTGGGAGGAACTATATTTAAACTCCCCAGTGAATGCCGGTATGCTCAAAGGGGTTGAGTAATTGAACCGGGAGTGGAGGTGACAAGTAGTCGAACCACTATACATGCTTGTGTTTGTGATTGTATTTGAGCACATTTCTTATTATGCATTGTATTTAATTGTTTAATTATAAATGCTTGATTAGAATGTATGCTAGGCACTAAATAGGCACATCCACACACAAGATGTACTTTCACTAGTAGTGTAGACTTGAGCTCATTGATCTATTCTCATAAGTCTACATAGGTTGCATAGGTTAGGAGCTTGATTAGCTAAATCATTTGATTACCTATGCATGCTTTAGACTAGGATGTTTATTGCTTAACCATATGCTAGTCTTGTGATTGGACTCACTTAGGCTTGGAAGCCAAAGTGTTATAGCTTACTTAGTTTAATTTGTTAAATTGTGTAAGTAGGCGAAAATAATTTCAAACAGGTCCTAATCACCCCCCCCCCCCCCCCCCCCCCAAGGTTTAGCCCTAATTCTAGTTTCTCTTTAAGCTTCCGCACGTATATGCATAGGGTATCGTGTTAGACTACCCGACGCACTTTCAATTACTACATCGTGACCCTACACTTGGGATTGTGAACATTCATTAAAGAACCGAAATGGTTATTACATTGTACAATCAATGATGGCAACAGTTTGAAACACGCGCTTGCCTAATGATAGGATCCCACCATTAATGCTTGGGATCCTGCCATTAATGCTCCAGATGTTTCTTGACAACTGGCAAAACTAAGCCCAAATTTTAAAATTTTGAATTCTCTGTGCAATTAGAGGACCAGCTTGTCCTACTTCTTTCACCCCCAGCTCAACCTCGAGACTGGGGGAAATTGTTGTGGGGATATTCCGAGCTGGCCCATAGCCCATGAATGTGGCCCAAGGGCCCATAAGTATGAAGACCTCATACCACAGGTCGAGGAGGTATGATGACCTCAATCGTCGCCTAATGATTGAGAAGAGCAAAGCCATGCAAAAGCTCAGTCATCAGCAAAGACCGAGGCCCAGAGCCGCTCCACCTAGGAGGGACGTCCTGTTGAGGACCTATCCTGATCAAACCAACTCGGGCCTAAACAACCGAGCTCGAACACCGAGCTTCCTTGATCAAGGTTGGCGGGTCCAAGATATCTGCGGAGATCCAGATATCCCATCCGGATACTCCGATATCCCTTTATATTTTCACTGAAGCCCCAACACACACATACACACACACGGTCAAGAGGCACAATCTTAATAAAATAAGGACTCCACCGACATATCTTAGTAGGATCCAACTCTCCAAACCGCCTCCAAGTTATATAAATAAGATCGGGATCTACACCACAAAGGTAGGAAACATCTCAGCCTTCAAACCCTTACTCTTTATCCCTAGGCCTGACTTAGTCATCGGAAAGTCCATCGCCTCAGCGGCTCCTCCCCTTGCCTACTTCTTCTTTCTCTTGCAAGCCCAACGAATGAGAGAAGCCTCCACACATGATATGAAGGTCACGCGGCCATCCAGATCCGTTGTCAAAATCCTTGCGACAACACCATGCATGCACCAAAGGTTACACATGTATATCCGGTCAAATGGATCAATCAAATATGCCCTACCTTGTAACATCCACTTATTATTATCAAAATGAAAATTAGATACAAAGATCTGATGGATCCCTGAACTCCATCGACTCTGGGTCTGAATTTTCAAGAACGAGACCGAACCATCGAAACGAACCCAGTTAGCCCGGGTGGGTACCCTAATACCGGACGGAACAGACCTGTTGACATCGCTAGATATTGCAGTGGTTAATGGAAGGGCAGCTGGTAAATAGGAGAATGGAAAGAGACTCTGGCACAGAATTTGGAAAATTACGCATCCCCAACCCTAACAACGTATTTTCTAATTTTCCCAGTACTACACTTGTGGTTCACTTTTTAATTGTAGACCCCTCCTCATTTATACGCCGGCACACGTGTTCTAGATCCGGCACTTTATAGTCCAGATGATATGCCCTGAAAATGGGGCTAGTTCACTCCTAAGGAGGGAAACGGTGCACCCAGTACATCGACTGCTAGAAAATATCATGTATGCTGTCCGTTTTTTTTTTTTGTACGCTCTTGCCTATCCGAGGAGCGAATTAACCTGATCTCGGGTCAGATAATCTAAATAATCTGACCCATATCTTATGGAAAGATCGGATCTCATCACACGTGTGCGGGGCATCGCTAAACTGTATTACAGGAACGCTAATTGCATATTTGTAGTGCATATCAGTTCACAAAGATCCTGACTGTTCATCCTGAGGGACCCACCACGGACAGCCCACGGCCCAAGTTACGCCAATTGTATGGACCTTACTACTTGAGATCTAACAGGGGCCATAAATCTATCTAGTAGGATTTTCTGATGGTCCTGATTTTGGACCATGGACCGAACATTGTGTGGCAAGTGGATGAGCGATCCGGATCTTGTGTTATGCCGGTTATACCTCGTTGAAAAAGCCAAGCTACCGAACTCCAACAGCTATAGCGTAAGAGTAAGAGAACCGCTTGCAACTGGTGTTAGATACAGCCGTTTTTTCCCCGCGAAAGTGTCTTATGTGTGGAATATCCGATCCGTTAAAAACGTGGTCCACACCAGGATGATCATCCGAAATGGAAATCACTGGAATCCAGTCATTGGATGGGCCAAATCAGCACCGTGAATCATATAAGCGGATGTCCATTAATTTTCATGTTGGGTCTTGATTGATAAGTGGATCAACCTGATTATCACATCAGGTGAACATAATGATGTCCTACCTTTTGCACGGCTCAGATACTCTACACATTTGGCATGTTGAAGGACAAAATGGTCGCTGTTCTGATTGTTTTTCTTACAAGGAATATTAACTCGATGAAAACTTTGACACTCTGGTAGAGTAACGGGGTGATACGCACACATAAAATACGCGTACTTTGTGTTAAACCGTCCAAAATTTTACAACCAGTTTGATGGAAAAATATCCAAAAATAATATTTAATTGATTATTTTTCTTTCGGATTGGTGGACATTCATTGGACGGATAAAAATGAAAAATATCCAGTGATCTTATTTCAACAAACAAGAATGAATTATGCCAATATAAATCTGAATTTTAGACAGTAACTCAGCACCAGTGGGTTCCACAATTTAATCTGTCTAACTTAAGCTAGTAACATTTCCAAGTGCAACACGCCAAGTTTTCATCCAATTACCTATGATCTGGTACTGAGCTCTGGATAACCTCATGCGCTATGGATGGATAGACTGAATATAATCCAAAGTCCAAACATCACACTGGTGGCTACACAGTTCTTAGGGCTAGGTTACAGTCAAGACCCCTTCCTCTAATGAACGTCCCAGATTCCACAAAGATGTACGTGTGCCACGTTTTGTGTATGGCGCTTTAGGATGGTGATGTCTGGCATTAGACGCGAACTATTCATCCTCGCATAAAACAAAATAAAATGCCTCCTTCCCGTTGCGTACCTCATGACAGACCCGGTTTGGGAGCGCGCGGCCTACCAAAGATAGGTGAGGTACTCCTAATATTAGCATTCCATGGGCATTAATGGGTGCCTCCGCCTCAACCAATGGGTCCACAACTTCCCTTTCACATATCAGAAATTTGTAACTACGGAAATGCCAAAGTCCTTCGCGCGAGAGAGAGATTGAAGGGTTGAATGGTAGGGTACGTATCAACTTAGCACATATGTGCAAGATCTGAACCATGTATCAGGTGAGGCCCAGTGTGAAAAAGCCCTATCTGAATATTCAGGCTGATCTGCTTGTCAGGACCAAACCTGGACACTCAATACACACCATGGGTGATTTCTTTCTAACCATTTATTCCTATCGTAGGAGTCTGCTCTGCCTTTTTGGATCATACATGTTTATGTGGTATAAAAACGCTTTGAGGGAAGGACCCATATGATGCTTGGTGGGAATCAAGTACAGGTGTGCCAACTTGGGGGGCGTGTGGTGCAATTCAACTTGTGATCCGTTCTAACGTGTGCCATGTTTATTATAGCTTATTCAAAGAAAGAAGAACTTTTGTTTATTGTAATCAATCATTCTTTTTAGTCGTTGAACCAAAATCGTACACATGGACGATAAGGTGGGCCTTTATCGTCAAATAATCCTGATCGTACGTACCAGAAGAAGATAACAATCACCATTCAAAAAAAATTCTTATCTGATGGTTAAGAGCGTCCTGTATGACTCTTGAAATGTGGACCCTCTCCCTCCGTGTACGGTCATTTGATGAGTAGTTCCCCTCTAATCCCCGTGCCACCTGCTTACATGTTTCTTTCGAGGCAGTTTGTGCCTATCCCACGCAAAGAACCTTCCCTTGCCACAATCGACAGGAGAGAGGGCTATCGTGACTGCGCTAGCCTGACCTGCAGTAATTGATCGTTGGGTGAGACTAACATGCATCAAATCCACCCCGTCCATCATGTGAGCTGCCACATTTTCATTGTGGATTCTAAAATTCAGAAAAAGCGGGGACTTAGATGGGCCACACCATAGGGAACAGTGTAGATCCATTCCTAAATTTACGGGGTGCATCCCACATGAGTCTTGAAATATCTTGTATTTGTGGAATTCATTCATCCTGTCTCGTCGTTAGATAAGTGGATTTACGCCATATAGATATGACTATGGAACTCACGCGCAGTTGGAACGTGTCCCATCTCAACCTTTTCCCGTGGTGTAGCCCACTTGAGTATTAAATCAGCATGATTTTTCAGCTCCGGATCAAACACGGGGTGGGGCACCTGATGGACGGGAGGGATCTCTCATCCACATTGAGTTGTTTCGTCCATATCTGCGAAAGTAACGCCTCCTCCATGCGAAAGCCCGAGGCGTTTTCGATTTAGTTAGAGTCGGCGCAGAAAAATTTTGCTGCACCCACGAGTAAGCTACGCTAGCTACACCGGGTGTAGCGATGACCCCACCATGGTGCATGTGTTGGATCCACGCCGTCCATCCATTTGGAGACATCATTTTAGACCATGACACCAAAAATAAGGTAGATCTGAACCTCAAGTGGCCCCAATATGTTTTTAATGGTTGGCGTTCAATCCCCACTATTTTCTTTGCTGGGTTTACTTGAGCTTTTGATCTGCCTCAATTTTTTTGTCATGCCTTAAAATGATCTCACAAAATGGGTGGACGGCGTGGATACAACACATACATCAAGGTGAATTATTTCTACACTCGGTGTAGCTAGCGTAGCTAACTCGGGGGTGTAGCAAAAATTTTCTCGAGTCGGTGAGTTCCAGTGACGGGATTTTACTGAAACAGCCCTGAGGTGTGGGTGTAGCAAAAAATTTCTCGAGTCGGTGAGTTCCAGTGACGGGATTTTACTGAAACAGCCCTGAGGTGTGGCTTTTTTACTAAAAGTCCAATTTCTCATGAGGCTCATCTTTTCTAACCTTTTTATGAGAAATTACAAAACTTTCAGCCAGAAATGCCCATTTGACCACACTACGCCCATGAAGACGAGAAGCCCTCTTGGGCGTTATAAAGGAGCTCTACATGTGGCCCCACCATGCCCATCCCATTTGGAGAGATTATTCTAGGGGATGAGCCAAAGAATGAAGCAGATCTAAAACTCAAGTGGACCTCACCAAAGAAAACAACGAGGATTAATGTCCTACCATTAAAAACTTCTTAGCGTCACAAAAATTTTCGATCAAGCTGATATTTGTGTTTTCCCTTCTTACATGTTTATGTGAACTTATGAATAAGTTGGATCTCAAATAAACATCATGGTCGGCCCTAGGAAAATTTCAACGGTCATGTCATTGTCCCCATTTTTTTCTTTGGCGGGGTCCACTTGAGAATTGGATCTGTCTCATTCTTTATATCATGCCCTAAAATGAACTCTCCAAATGGATGGAAGGTGTGGATACAACACTTACATCACAGTGGGGCCCACAGAAGTGGGTGACATCAATTCAGTGGGGTCGAAGCCCTTGGACGCATAACGGTGGGTGCGGAGGGTCAGAGGGGCATTTTAAACCCAAAATTTTCCATCGTGAAAATGCCAAAAAAGATGAGCCTCATGAGAAATAGGACTTTTAGTAAAAATCGCCCCACCAAGGGGCTATTACAGTAAAAATCCTTCCATTGACACCGATACTAGTGGAGCGCACCCCTACTAATGGATGGTGGCAATTTATCTACATTCCATGCTCGTAGGTTGAGCCAGGCCATCATAATCAAGCTCTCCATGGGGATCAATGAAACACACAAAAAAAAAAAAAAAAAAAAAAAAAACATACCAATCCATGATCTTAACCATCCAATCGATTTGAAAGAAAATGACCATCGATCAAAATTCGATGTTTGAAAAATCAGGTCGTTAAGATCATTTGATCAGATGTACTTCCAAAGGCGGGCACTCCCAAGATGGATCTGCATGTTTGCCACGTCTACTTTAGATGAAGGCCGCGGTTTAATAAATTATGCCCCACGTACATGCTTTATAAAAAGAAAATTAGTTGATAAAGCCCTTGATTAGTGACATCATTATGACATTCCTTTATCAGAAGCTTTTTCATAGCCTTTTGGACATTGTTTGGCTTTTTTTAGACGAAAATGCCCATCTGCCCAGATATTAGTTGATAAAGCCCTTGAGTAGTGACGTCATTATGACATTATTAATTCCTCTATCAGAAGCCTTTTTATAGCATTTTGGGCTTTGACTTTTTTTAAACGAAAATGCCCTTCTACCCCGCCGTCCTCTCACATGGCTGTATGTAGACACCCCACCTTCGGCTACACTGTTGGTAGAGATAGCTGGATGAATGGAGGACCATACCCCCAAATCCCAAGTCCAAACTCAGCCAAACTCACCCTTGTAAGCCCCATTCCATAGCCCAGTTCAAGCCTGAACCCAGTCAACCCAGTCCTAAACATCAGCCTGAAAAACCCCCCATAAGAAAAGCCATTCAAAAAATCTCAAAAAAGTCAAACTCACTGAGTCAACCCGCTGAGTCAACCCGTCGAGTCAAAACACCGAGTCAACCCGTCGAGTCAAATCACTGAGTCAACCCGCTGAGTCAACTCACTGAGTCGACCCAGCGAGTCAAACAGCAGCCCCGAGGGTGCGACCGTACCTCGCTGGAAATCGAGGAACGGCCGTACAGGCGGCCCATAACAGGCCGCCCAAAATTATTTACGTAAACTGTCACTCCTCGCTGCTATAAATACCCCCCTCCCCTTCTCATTTGGGCATCCCTTCAAGTCCAGCCAGTCCGGGTGCGGTCTGAGTCCTCCTTCACCCCTTAGCCCATTTTCCCACCAAGGAGAGCCCGAGTGAGGAGAGCCTAGCCCTGGTCCAGCCCAGCCTGACCACTGGTCCAAGCCTCTCAAGCCATCCAAGTCTTGATCCAGCCACTCGAAGCCAACCCTTGCGACACCTCCGTCCATCCAGCTACTCTTTTTCCTGCATCATCTCATTTGCATCTAGCATAAGTGCAACATTTACTTTTCACCCAACCCCCCTGCTTCACTGCAAGCACCTTGATTCTTCAAGCACACTGCATATGTCTTAAATTAAGCACCTGTCAGTTCGAGCTGAAATTGCGTTGGGTAGCCTAACACGACACCCTACGCATACGCGTGCGGAAGCTTGAGGAGCAACTAGAATTATGGCTAAACGTATAGGAGGGGGTGATTAGGACCTTTTCAAAAATCTTTTTGCCTACTAAACAAATTTAACAAATTGAACTACGTAAGCAATTAACACTTCGGCTTCCAAGCCTAAGTGGGTCCAATCAAAAGACTAGCATATGATAAAAGCTATAAACAACCTCATCTAAACAAGCATAGATTAATAAATGATTAAGCTAATGAAGAACCTAATCTATGCTACTCAAATAGACTTGCATGAGGATGGATCAATAAGTTCAAGTCTACTTGAGGTAGTGAAAGTACATCTTATGAGTGTGGATGCCTATCAAGCGCTAAGCATACATTCCTAACTAAGCATACATAATTAATAATTAAACACAATGCATAAAGAGAAATGTGCTCAAGATCAATCACAAACACAAGGATGTATAGTGGTTCGACTACTTGTCTACTCCACTCCCGGTTCAAGTACTCAACCCCTTTGAGCACACCAGCATTCACTGGAGAGTTTAAATCTGGTTCCTCCCAACCAAGGTGTTTTAACTCGGATCCACCCAACCGGGGAGTTTACAGGTTCCTCCCAACCTACACGTTTGCACCCGTGTTGGTGGCTCCCCCTTGGAGACTTTGTTTTAGGCCCGACTAACGTGCCAAGGAACGGCTGACGTCCCTAGATTTTAGGCCCAACTAATAGGCCAAGGATCGGCTAACGACCCCGGGGCGAGTTTGTCAAACAAACTCTACACTCAACTCCCACAGGGAATTGAGTGGATGGACTCTTAACAAGACAACCTTACTTGTCGGATTGAGCCCCTTGTTGCGTCGTCTTGGGTTGCTTCTTCTCGCTCTCCCGTGCTTGAATCAGCTCCCCTTGTGCTCCCCCGATCGTTGACGTCGTTGCTTTGCCAAGGCTTCAACTCCAAGATCAGCTACCTTGCATGTGATGCTCCATTGGAGATGCCCAAGGTGCTAGGGAATGGTGAAACCTCTACAAATGGTAGGAAATGGGTTTCCTAGAGGAATACACCTAAATGGACTCCTAGGTAGTGTTTAGACAAAGGATTTAACTATCATCAAGGTGTCTAAACCCTAGGAATCAAGAGGGAACAAGTCCATTCTCAAGATGCCATTGAATGGCCCAAGCTTGTGATGAAAACACAAGGAGAATGACTTGCTTTAGGTTTGGGATAGAGCCTCTAATGATCTCTAGCAATGGTGGCTTCTATCTCCTCAAAATCCCCTCTCTTAGCTCAAAAATCGAATCCCCCTCTTAAATAGATTTTCTTCCAACGGTCAAAAAACGGGCAGATTCGTGCATCTCCGATTGATCGAAAAAGTGTCTGATTGATCGGAGCCCAGTCCGATTGATCGGAGACAAGTCCGATTGATCGGAAATCTATCCAGAGAAGTCTCTTGAAGAAATTTCGATTGATCGGAACACTGCCCGATTGATCGGACGGCCCCTTCCGATGGATCGGAAGACTGTCCGATTGATCGGAAATATGTCCAGTGAGTTTTCAATTTTTTCTGGGACAATTTTCGATTGATCGGAATTTCTGTCCGTTCGATCGGAGTCCTATCGGAAAACCTGTCCGATTGATCGGAGTCCTATCGGAAACTGCTGTTTGAGCCTTTTTTATTGCAGCAGCTTCCACCTCTTTAATTAGTCTAATTTATCATGTTTTTCATGGAGTTCTAAGACTAATGATGATGACTAAAGGTATACCTAGGTGGTGCAAGTCATCTAAGAGGTTATGGGTTAGGTTTTGGTCAAGGTTAAGGCACACCAAGGCATCACTTTTACCTGTTTCTTCTTCCTGGTGCAGCCGGTCCGTCTTGAGTCTTCGGTCTTCGTCTTCATTAAGCTCAACCGACACTAGACTCACTAACCTAAGTAATTGACAAACAAGGTGCACTAGTATACCACAGAAAAGTGCACTAACTATGCTCTGGGCTTGCCCGTTGTTGGAACCTGCCCATCAGAAACTCTTACTGTTCAGACCTGCATTCATGCTTCAACATAAAACACCTTGATCATTCAAGCACACTGCATACGTCTTACATTAAGCACCTGTCAGTTCAAGCGTACGCTCTGTGCTTGCCCGTTGTTGGAACCTGCCCATCAGAAACTCTTACTGTTCAGACCCGCATTCATGCATCATGTCATCCATGAGAATATACGAGGATTAAACTAGACTTTCAAGTATTCGATCGATTCTGTGAAGTAGAGACCGTACTTTGGTACGGGCAGTGTGTGGGGTGCTTAACCTCTTCCCACCCTGTAACCGTGATCCCTTACCTTGAATCTTTGGCCGCAGATCAAAAGGAGTCATTTTAGAGGAAGGAATCTTCGAATCCCCTTCTCTAACGTTTCTACAGGGTCTAGCCGACTGTAGATTCGAACTAACTGGCTAGTGGCGACTCTGGTCTTATATAAACTCATTTAAACACATCCAGCTTAACACGACAACCAAACAAAGCCCTCGAGAACGAGGCAAGCCAGTGGCACAAACGGCGATTTCGCACTCACGCATCATCCTCTCCTTCTTTTCCCGAAAGGGGAAGGGACGAGAACAACGTCGTGTGGGAGCGCGGAAACGGCGATGGTCCACAAAATGGCGACTCCACTGGGGATGAGCTAGTCCCACTAGTAGTGATCCGACTTGAAAAACAGAATCCCTCCCGTACTTGAAAGTCACTAATCCTCATACAATCTCATCTGCATAGCATTCTACCCAAAACAAACAAAAAAATAGAAAATCCCAAAACCCAAAAAGAGTAGAGTATAGTCCTCACCATTGCGCCTCCTCGGGCTCAACGTACGCGGAGACAACTTCCCTTCCGCAGCATAATCCGCACTCGGGCTCAACAAGCCATGTCCGACCACGAAGAAGAAACTCATCTCCTCCCCGCTCTTGAGATAACCGAAGCGCAACCTCCAGCGCAACAGCCCATTGATAATACGTCAATCATACAGGAATTGGCACAAGGAGTGAGAGCAATGCAAGAAATGCTCTTGCAATTCATGCAAGCACAAGCCATCGCAGCAGCCAACAATCAGGTTGGCCTAGTTCAGCAATCTCAGCAGCCATGCCGGGTCCTTCCAGCCTCCAGTTCGAATCAAGCGCAACCATCGAAGTCTGCCCAAGACTACCGACCGCAGCCATCTAAGCCCTTCGTTACGGGGCATCTTCCTCAGTACCTTCCTGCAACGACAGGGCCATCTCAGAGCGCCCCCGTCGCAGGGACTTCCAGTCAGCTTCCAATCAATCTTGCAAACAACAGTCTCAGTAGATCTCAGCATGTCCCCGCCGATGGGACACCTTTTCAATTCCAGCACATCCCCGCCAATGGGATTTCAATTCAATTTCCAGCAACAGGGACAGCACTGGCGAATGCCCACAATGGGGGTCAGTGTCAAGCCCACATCAATCAGCGGACAGTGGTGAATACCCAACAAGGGGGCCACTTCCCAGCATCTCAGCCTCCTGCAAACAGGAACACTTTTAATTCCAGCACATCCCCGCCGATGGGATTCCAGTTAATTTCCAGCAATCTTTAATTCAGCAAAATCCAGTTAATTTCCAGCAATCTTCAATTCAGCAAAATCCAATTAATTTCCAGCAAGTTCCAGTTCAACCTTCAGTACAGTCTCCAGTTCAGTTACAATCATTTCAAGCACAAGTTCATCAAAATCCAGTTCAGTCATCAAATCAATTACAGCAACCCGTTGTTGCTTCTCAGCAAGCACATAGGGTCGAAGACATCGACCACTATGCCGAAGAAGAACGTGCCTTACTCCAGGAGGCACCAGTCGCTCGAACAGATCACTCAGGACTGGACGAGTTGCGGGAGCAATTCCAGATCTTGCAAAATCAGCTTCAGCGACAACAAGGAATTGATCTACCTTCGACCAAGTTCAGAGACTTGTGTCCTTTTCCAGACGCTCAAGTACCTCAAAACTTTGAGGTACCAAAATTCAAAAGATACGATGGCAGCGGTTGTCCCACAGCGCATCTCAAGGCCTTCTGTGGAGAGCTGAGTGCAATCTCAGGAAATGAAGGGGCCCTCATTCGTTTGTTCCAAAAATCTCTGAAGGGTGATGCCTTAGATTGGTACACCTCATTGGACTGCCACCGTATCAGGACGTGGGAACAGCTTTCCCAGGCTTTCGTCGATAGATTTGCATACAATCTCAACATGGCACCCAGAAGAGCCGACCTCGCAGCTCTCAGGCAAAAGAGTGATGAGACACTATCAGCTTATGTGGGACGTTGGCGAGCTATGGCAGCTCGAATGCGAACGCCTATCGACGACGAAGAACAAATCTCCATGATTGTTCATTCAACATATCCAGGCATATCCGGATATCTCATCTCGCATCCATATGCGAATTTCTCACAATTAATCCGTACTAGAGAGTAAGTCGAAGCAGGAATTCGAGCCGGGACAATCTCCCCATGGCCTCATCAAGCCACTCCAATCAAAAGGAACAGAGTGGAAGGAAGACCTATCGGGCACGGGAATGGAAACTGCAGTGGTTCTCCTCCCCGCCCAACAGAGGTAAATAACATCAACACCACTGCTCAAGGAAATCAACATGCTCCTCACAGGGACGTCAACAGTATCAGCAGAATCAAGTTCAGCATCAACCTCAGCGGTATCAGCCACAACCGATTCCTCAGCCACAACCACCTCGACAACAGCAGCAATTCAGAGGAAACGGTCAATACTCATATCAAAATAGGCAAAACTATAGGGAGTTCAGGAAATTTTCTCCCCTCTCTCAACCACTCAGTCAAGTCATGGCTACGCTGGTACAGAAGTAGTTACTTACTCTAATGACACCCCGGCCTCCGCCTCATCCTCTGCCACCGAACTACCGAGAAAATGAGTATTGTGCCTATCATCAAGGGCGTGGCCACACCACTGATCGATGCTATACTTTGAAGAATGCCATACAAGACCTGATTGATGACCGCAAGATCGTCATCTCGGTCCCTGGAACTTCTCCAGTAGCTTCCACCAACATCCTTCAAAATCCTCTGCCTCAGCATCCAACGGACCCCAGTTCGTCTCGTGGCCCTGCAGTCAATAAGCATAGAAGAAGGGGACCATCTCGATCGCTTCTTCTCCCCTATCTAGTCCATTCATGCTTACACTTGTGGGCCAACAAATCCTCCTCCGATCATGCAAGGGGCAAGTCCCTTCCCTCCTTCAGTCTCTGAGCCAGTAGTACTCGAAGGAGCACTTCCATATGATGTACCAGTTGTGCAAGGGGCACCTTACAACCATTCATGCTGGGAACCAGTCGTCCTGGAAGGAGCACAATCATGCATCGAGCCCACATACGAACCTGTCATCTTGCAAGGGGCAACCCCAATTCAAGAGCAATCAAATCCACGAGGAAAGGATTATACACATCAGCAGCAAGAGCCCATTGTCTTGGAAGGAGCTCCTCCAGTTGAGCCGGTCATATTGCAAGGGGCAAATCCTAGAAGCGTGTCAATCACACTACGGCAGCTGGGACGAACAGAGAAACCCCCTGCCATATCAAAAGGACCAGTATTCATTCCATGGGAGCCTCCTACTCCAGGAACGGTCAAGCCAGGACCGCAACCTTATGTGATCTATGAAGACAAGCCTCGATATTACCCCTTCAGCACAGGCAACAATGTAGTCCTCAAGGCAAAAGCTCCATACAAGGAAGATCTGGTGCCCACACCAGCACCGTCACAAGAACCGGCGATCCTAGAAGGCAAGGGTGAGGAAAGTTATAAAGAGGTCCCATGGCACTATCCAGAATGTGCGGAAGTGGGAAACATGAATCCCAATGGGCGTTGCATCCGAAGAGATAATCAGAACAGAGGAGATCCCAAAGGCGCTCTTTCAGGTCTCGGTAACAAAAATGAAGCCGCATACGATGTGGCGACTCAGCTCAAGTCAATCCCTGCACAAATCTCAGTATGAGAGTTACTCTGTACATCTCGCATACACCGAGAAATGTTTGCCAAGACCTTGAACTATGCTCACGTCTCCTCTGATACGGCACCAGAAATGATAGCTTTGATAATTGGACAACTCCTGGCTCCGCGCGCCATCACCTTCACTAGATAATGAGTTGCCACCAGAAGGACGAGATCATGGGCGATCCCTCAACATAGCCTTACGATACAAAGACCTTTGTGTCCCACTGGTCCTTATCGATAATGGCTCAAGCTTAAATGTCTGCCCACTCAAGACCGTGGAACGTCTGGGAATCAGTCCTTCTTCATTCCGACCCAGCACCATATGCGTCAGAGCATTCGACAACACCCGCCGATCAGTGGAAGGGGAGGTCGAAATAGAGGTACAGATAGGTCCGGAAGTCTCCACTATCACATTCCAAATCCTGGATATATCAGCCTCTTTCAACATGTTGCTCGGGCGACCATGGCTGCACAAGGTTGGAGCTGTGCCATCAACCCTGCATCAACGAGTGAAGTACATCTGTGAAAATCAAGTGATCTCTATCCATGCAGAGAAGGAGTTCATCATTCCTTCCAATGCTGCTGCCACTGAACCAGACATCCCGGTCATCGATATCCAGCACTCTGAAGAAGACATCCCATTTCGCAGTTTCGAATTCGAGACTGTAAACTCTATCGCTAATCCAGAACCGATAAGGGTGGACCGTGTCTTTTCACCGGCAGAGCGTCTGAGCCTCAAATACCGAATGAAGAATCACTTCAAGTCCAGAAAGGTACCGTTGGTATATAACCAACGCAAATGGGGACTCGGATACAGGGCAACCTTCATGGACAAAAGGAGGAAGAAATTTCGGTGCTCACCCAGTCAATTCGTCAAGCCAGGAGAACCTTGCAAAGATCCAGGAGGGAATTAACCGACTGCATTACACAAAGGCCTCCCGATGAGCCTAGTTTGGGCCACGTGGCCCCCCATTCGATGGGATCAGATTCTCGAACCATTTAAGCCTCCAGAAGAAGAAGAAGATGAAGAAGGAAGTCAAATACAGCAGCTTCAGGATCAGGTTACTCTGACACCTGCTCCCAACCAGGGGCACAACTTGCCCATCTTAACATCAATCAACAAGGGGCATGACTCGCCCATCTCTACAGAATCAACATCAACCAGCCAGGGGCAGAAGCAGCCCATCCATTGGACCAAGAAAGGGAAGTGGCCAGCCTTAGATTAGTCTGATGTCCAGATTCCAAACTTGTGTCTAGCCGTGGAACCAGACGAACTGCAATGCGAAGTAAGTGACCCGGGAGGGACTGAGTGCGACTCAGATCTCGAACCCGACCAGCGAGAAGTCATGGTCATTGGGCCAAACCATGATTCTTCGCCCAAAGCATCAACCCCCACCTCTTCAAGGGAGGAAGTGTGGGGTCCTGAATGGTCATCCGTTCCCCTAACTTTTGAATCAGCCAAAGAGCCATCTGAGGGCTCTGGCTTCCAAAAAAATGCCTGTTTAAGCAGCGACCGAAACTTTGAAACAAGTTGGGCTCAATCATGGTCTGCAATGCCCACTTGTTCAAAGTCCCATGAATTTCAAAAACCCAAAAAAAATAAAAAAAAAACTTTCAAAAGCCAAAAACATCTAGCATTTCAATTTCAGAAAAATCTCAAAAACTAAAAAACATTTCTTTTCCTGCATTCAGTAGTGTGCCAAGTTCGTCTAAAGAGTCGCATGAGTTTGAAGTCGAATCATATGATTTCGACATCGAATTAGACTTCGAGCTCATGGGTCTAGATGAAGCTCGGGATGAGGAAGATGATGATCCGGCTCCCGAACTAGAGGATCTACTCAAAAAGTTCGAATCTAAAGCCAATGTTGTAGCCGATGATTTTGAGATTGTAAACTTGGGGACGCCTGAGATCCCTAGGGAAGTACGCATTGGAAAATCGTTGCCACCTTGAGATGAAACAGAAAATGATAGAGTTTCTAGCTCCAAGATTGTTCAACTTCGCGTTCTCATATGAAGACATGCCGAGGCTCGATGAAGAGCTCGTTGTACATCATCTGCCAACCAAGGCAGAAATGAAGCCAGTAAAGCAGAAACTTCGAAATATGAAGCCAGAATGGGCTCTGAAAGTCCGAGATGAAGTCATCAAGCAGTACAATGCGGGATTCTTGGTAGTCTCCAACTACCCTGAATGGCTCGCCAACATCGTGCCAGTACCAAAGAAGGACGGCAAGGTTCGAATGTGCATCGACTTCCGAGATCTCAACAAAGTCAGTCCTAAAGACGACCTCCCTTTGCCACACATCGACACTCTGGTCGACAACACTGTTGGATACAAGATCTTCTCATTCATGGACGGGTTCTCAGGTAACAATCAGATCAAGATGGCTGTCGAAGATCGCGAGAAGACATCGTTCATCACTCCCTGGGGAACCTTTTGTTACAAGGTAATGCCGTTCGGTCTGAAGAACGCAGGAGCAACATATCAGCGAGCAATGACAGCATTATTCCATGACATGATCAACAAAGAGCTTGAAGTATATGTGGACGATATGATCGTCAAATCTCGCACAATTGAAGGACACTTTGAAGATCTGAAGAAGTTATTCAACAGATTAGAAAAGTACAAGCTCCGCCTCAACCCTCAGAAATGCGTCTTCGGTGCAATGGGAGGAAAGCTCCTCGGCTTTATGGTGAGCGAGGATGGCATCAGGGTCGACGAGACCAAAACCAGAGCAATCATCGAGATGCCCCCTCCTAGAACAGAGAAAGAAATTCGCGGCTTCCTCGGCAGAATTCAATACATCAGTCGCTTCATCGCACAGCTCACACCTATTTGTGAGCCCATTTTCAAGCTCCTTCGGAAAAACGTTACAAAAGAATGGAAGGATGATTGCCAAGCCGCCTTCGATCCCATCAAGAAATATCTCATGAATCCTCCAGTCCTAGTGCCGCCCACTCCTGGACGGCCATTATTGTTATACATCTCGGTAGCAGCAGAAGCCATTGGTTGTGTCCTCGGCCAGCACGACGAGACCGGGAAGAAGGAACAAGCAATATACTATTTGAGCCGAAAGTTCACCGACTACGAGACCAGGTATTCCCCGATCGAGAAGACTTGCCTCGCCCTAGTCTGGGCAACTCAGCGACTCCGTCAATACATGATTGCATTCCCTATTCTCCTCCTCGCTCGCATGGATCCGCTCAAGTACCTGTTCGAGAAACCGGCACTCACTGGGAGAATAGCTAAATGGTAGCTACTCCTGTCTGAGTTCGACATCACCTATGTCACTCAGAAGGCAATCAAGGGACAGGCCCTCGCCGATCATCTTGCCGCCCACTCCCTCCTGGATTATCAACCGCTCAAGACGTTCTTCCCTGATGAAGATCTCTTGCTTATTGAAGAAGAAGAAAAGAAGAAAGATGAGTGGACGTTATTCTTCGACGGCGCAGTAAATTCTAAAGGAAGTGGTATTGGAGCAATCCTCTACTCTCCAGATGATGTCCCTATTCCTATCTCGAGGCGCATAGCATTCTAGTGCACCAACAACATGGCAGAGTATGAAGCATGCATCGCTGGCTTAAGGGAAGCCATAATCTTGGGCGTCAAGAAGCTACGAGTGTTTGGAGACTCACAGCTAATCATCAATCAGACTAATGGCGAATGGAAAACCAAGGACGAGAAGCTGATACCATATCATGTGTATCTTGACAATCTGATCGAGGAATTCAAGGAAATCACCTTCTCATACATGCCCAGAGCCAAGAACCAGTTTGCAGATGCTCTCGCCACACTAGCATTAATGCTCGAGATCCTGAAAGGAGCTTCAGAATGGGAGCTCACAGTCGAAATTCAAGAAGAACCTGCTTTTTGCCTGCAAATAGAAGAAGCCGAAGCTGTCCCTGACAAACCCAGGTATGCCGACATCAAGCAATATCTCGAAACCCAGGAGTATCCAGAGTCAGCAACAGCAACAGATCGCCGAACCATTCAGCGTTTGGCCGGCCAGTTCACCATCAGTGGCGAAGTTCTTTACAAGCGATCCTATAATCACATCCTCCTTCGATGCATCGATGAAACAGAAGCTGCAAAGATCATGAAAGAAATACACGAAGGAATCTGTGGCCCACACATGAACGGGCACATGATGGCAAAGAAGATTCTATGACTCGGCTACTATTGGCTCACCATGGAGACAGACTGTTGCCAGCACGTCAGAAAATGCTTCAAGTGTCAGGAGCATGCGAATCAAATCCATGCCCCATCATCAGAGTTATACAACCTGACCACCCCCTGACCCTTCTCCATGTGGGGGCTCGACATCATCGGCAAGATCAGTCCCAAAGCATCAAATGGTCATGAGTACATACTTGTGGCAGTCGACTACTTCACCAAGTGGGTAGAGGCAGCCTCCTACACCACAATTGCAGCATCTCAGGTGATCAAATTCATGAAGAATAACATCATATGCCGGTATGGAATCCCTAATGCCATCATCACAGATAATGGGACCCCGTTCGTCAATAAGAAGATGGATGACTTCCTCAGAAAATTCAAGATCCAACGTCATCGATCAAGCCCCTACCGTCCCCAGATGAATGGTGGGGTAGAAGCCGCAAACAAGACAATCGTCAGGATACTTGAGAAGATGGTCGTGACCTATCGAGATTGGTCAGATATGCTCCCATATGCACTTTGGGCCTATCGAACATCTGTACGGTCTGCTACGGGCGTTACTCCTTTCGAGCTTACTTACGGAATGAAAGCAGTCCTACCAGTCGAGGTGGAAATACCATCACTACGAGTGTTACTCGAAAGCGGAATTGAAGAAGGAGAATGGCAACGGGCCAGATTCGATCAGTTGCATCTAGCAGATGAAAAGCGCATGCGTGCACTAAGTCATTACCAGTGTTATCAGAAAAGGATCGCTCGGGCTTACAACAAGAGAGTCCGAAAAAGAAGTTTCAAGGTAGGCGACATGGTCATGAAGAAGATTCTACCGTCGCACCTCCCGGATCCCAGAGGAAAGTTCAAACCCTCGTGGGACGGGCCACTGATCATCAGAGAAGTACTTCCCGGAGGCGCCCTCAGACTCACCAGCATGAGAGGGGTGGATCTTCCTGAGCCAACCAACGTCGACAACGTGAAGATCTTTCACGGGTAAGTTATTCTGACCTTATCAGAAGTTACTTTAATAGAGCTGAAGTCAAGAGGTCGAAGCTAAGACCTCTGAAAGATCATTTCCGTCCACCAACAAGTGTTTCAAATAAGGGGATTCAAAAAGAGAAAAATACAAAAAAAAAAGAGGGATTCAAAAGGAAAAGACAAAAAAAAAGGAGAGAAAAAGAATATAAAAGAAAAAAAAAGAGAAGAAAAGAGAAAGAAAAATGGAAGCCAAAGAAAGGCACTAAAAAAAAAATCAGTCCAAGAAGAAACACAGTCATCCATCCATTCATCTCAGAGGGGTCTTTAGCAAAGACCGACAGCTCTATTATCGTAACTCAGGATAAGGGCTGAAAGATTGCCATCGGCCGGCAACGACGGATTCCCGACCTCTAGCCGCCGCAGTTATCCAAGGATTCAGAAAAAAAAGAAAAAAGAAAAAGAAAATGTGTGCCTAAACAAAGAGGGCGGAGTGAAAACCCGAAAGGGCGCTCCGAGTAAAAACAGTGGGCATACAGCGGACTCGGTGAAAACCTGAAAGGGCGCCGAGGGTAAAAACAGCATAGCTGCCAAGGGGCAGGCAAGATCAAACACCCGGGACACGGTGAAACCCAAAAGGGCGCCACGGGCAAAAATGACGGGAAAAGGCCGGCTGTAGTGAAAACTCGAAAGAGCGCTGCAGGCAAAAATGGCTCTAAAAGAAAAAAAAATTAAAAGTGCAGGTACCAAGAAGTCAGACGATTCAGATCGGTTCAAGCAGTGAAAGTTCAAGAACAAGAAGAAGTACAGTCAGGAACAAAGAGCTCTACAAACTCTGACAATCTCAAGAGGCAATAGTTTCCGTTGCCTACTCCTCTAGGGAACCAAAGGATCACGCAAGTCAAATCTCGAGACATCGGTCAAAGCATTGATCGAGCCCCAGTTCTGATTCCTGTATCCCGACACAAAATCCAGACACACTCACAAGACAACTCAAGGCACAGTAGATTTTCAAACAGTTTTCTTCTTTTTTCACTAAATGCATCATATTTCTTTTACACATATCATGTCAGCTTTTTCAAAAAAATACAAAAAAATATATGCATCATCATCAATCATATATGCAAAAAGGAATGTGCAGGTGGCCAACACAATCAATCTCTACCCTCCTCCTCGGTCACATCAGGTAAGTCCTCTGACTCATAAAAAGATAGCCTCTCTCTCAACCTGCTCACCTCCATACGCAGGTAATGCGCCTCATCGCGCTCAAGGGTACGGATCGCTGTCTCCTCATCAGACAATCTCTGATCGGCAGCCAATCTCCTCGACATCATCTCACAATGATACCGAAGTGCAGAGATCTCAGACAGCAGATGGCCATGAGTGGCCAAAAGGAAGCAAGGATCGATAAACGGGCGCTCCTCAAAAGGTTCATATGAACCAGATGAAGAGCCAGCATCTCCAAGGATATCCTGCTCATCCTCATCAACAGTCTGATGCCAACAAGGGATACGTCGATACAAAGACTGCTCAGCAACCTAGTACTGATATGGGGCGGTCGCCATCGGAAAAGTCTGCAGCTTAAAACCCAGCAAATCAGCAGTCAAGTAACTCGCCCAAGAACAATCAAACCGGATCCTAAAGTCAGAGGACCTAGATGGAAGTGCTCGACGCCCGTACCCGTGAAAGCAAAAAGAGGAACATCCTGCTCATACCCAAACTGCCGGAGGAACCGAATGGGATGATAAGAGAAGTAAGATCGAAAGCCTACCAACATCAGAGGAAGGCGGTGTGCATCGCAAAGCACTGGAGGAAGTGAAAGCCAAGATGACTCCCAACGAACGTTCCAGTCACGAAGTTCAGCAAACATTCTGCGATACAAGGGCTCGCTCATCCTAACTATATGAGGAAGAAACTCCATGATGTGTCGCATAAGGTCTGGGCAATGAGTGTCAGGAAAAGATACAGGAACGGTCAACGAAAGACGCTCCCATAGCCAGACCTGATCACAAAAAAGGAAAAGAAGTTCAGCTAAAGCAAAGCAATTCCTAGCAAAGCAAGAAGAAAAAGGATGCAGAAAAGATACCTGAAGAAAGGCACAACAGCCGCGAAGGATACGAGTGCGGCCCAGGGCGCAGTCAGTCAGCCCATTGAACAGCTCGGCCAAGGTAAGGGAAATGATCCCCTGCCGACGGATAGCTCGGCTCATCACCTCAAAAAGCAGAGGAGTCTGGGACATGCGCCATCCCGAGAACAGCACCTCAGCAATCAAGCAGAACATCAGTGCGTTCCGAGCAAAGGTAGAACCGGCCACACTCCAAGGACCCGAAAAAAGATCATACAATAAGTCCAAGGAGAACACTACAGCATCCTGGCCGGCAGCTGCAGGATGAACAAGATAAGGGATCCCAAACCAGTTATGCGGTGTGGCAGTCTTCGGCGATGTCTTCGGCGAGAAATACTGAGTATAATCCCAAGGAAGGCATGTCAAGCGTGCAAGCTCCTCCAAAGAGGGTCCCATCTCCATATCGTTGAACGCAAACAAGTTCAACGAAGGGACCCAGTCAATCAAGGCAGCTCCAAGCATCCTCCAATCAATATCAACCCTAGCCATATGGACCAGACTGCCAAAGCCATAGGACTCTAGCTCCCGAATCTCATAAACTGACAAGCTGTCAAGCCAAGCAAGCAGTCGTGGCGAGCAAGAAGGACGAGGAAGCAGCTGACAAGTCCTCACTGGTACCCCCTCCAGAACAAAAGGCCCAGAAATCAATGACAGCTCATCAAGGATCGGAAGGTCAACGGGCGAAGGAGAAGAAAAAGCTGGAAACCTCTGCAGACTCAACAGCCCCTGACCTGCCCGCAGTAACGGCTATGTCTGATATAGTCGCATCACTATCTGAAACTGTCATAACCTCAGCCGCATGGGAAGACTCACCCACCTCATGAACAGAGTGCGCAAAAGACCGACGATCAAAAGAAGGGCGATGCTCTCCATCAAAAGGGCTACCAGTAAAGATCACACCGCACATCGTGGCATCCTGACCAATCTGACCCTCAAAGAAAGCATCTGAACCATCCAGAAGGGTCCCGGCTACCCCGATCGAAGAATCAACAGCCAGATCCGGACCTGCGGCCCTCTCCAGTAGGAAATTATGAATCCAAACATCATCCTGGCCGATCAAAGTGATCATCGAGGCATCTGCACCGTCCATCATCAGGGGGACATCATCAATGATCACATCAAGACCACCCAAACAAGTGTACCGCACATCCCGGCCCTCATCAAGAGCATCCAAACCGTCAAAGGTATCGTCTGAACCATCCATCCCATCCAAGCATGAGATCAGCCCATCTATGTCCATCATGGTCCCATCACCTCCATCAATCACATCATCCATGCGGCCCATGTTCAAGGGATGCATAGCCTCACCTATGTCTCGTCCTCCCATCTCATCCATGCCATCCATTTCTCCCACAATCAAAGGCCTATCCAAATCTGGAATTACAGCCATTCCACCTTTAATAGAGCCATTCAAAGCTCTCCCAACAACCACCCCTAATTCATCATCAATACCCCTATTCAATGCTCCATCCCCACCATCAATCAAAGGCACCTCACCATCTTTAAAGCCTTCATCAATTGCTGCAACATGGGACCCACCAATCTCTCCAACAATGGCCCCCAAGCCATCATCAATGGCTGCCCAAGAGAGGATCAATAAAGAAAAAGACAAAAAGAGAAGGAAAGAAGGGACAAAAGGAATATTCATGGCTGCAATCGAACCCGGACGTGCAGGGAATGAGGAGACAAAGACAATGGACAGCAGAGAATGTCCGAACCAGAGCCAGCCTAGGCCGCTTAAGAGGCGAGCCTTGGGCGGCCTGCTCTGGGCCGCCCGTACGGACGCGGTTCCTCTCTCTCCGCGGGATTGGCTCCAGGGTTCTTGGTAGGTGAGGCTGACAGTCCACGTCAGCAGATGGCACTCCGTGGGCCGCCCAAGGCTCTGGTCCACTCCAGATTTCGACTGAGGCTGATCAAGATCATATAAAAGGTGCCCCACTGGTCCAATCATGAAGCAATGCGGCCAGAACATGGCTGATCAAGTCAAAGAGAGGGAATGGTGATCAAGTGGGGGCCACAAGCAATCCAAGTCATTCAAAGACTAGATCATCGTGATCTGAACCATAGAAAAGCTCGCATGGGTCATCAAACAACAAGATCAAAGGTTGGATCATCAAAAGAAGGGTCAGAATCCAATATTGAATCATCAAGTGGGCTCACAGGGCCAATCAAGCGATCTGAACCGTACAAACCATCATCCACACCATGAGAAGCCTTCTTAGCCTCACAAATCATCAAAAGAGGTGCCCCAAAGTAAAGCCAAGGTCGCAAGTGGGCCCATAGGGCCGAATCTATCAATCTGAACCATTCAAGGGCTAAATCATCAGGATCCAAACCATTGGAAGGCTTACACAAGTCAGGAAGCAGCAAGATCAAAGGCATGATCATCAAGAGAGAAGGCCGGAATCCAAGATCCGATCATCAAATGGCCCGCAGGGCCAAATCAAGCAATTCGGACCACTCAAATCACAGTCAGCCCCGTCAGAAGCCAAATAAAGTAAGGTAAGTATGCCCAACCCCAAAAACTAGGTCCGAAGACCTTAAACTACGTCGGGATCAATATCCCGAGGGATTTTCAATAAAAGCCGGTATCGGTCTTGATCAAGATCCGCTGATACCGGATATTTTCCAAAAAAAGAACAAAAAATAGGTTTTCCCTGGCATGTACAGTTTTTGGTCCGAAGACCTTAAACTACATCGGGATCAAGATCCCGAGGGATTTTTAATAAAAACCAGCATCAATCCCAGCAGTTCAGGCTAAGATCTGATGACTTGGATCATTTCTAAAAATCACAAAAAGAGTGTATTTTCAGCATGTACAGTTTCTGGTCCGAAGACCTTAAACTACGTCGGGATCAAGATCCCGAGGGATTTTTAATAAAAACCAGCATCGATCCCAGCCGTTCAGGCCAAGATCTGATGATCTGGATCATTTCGAAAACGAAAAAAAAAAAAGAAAAAAAAATGTGTTTGCCCCCTTTTGTACAGTTTCTGGTCCGAAGACCTTAAACTACGTCGGGATCAACATCCCGAGAGATTTTCAATAAAAACCAGTGTCAATCTTGACCGTTCAAAATTGAGATTTTATGACCTGGAACAGTTTTCGAAAAATCACAAAAAAAGAACGTATTTTCAGCATGTACAGATTTTGGTCCGAAGACCTTAAACTACACTGGGATTAATTTCTCGGGGGACCTTTTCCTGCTTTTAACTAAAAACCGGCATTAGCCTTGATCAAGGTTCGATAACCTGGATCATTTCAAAAAAAATACCAAAAATATTTTAAAGCTTTCCACAAAAACCAGCATCAATCTCGATCATTCGAGCTGAAATCTGGAACTTTTTCCAAAAAACACAAAAAAAATGATTTCCATCAATTTCAACTGCACAAATTTATCTTCAGCGGTTCGAAGACCTAAAACTAAACTGGGATTAACTTCTCGGGGGCTTTCTTTCCTAACCTGTTCCAGACATGGCTGACACTTGATCGTACGGGTGTCTGGAATCTTCTAAACAGGTAAAGGCTGAGGCGGGCAGAACTCCGCAATCCTGTTCAGTGTTAAATGCACCGTGATAGACAACCTTGATTTGGAAGTCGCTGTTGAATCTAACGGATGTTCCCTGTTCCTAAAACTCATGAAGGGGATTAAGGCTATTGGGAGGTGGAGCGCACCCTCACGGAATTGTGAGCAACGTAAGGCCCCAAACTGGATTGACTAAGGGAAATGTGAGGATGTGGCCCATTTTGTGGCCGAAGGAGTCCGTAAGACGATACGTGGTCTATGTGCATTGCACATGAGGAACAGGCAACTTTGTGGGTGTGTTGACTGAAAACCCTCAAGAATCTCCTCATCCGAAGATGTAAAACTACGGCACTTAACTGTGTGAGACTCGTCTTACTCGCTGACGTAAAATGGATCGGGTGCCTTACTAGCAGTAGAAGCTGGAAGTGGATGAAAATTCCATACTTTTTCCTGCATTTCAGAAAAATCACAAAATACAAAAACATTGCAAAATCATCTCTTCAAAAATCACAAAAATATTTCCCTTGCTTTCAAATCAAATATTTCAAAAATCACAAAAATATTTCCCTTGCTTTCAAATCAAATATTTCAAAAATCACAAAAATATTTCCCTTGCTTTCAAATCAAATATTTCAAAAAATCGCAAAATATTTCCCTTACTTTCGAACAAAATGTTATAAAAATCACAAAAATATTTCTCTCGCTTTCAAAGAAAATACTTCGAAAAACACAAAAATATTTCCTTTGCTTTCAAGTCAAATATCCTCGAAATCACAAAAAAAATATTTCCTTTGTTTTCAATAACCAATCTCTATCCTGACCACTCAGGTAAGGATTCGGACCACATATTTACAAAAATCATAAAAATTGTCATTGTCCCCTAGCACTACACTTCAGTAGTCTTGAACTCCACTCTCTTCACAATTTGGGATGACGGATCCAATCGCCCGCAAATTGGAATCTTGACTAAAACGGGCAACTAAACACCATCTCAATCACACGCATGCCCAGAAGAACATCTTGAAGTCGGATAACATCCTCGTACATTCTCATTAAGCAAAGAAACAACATCTTGAGACGATGGACCTGATCGACCACGGGTCAGGATCTTAACCAACCTGCTGACCAAACACCCGTATAAAAAAGAAAAAATCCCAGGGAAGCACAACCCTGGAAGCAATAAGCTCAAAATTCTCTGCATCTCCAGCAAAAGCAAAATCATCAAACTGAAAGAGAATGAGCCAAGCCATGCATTCATCATGCATCTCCATGCATCAGCATCCATCGCATCAATCATCATGTTTACCTGCTTTCAAAATAAAAGACGGTTAGCCAAAGACCCCACAGGCATCCCTAGTGGAGGCACGTGCAGACCAGATTTCCATTTCCAAAAGACAAAAAATATTTCTATTTGCAAATAAAAACCCCTCGGAGTATCACTCCCCAGAGTAGGTATCTTTTCAAAAAAACCAAAAAATATTTTCTCAGTAGAGCGTTCTGCCTCCAACACGCCGGGAGATCTTCCATATCTCTGGGTAGGAGCCAACGCAAAAATCAAATAAGATCCGATGTCTCGCGGTTTCCCCGGAGACCATCGGATCCAATGCACTCAAAGTACGGTCGAACTGAACTCCAGTGTCAGTGCGGTCAGTACCACATGCCAAGATACGAAAAGATGAAAGCCAAAAGGCTCGGTCACAGAAACCATTTGAACAGGTGGAAACGATGAATTGTAACCCAAGTATCAAAATCAGCAGATTGGGTGGAAAGAGTTCACCCGCACATACCTAGGCGTGGATGCCTGAAGTACCTTGACTGAGTCCAAGTCGGCGTAGTAGAATCCCGTAAGACTATCGGACGCAGGGCGTCTAACCACTTTGACAGTCAAGCGAAACAAGTACTCCTGGAGTGATCTGGGAAAACATCAAACATCACACAATCAGTCTCAGGGTCGGCAACCTCGTAAGACTACGGACGCAGAGGCTCTGCTGTACCTTTCCGATGTTAGTACCGATCGGGAATGGAAGGGTTGCGATTGGGTACCCAGGTTGTAGCAAACTGCAGGGACAATCGCAACGTTTTCTCCAAACTCCCGCGGTATGTGCGAGTTATCAATTTTCAGACAATCAACTGACTCAGATACAAAGGACAAACAAAGATTCCAGACCGTAATCAAGGAAAGAATGAATTACAAACCAAGCATCGAAACCAGCAGATCGGGTGGAAAGAGCCCACCCGCACATACCTAGGCGTGGATGCCTGAAGTACCTTGACTGAGTCCAAGTCGGTATAGTAGAATCCCGTAGGACTATCGGACACAGGGCGTCTAACCACTTTGACAGTCAAGCGAAACAAGTACTCCTGGAGTGATCTGGGAGAACATCGAACATACAATCAATCACAGGGTCAGTAACCTCGTAAGACTGGCGACGCAGAGGCTCTGCTGTACCTTTCCGATGTTAGTACCGATCGGGAATGGAAGGGTTGCGATTGGGTACCCAGGTTGCAGCAAACTGCAGGGACAATCGCAACGTTTTCTCCAAACTCCCGCGGTATGTGCAAGTGATCGATCTCCAAACGATCAACTGGCACAGATGCGAAGGCAAGCAAAGATTTCAGAACATGATCTATGAATGACCGGGTCAGAAGTGGGGTGTCCACTCGCTTTGGCATTCGGTTGCACGCAACCTCTGCCAAAGAGGGGCATCTGTAGACACCCCACCTTCGGCTACACTGTTGGTAGAGATAGCTGGATGAATGGAGGACCATACCCCCAAATCCCAAGTCCAAACTCAGCCAAACTCACCCTTGTAAGCCCCATTCCATAGCCCAGTTCAAGCCTGAACCCAGTCAACCCAATCCTAAACATCAGCCTGAAAAACCCCCCATAAGAAAAGTCAGTCAAAAAATCTCAAAAAAGTCAAACTCACTGAGTCAACCCGCTGAGTTAACCCGCTGAGTCAACCCGCTGAGTCAACCCGTCGAGTCAAAACACCAAGTCAACCCGTCGAGTCAAATCACCGAGTCAACCCGCTGAGTCAACTCACTGAGTCGACCTAGCGAGTCAAACAGCAGCCCCGAGGGTGCGACCGTACCTCGCTGGAAATCGAAGAACGGCCGTACGGGCGGCCCATAGCAGGCCGCCCAAAATTATTTACGTAAACTGCCACTCCTTGCTGCTATAAATACCCCCCTCCCCTTCTCATTTGGGCATCCCTTCAAGTCCAGCCAGTCCGGGTGCGGTCCGAGTCCTCCTTCACCCCTTAGCCCATTTTCCCACCAAGGAGAGCCCAAGTGAGGAGAGCCTAGCCCTGGTCCAGCCCAGCCTGACCACTGGTCCAAGCCTCGCAAGCCATCCAAGTCTTGATCCAGCCACTCGAAGCCAATCCTTGCGACACCTCCGTCCATCCAGCTACTCTTTTTCCAGCATCATCTCATTTGCATCTAGCATAAGTGCAACATTTACTTTTCACCCAACCCCCCTGCTTCACTGCAAGCACCTTGATTCTTCAAGCACACTGCATATGTCTTAAATTAAGCACCTGTCAGTTCGAGCGTATGCTCTGGGCTTGCCCGTTGTTGGAACCTGCCCATCAGAAACTCTTACTGTTCAGACCTGCATTCATGCTTCACCATAAAACACCTTGATCATTCAAGCACACTGCATACGTCTTACATTAAGCACCTGTCAGTTCGAGCGTACGCTCTGGGCTTGCCCGTTGTTGGAACCTGCCCATCAGAAACTCTTACTGTTCAGACCCGCATTCATGCATCATGTCATCCATGAGAATATACGAGGATTAAACTAGACTTTCAAGTATTCGATCGATTCTGTGAAGTAGAGACCGTACTTCGGTACGGGCAGTGTGTGGGGTGCTTAACCTCTTCCCACCCTGTAACCGTGATCCCTTACCTTGAATCTTTGGCCGCAGATCAAAAGGAGTCATTTTAGAGGAAGGAATCTTCGGATCCCCTTCTCTAACGTTTCTACAGGGTCTAGCCGACTGTAGATTCAAAGTAACTGGCTAGTGGCGACTCTGGTCTTATATAAACTCATTTAAACACATCCAGCTTAACACGACAACCAAACAAAGCCCTCGAGAACAAGGCAAGCCAGTGGCACAAACGGCGATTTCGCACTCACGCATCATCCTCTCCTTCTTTTCCCGAAAGGGGAAGGGACGAGAACAACGTCGTGTGGGAGCGCGGAAATGGCGATGGTCCACACTATAACAAAACATAGAAGTCGAGAGAGCCTTTTGAGAATGGGGGTGTGGGCCCCCTAAATCAACAATTGGGCCCACCCCTCAGCCGATTTGATCCGTTCACTTTAATCAAACAGTCATGAACCCACAATAGGGTCATTTAAAAAATTGGAGCTTTCTGTGCCCCACACCTGCATTAACGCTATGAGTTAATTATGAACTATTTCCTCCGGTGTGGTCTATTTGTGATGAATTTTGCCCTTAAACTTAGATGAATGGCATGAAATTAAAACCTCATTCATTCTCCAAGACTATCCAATAGGCCCCACATAAGACGTGGGATGAGTTCGATAGATGGGTCGCTTACACAGGAAAGGTCATTTAGTCGTTAGGACCATTGCCACCTCCATGGGATCTACTCCGGTGATCTTTCGGCGCACATCCAACATTATTTCCTCCATTCTAGTAAACTTCTGAGTATTTTTTTTTAAAGATTCCCAGCTACAATCTCCAACGTAGAAGCTATGGTAGCCAAAGGTGTGTTTAGGTCAGGATAATAATGTTTTTTTTTTATTGATGGGTATCAATGATGGGAGTTTGTGAAAGGGAGAAGGGTGTAGTGGTTCCCTTTATAATTAGTTTTTTGTTTTCTTATGGGTATGAAAGGTGAGATGTAACGCCCCAGATTTTCGAGATTTATTTGAAAATTTTTCAAAATTTATTTTTAATTTATTTTTTTTATTAATTATCGTACATTTACCGTTGATTTGTGAATAGCGGGACATCCGTAGGAGATCTGATAGGGGACCCTTTACAAAAGTTGCTTAAAATGATCCCATAAACATCGTAGAAAGATCAAATTTTAAAAATCACGCACTTTTCAGATAATTACGAAAATGCCATTAGTTAAACTTAAGTTAAGATGTCATTTTTAAGTATTATAGTTTCTGATGATCACTTTCACGTAAAACTCTGGATTTAAGCTTTTGGGCACATATTAACCATACATATCAAATTTCATCCCTTAAATCATAGTAGAAGTGGTTCGATTGTCAAATCAGCCCCTTAACCCTTGATTTTCATGTCCATCGAGTGAGGAAAGTAGAGGGTTAGTCGTAGTCGAATATTTCTCTTCATATGAGTGACTTGGATCGTCTTTATCATGGACCAATAGTGTGATTTGAGTGCCCCACCTTGATAAGCATCTTTCTTATGCGCGAAGTTATTCCGTTTTAGAAATTAATGAGTTACCAACTCTTTTTAAATCTGAACCTTTCAATTTACCCACTTCTCACCATCAATCGCTTCTCAAATTTGGACCAATTATTATACTCATAGGACTACGAGTTTACACAAAGTTTGGACCCCGATCTATAATCCTACACCATTGAACCACAAAGCCAGCCCTTTCCTTTTCCGCCAAAAGTTGAAATTTCAGATCTAGTCATTTCTCACCATCAATCAACTACTAAACTTTGTACAATTATTTGCCTATCATGACCATATATTTTTTCAAAATTTGGGCCCTAATCATCAAGTGTAGACCGTTAATTGAGATCAAGCCCATTTTAACACCCGTTAGGCCATTTTCAAGGATCAGCCAACCTAGAATGTGGATCGTCAAGAAATTTACGTATTCTAACTCTGTTCTTCGAGCTTAATAAGATGAATGGATTGGAATTGATCATAGATCATCCGAATATTGAGATTTGAGAAACCCACCTCAAGAGGTTGTTACACAAGACCTCGCGTGCACATCCCTCTCCATATTTCTACTACGCACCTCCAAATCCTTCTCCTAACCCTAGCCTCCATGCCCTAGAGAGAGAGAGAGAGAGAGAGAGAGAGGAGAGTTCTTTCTCATATTTTTCAGCGGCTAGGATCTTCTACAACCCTCTTCTTCTAAGTCCATCCTAAGGTGAGGATTTTCCTTCAAGCCTTTCATTAATAATATCATGATTATCATAAGATTCTTTTGTGGCATGTGAAGTTGTTTTGTTTTGAATTACTTATCCATATAACATGAAGTTTGATGTGAGATTTGTAATGAATATCATTATATGGTGATGTGATTCTTTTTTTTTTTTTTAGATTTTTGACTAAGAAGCATGTGTATTTGTGTTATTTATTTTTGTGAAATCTATGCCCTTATTTTCTTAGTCCATATATTACAAGTAATATTGGTTTTCATATTGTGATATGAAATATGTGTATAAGATCATCATATGGCAATCCCATTATTGTATACTCTTTGTCCCTAAGTTGGTAAAATTATTCGATGTAGAGAGATGGAACCCGTGAGAGGTGTCCATGATGGAAGAATATATCTTGACTTAACTGAGAGAATGAAGTGATTGTTTGTTAATGGATCCTTACATGTACATGATGCTTGATTTGATCCATTTACAGTACATGGGTATTTTAATGAATTTGGTCATGATGTACAACATTGGCTTTTTGGGACATGATGGAATCATAAAACGGGACAATGAGTGGACACTAATGGTATACAAATTCTCATGAGCCGGGGTTGGTGCTATGGACACTAATCCCGTGCTGTCGGCCTATGCTGGGTTGCTTGCGACTCCCCATAGTGACCATTGAGTTTTATTTAAATCGGTTGTATGCGAAAACACTTAAATAAAGGTGAAACTAAAGTCATGCATTCACTTGGCTCCATGTGGGTGTAAGGAATTGAGAATAGGTTAGAGCGTCCTACTTCTCCTGTACACTGTCACGTGTAGATTTGAGCTATGAGCGTCCCGTTTCTCACGTGGTCGGGCAAAACTATGGGCTTGTGCGTCCCAGGAACCTCTGATGACTAGTGGCTAGCATGAAGTCGTAACAGGGAGTCTCCCACTTCATGTATTGTGATTCTAGCCAGGGTGCCTTAGCTAGAGCATGCATTCCATGCATCGCATTAACAATGATTTTTAGTTGGTTGTTTTGATTTGATTAAATGATAATATACTGCTTGCGTTTACTATGTATCATTATTATTATTCTTGATTATCTTGGAGGAAATATTCCCCACTATGATAGCGTTTAACGCTATCCCAAACACAATTTAGATGATGCAGGTGAAGATCCAGGTATTGAACCCGATTTTTAAGGAAAAGAGTTCGATGGTTCGTACGATCACATGGCGGATGACGATGTTAGAGAAACATAATTGATGTTATCATTTATTAAATATTTCTTTTGAGTAGTTGATACATTTATGGAATTGTAATAAGTCTTCAAGAGAAGACATGGTTTTGTATTTTAATTAATCAGTATAGATATTGGTTGGTTCCCTTATTTAAACATTGATGATGACGTAGTAAGTTTGATAGAATAATATGATAATTGTTTCCGCCATTGTGCCTGAATGCTATATTTTATTATTTGAAAAATTAGTTATTCCATAAATTACTTGGGAATTCGACCGTCGTGTTATATACGAGAGTCGAAGATCTTAGGTCGTTACATGAGAGTTTATGAAGGGGATAAATTTTGTAATGAAATAACGTTGTAAAAGATGAATTTTGAAATGAAAGAATATTATAATGGATGAATGTTGTAGTGGAACCATGTTGAAATGGATGAACGATCATAACTGTCATAACTCCATGTGAGTTGCAGATGCCACAAAAATGGGCCCACTTTTGGGCAATCAAATGGAGTCCAAATGAAGTAATTCCAAATCCATTTGAAAGTTCAATAAATTACCTTTTTAATAAGTACAAGATGTCCCAAATTAGAAATATAATGAGGGAGTTATGACCATTTTCGTCAAATATGTGAACTACAATGAGTATAGACGAATAATAGTGTCTTTGGGCCCACTTTTGGGCAATCAAATGGTGTCCAAATGAGGTGATTCCAAAACCATTTGAACGTTCATCAAATTACCTTTCCAACAAGTATAAGATCACCCAAATAGGACTATAAAGAGGGAGTTGTGACTGTTTTCACCGATACACACTGACCATCGCCGATACACACTGACCACCGCCAATGCTCACCGACCATTGCTAATACTCACCATTCGATTGCCTAAAAGTGGGCCCAGAGTCACTATCATTCATCAATACTCACTATCGTTTGTAGATCTGACGAAAACGGTCACGACTCTCTCGTTACATATTTGATTTAGGTGATCTTGTACTTGTTGGAAATGTAATTTGATGAACTTTCAAATGAATTTAGAATTACTTCATTTAGACACCATTTGATTGCCCAAAAGTGGACCCATTTTTGTGAGATCTATAACCCACATGGAGTTATGACAGTTATGACCATTTATCCATTTTAATATTCTTCCGCTACAACATTCATCCATTACAACATTCATCCATTTCAATATTCATCACATTCATCCATTACAATATTTATTCATTTCAAAATTCATCAATTACAACATTCATTCATTACAAAATTCATCCCCTTTATAAACTCTCACCTTTCATACCTGTAAAAAATAATTATAAAGGGAACCACTACACCCTCCTCTCTTTCACAAGCTCTCATCATTGATACCTACCAACAAAAAAAAGCCATTGTTATTTCAAACTAAACCCACCTTTAGCCGTCATAACTTCTACATCGGAGATTGTGGTTAGTGTTCTACATTGTTTTTGACAAGCCTTGAAAGGCTAATGGGAAAGGGACATGTGGCGTTGTTGGATGAAGAAGTAGTGTTTGTACGTGCAAAGGAGATTCAGTGGCAGATTTTGTAGAAACACAGATGGCAGCTCTCGAGTATGCCATGATGAAAGTGACTGAGCAACACGAGAGCGAATTAGAGAAACAAATAAAATGACAGTATGTGAAGTACGCTGTTCAGAAGAGAAGGACCTAGAAGGGTTAATCGTGGGGAAGACGGTTCTTGTAACCATCATTATTTAGAGGATTCTTGGCTCTATGGGAGTCTATAAAAGCATAAGAGTGTACCAGGGTAAAGGGTCCAGCACCAACTAAATCAAATCAAACAAGCATACTTTTCTTTCAAATTACTATGCTCATTAGCATTTTGCTCTTGATATTCCTTAATGTAATCTGCATGTTCATTTCCCTTGACATAATCCTGCTTTTTACATTCCATAACATAAGTTTTGAATTTACATTTTGTAGCAATAAGCCCATAGCGGTAATCTGGTAGTTGATAATTATAGTTGTACTCGAAGTCTACACTTATACGCTGGGCATAACTTAATGAATTTGCAGCCTGTCTCTCGTGGGCGATTGTAAGTGTTTCATTTTCTTATTTTGCTTATGTTAAAAAGTCTTTTCGTACAGAAGGCAAAAGTGTGACCTATTATTGGAGGACGAACCCTACCCTCCAAACATGGCTTGAACATTATTAACAGTTGTTTGAGTGGTTGATTAAGTGGCCGATATTCACAAAATTTGATCATATACGGTCAGTTGCGACGTATTTGTCTATCTTGACGCTTGGGGTCAAAGTTGTCCGGTTGAAATCAAGCTGTACAGTCAATTATAGCATGACCAGTACACGTGACTGAAAATAACGAGCAACAACTGAAAATCTTCAAAAAAAAAAACATTCAAAAGCTCGCTGCAATGGAGGGAATGACGCCGGAAGTTCGCCGGAGTGGGTCTCACGGAGGTGGTAATGGTCTTAATAACCAAATGTTATTTCTCGTACAAGGGACCCACTATTGAACCCATCCCACATTTCATGTAGGGCCCATTGGATTATCTTGAAGTAGATCCAAGCTGTCCACAGAATGATGTTTTAATTTCATACCATCTGTCTAAGTTTGATGGCAAAACTCATCACGAATAGACCACATTAGAAGAAACAGTTCAGAATTAACTCACAGTGTTAATGCTGGTGTGGGAAAAAATACCCAATTCTCAAATGATCTTCCCGACTTCCACATTCTAGGGAAAAAGGCTGGGCGGATGGCCATTTTTGTATGGAAAAAGCCAAATATAGTACGCAAAAGGTTATAAAAAAAGCTTCCAATATAGGGCTAACATCACAATAGAGTAGTTACTGGAGGACTTTATCAACTAATACCCCTACGTAGAATGAGAAATCTCCCAACGGAGGAGCTATATCACAAGTTGTGAAACAATGATACTTTCCCTCCAACATGACAAATCCGCAGAATATTCACGCCGTGAAAATGGTGGGACACACAATAAATACCACCTGACATGAAAATCAGGACAATCCACACAACAACGTCAAAATCAATGACAACCAAAGGTACAAACCAGCTTACTTTTGTATCCTGCTCTTAATGACTATATCTGCCTAATTCTCATGTTTGATGATAATCACGGTGTGACCCAAATTTTTTGGCCGATTGGATAGTCTAAAAAATTCGACATGCCTGTGGAAAAAATGGCTGTATAAGAACTTCTGATACAGCCGCTGTATATGATAATTTCTCAATATAAAATTCAAGGTCTGTATGGTAATTTTGTATCGGTAGAAAGAGACCGTAGCCACGCGGCGTCTCCTGAAGGCTTCCCGAGAAATATGACGTGGGTGTTAAGGGAAATGTTATTTGGTACTTTGTTGGTGTATGTAGATCCATACTCACACATTTTTCTTCTACAATCAGAACTGTGGGGGTATGGGCCGCGGGACTGCATAAACCATCCACAATGTGGTGTGGGTATGCACACTAATAATTTCATTCTTCCATGATGATTTATAAGATCTTCTGCTCATTTTTTTTGGTTGCAGTGGGGGCCATGCTCATTGATCTACGGACTAGGATTGTTCACTGGGCCGTGGTTTCAGAATTGAAAACTGTTCAGTTAACTGACTCCATTCTTGCCCTTTGATCGTTTGGATTACTTTATGACGGGACCGTTCCGGAAATTTCTCCGTACCTATCTATGATATATGGCCGCGGTTGAAGGGCTGCAATCTTTGAATCTCTAGGCTTTTTAACCAACATCCGGGCGGCTTAGGTGGATCCCTGACCGTGGAGTCCACTGTGTGATGTGTGTCTGACATCCACACCATTCATCCTATTTTGAAAACTCATTTTCAAGCACGATAATAAAAAGTAAGTAGATTCAAATCTCAAGTAGACCATGATACACTAAACAATAGCACTCAATCATTAAAAACTTCTTGTGAGCCACAAAAGTTTTAAATAGAGCTGATATCTGTGTGGTCTCTTCATTGAAGTCTTTTTGACTTCGTCAACAGGTTGGATGGAAAATAAACATTCCAACATTGAAGTTTTTAATGATGAGGATTCAATCACTGCTGGTTCAAGTGGTATGTACCATCTAAAATTTGGATCGGCTTCTTTTTTGGGATTATGCTCTAAAATGAGCTTTCAAAATGCATTAAAAGGAATATATGTAAGGCATATGTATCAAAGTGGTCCTACAGTTGGGGATCCACCCAAACCATGCCCCGAAAATCCGATCCAATGAGGCAAATATCGAATCAACGTTTCTGATTGGCCCCAAATGTACGGATTCAGGCGGTAAAGCAGACAGCACAGCAGGTTTCCGCATGAGAAAGGAACCTATATAATCCATCTCGGTGAAGATCAACTGTTCGTGGGACCGCTTGATAAAACTGCCGTAGGAATGTATTCCAATCATAAGCATTCAATTTGTGGGCCGCAGTAAAATTCGTCGACATCGGTGAACCATGGCTTCACTTGGATGAGAGGAAGAGAGAAAAAAACAACTCATCAGCAAACACAACCGTTTTCTTACGGGATAGATTCCCGTTCATACGATGGGCTATGCAGAAGGTAAACACGTACAGAAAATCTGCTACATCGAGTATTTCTCAAACCATATTTTGGTGGCTAACTGATCTACGAATTTTCATTTTCCAACCGTGAATACCTTTGAGAACGCACTCATCAACGGTCCATCTCATCGTCTAAAGAGTACGGATCACCCGAAACACGGGGCGGCATGCACGTAATCAACCGAGTCAGCAAACGTACGGTTAAGATTGCTGATGAGCAGAGAAGCCGGTGATTCCTCGTATGTATGTATGTACAGTCGACCAAGGATCCTATAATTCCTCGTCTGCGCGAGTATGAAATTACTCCTCTGCCTTCTTTCTCTCTCCCTATTGCCCTTGGGATCGGCGGGTTTTTGTTTCTTTCTGAGGTAAAAAGGAAAGGAAAAGAGAAGAAACGCTCCTCCTCCTCTGTTTATATATCTCTTCCCACGCCTTCTCTCTCTCTCTCTCTCTCTCTCTCTCTAAAACTAGGGTTTTTCTTTTCCTTAATAGAAAGGAGAAAGCTCGAAAGGTAAGCTTCCATTCTCCTCTCTCTTTTTCAATTTGCCCTAGAAATGTTCCTTACCATTTTTTCCCCAATCCTTCTCGATCCGTTCTCTATCGAGTCGGCCCTTATTGTCGATTCCTCGACAAGATTACATTCTGTATTTCAAATCGGGCGGATTTCATTACCCATTTGTTTTGTTTTTGTATTTGTTTTCAGGCTTCAAATGGGCGTGGATTTTGGATTCTCGTAGATTTTTTTTTTTTTTTTTTTTTTTTTGTGGGAATTTAGGAAGGCGGATTCAGTGGGGCGGGTTGGATAGTCATGACCGATTTCCAGCAATTGCAGCAAAAGCAAGAGACGAACGATGTCCATGCTGAGTTCCGGCGCGGGCTGGAGGAGCTGATGCGGGGCCACCTCGACGATTGCATGTCGCTCACCTCGTGCAGCTCCTCAGCCCGGGATCAGGAAGACGATGATGAGGACGGTGATCAGCTCGTCCGTCGCCGCCGCCGCTCGGATCTCGAGGGTGATGACCTTGCAGAGTCATCTGCCGCTCGGAGGCGCCACTCTCGCATCCTGAGCCGATGGGCCGCCCGCCAAGCGCAGGAGATGATCACCACAATCGAGAGGCGGAACCGGGAGTCGGAGCTCATGGCTCTCGCCGGCCTACACACCGTTTCCATGCTCGATTCCTCTTTCCTGAGGGAGTCACAGTCGCCTACGTCCCGCCTGCAGGGGGCTGTCGAGAGGCCACCCACCCAAGCTTCGTCACTCCTCCAGATGTGGCGGGAGCTTGAGGACGAGCACATGCTCAACCATGCCCGGGAACGGGTGCGGGGCAGGTTGAGGCAGCAACAGAGCGCAGGGTCAAACAATGACGTTTCTAGCGTGATCGCATCTGAAAGCCGGGCCAGTGTGCCCCAGGGCAGCTCTGAGGATGCGAGCGAGAGTGAGAATGAGTATGGGATCTGGTCCCAAGGCCAATTAGGGTCGCAGAATGATCGTGGGGACAACAATTCTAGCAGGGAACAGTCTCCTGATCTCGGAGAAGGCGAGAGGGAGCGAGTGAGGCAGATTGTTCGTGGATGGATGACGGACAGTGGGATGAGTGACCATGGATCTCAAGTTTCTCAAAGGAATGGCAGTCAGAGGGCAGAATGGCTCGGTGAAACCGAGCGGGAGCGGGTGAGGCTTGTGAGGGAGTGGGTCCAAATGACAAGTCAGCAGAGAGATGCCCTTGCCAATAGAAGGCAGGAACAAGCCTTGGGACCTGGTGTGCAGGTTGATCAGGTTCGGGATGGGTTGGTCCATGCTGACCAGGATGAAGGCCAGCCAGAGCATATACGTCGGGACATGCTAAGATTGCGGGGCCGGCAGGCACTCATTGATTTGCTTGTGAGGATTGAGAGAGAAAGGCAAAGAGAACTTCAGGGCTTGTTGGAGCATAGGGCTGTTTCAGACTTTGCTCATCGCAACCGCATTCAGGTCAGTGGCCTATGCCTCCTACCTTCTGTCCATTTTCCCTCAAATTATGCACTTGCACTTGTTATCTCTGTTTTAAATAAAAGTGCAGTATGACTTTTCTGGAGGAAAACAATATGCATTTTATTTACCATATACTAATTGCATGATGGTACATGGGAAACGGGTCTGATTTCACCTCGTCAGGAATATTATTGTTCTAGATTTTTTTGAGTTTATTGATCTATATATTTATTATCCAATATGTGCAAATGATGTACTATTGGAAGATTAATAAACGAATTAAAAAAAAATGTGCTTTTTGGTTCGCCCAGCAGCCACACACGAGGACCCATCTTTCTTTGATCCAGGTTGTGAAACCCATCCTGAATGAGTCATGCCCCAAAAATCACCCTCATTGGAGAACCCTGCCCAAATAATCAGCTGATTTTTTCTCATTGAATGTGGATACTTGATTAAACCATCCATTTGCAGGCACTTATCAGAAAATATCATCCAATGGATGGTGTTTTTGAGATATGGCCCACTTATTACAGAGCCCACTTGATAAGCTGCCTGAAGTCCCCCAAGTGGTAGACCCCACACAGTTGCTATGCGAAATAAATAATGCAGTCGAATTTAGTTGCGTGCCATGTAATACCTATATGGAAAGTGAGAGTCATTTGCAAGGTCTAGTTCCCCTAAAGTCTAGTTTATCTTAACAATTTTTTCATTGTTTACTTTCTTTGCCATTTATGTGATGGCTCTGAAACATTCATTTCGTGTAATTACTCGGCCCTTCTAAAGTATATGAGTAGAAAGGTAAATGTCACTGAGACCCTTTCTTGGAGGGTTGTTTAGGGACAGCAATGGAAGGGCTACCTGCTTCCAACTTTTCTTTTAAGTATTAGTTTTTGCTTATTTTGATTTACTGACTTATTTTTGCCACTATCTTGTTTTCTTGGCTTTTGGTTAGGATGAAGAAAGTTATGCTAGTTTCATTCTTTCATGACTTACATTGAGGTTGGTTAGGATGAAGAAAGTTATGCTAGTTCCATTCTTTCATGACCTACTTACGTTGAGCCTCTGATGAAAAACCTGAACCGGTGTTCAATTCAGTTGGTTGTTATGGATTCTGTGATCATGACAACTGAGCTTTTTTCTACTTCTTTGCAGATTCAACTAGAGGGATATCTTTATAAAATGATAATAAATCTAAAAAAATGTCTCTCCATGGCCTGCAGTTCTCATATTGTTGGCATAACCTGTTAAAGTTTCTTTAATAATGGAAATCTATTCTATTAATGAATGGTTAAAATTAATCCAAAAGAAAGGAGAAGGCAACAAAGAGGCTAATAGGGGGAACAAATTCCTAACTGTTAATGACCCTCTTATAACTGCATTTTAAATGAGTGAATCTGCGACCCCACTTGCTCTCTAAAACAATGGCAAATGGTAGATCCAAAGATGACAAAATATTGCCAATCTTATTGGAGATAAAAGACAAGCTCCGTGGTTCCAAATGCAGATGCTAAGCTTAACTAATGCTGTTTGGGCAATCTCCTTCCACAATTAAGGCTGTGGAGAAGGACGAAGCAAAGAGATGAAGTCCATTATGAACAGCGTAGTCTTCCCCTTCACTGGAGTCTCTGTGACCTCATGGCCATGATAAACCATCTTCAATTTGCCTTCATCATTCCTAATAATGTCATCAATGGTACCAATGCTACCAGGGCCCAGGTTGCCAAGAGAGCCACCCAAGAAAAAAATCATCCCCGAGTCCTTTGAAGGAGGAGCACACCAATTGGGCTCATGCTTCAATGTCTAGGCCTGTAAGCAATTGTTCTCTTTGCACTACCGAAGAAAATCACTAAATGATGCATCTAGAATCTTCTTCAAGACATTTGCTCCTTCAAACAAGGAAGAAGGAGTCTTGTTGGCTTAATGAGAATTTAGAAACTCTAGACGAATGAAACATCTATTAAGACTGATAAATTGTATTTCTGTATCACGCTTTCATTATTTTCATAATCCATCATCTTTGTAATCCAGTTATCTGCTCCTATAGTTGCCCATCTGCCTACCATAGGGAAGTGATGCTTGCAGGGTGTTCCATAACGGTAACGGTGGCCGTAACGGCCACCACCGTTACTGTTATGATACGGGCCCGTAACGGCCGATACAGCCCTTTTTTATTTTCTGAAAAAAACTGTTACAGGACCGTTATGGGACCGTTACGGTCCGATACGGGGCCGTTACGGTCTGTTTCAGGCCGTTACGGGACCGTTACGACCTGTTTTTTCTGTAACGGCTGTTTCGACCCCGTAACGCGTCACGGTTATGACTGTTTCTGTTACGTATAGGCCGTACCGTTTTGGGACACCTTGGATGCTTGTGTTTCTTGATAGAAATAGTTAGACATGAATTCTGTATCATCTTGTGTCAATCTTATATGATGTGATTTTCCAGTCATTACTCAGAGGTAGATTCTTACGAAGTGAAAGATCTAATGACGATGAGAGACCACCTTCAGTAGCAGCAAGAGAACTAGGTCAATTAAGGCAACGACACACAGTCTCTGGTTTGAGGTAAGAGTTACTTTTATGCCTTCTTCTGGATTTATGCTATTCTTTCCTCTTCTATTGGTAGGCTGGAATGCGATTGGGCCATAATAACATGGCATACAGAAAAAAAAGGCACAGGAAATGTTCATGTTTAATTCGGTCTTGATTGTTAAAAATACGGTAAAAAAGGGGGAAAGCCAATAATTTGGAGAATGAAAAGTTTGGGTTTAACATGGTTTGGACTAAAGAAAATGGAGTAAAAAAATGGCACATGTGCATACATGTGTCAATATATTATATATAAATAAGGTTAAAGTAGAAAACTTAAATTAAAGTAATTAGAATTTCTATATGTTTGAACGTTAATGTACAGTTGAATGGTGTTCTTTTCCTATCTCAAATTCTTCCTTACTGATCCACATATATATCAGCCTGTCTCTACTAAAATTCTTCACTTTCTACTCAATTTTATCAATAGCTGGTGGCCAATCTCAAATTTCTAAAGCAACCCCAACAGGTCTTTTTTTTTTTTTTTGGGGGTGGGGGTGGGGGTGGGGGTGGTGTGGTTAATAAAACGCGTGTTATTGAAAAAAGCACGTTTTATTCGGTTTGCTGACAAAAGAATGAGTTTATTTTTGCATATCTTTGAAAGTATACAGTTTTAAATGTTTGATCAATCCCGCTTTGCGGGTTCTTTAATAAAATCGTTATCTTTAAAATAAAAAAAAAATGTTTGATCAACTATATGTATTTTTTGTTTTTTTTTTAATATGGAGTTTTCTTGACAAAGGTTTGGGCATTTCTTTTTCTGTTTGACCATTTATCATGTTTACTTCTCTTGTTTACCAGAGCTGCCCTTGGAATGGTTAACATTGTTAGGGATGACTTAGGAATAGTTGTGTGCATTAGGGTGGTTTTGTACGTTCTAGGAAAAATGGTTAATTTTTTGACACATCTAGAAGCAAACCTAAGACAGTTTTATGTGAACCTAAGAGAGTTTTATTGTTAGGTTGAGGAATCTGTCAGTTGTATATTTATTCATTGTTAGGTTGCTCATGCCATATGGACCCACTTTTTTGACCTATTCAATACTTATTGGGTTGTAAATGCATCCATTTTCATGTCAAATGGACGGCTAGTCCTTTCCAACCCTGCAATTCAACAGCTTGTATATTTATTCATTGTTAGGTTCCTATCTTACGGAATAATGTGGGGGCGGTGGAGAAAGAAATTCTAGGATTTCTGATGGAAAGGTCCCTCAAATCAGATCACTAATCCAATCAATTTCCTTGTTGATATTTGGGCGGGTTCTCTTAGGTCTTTGAAAGCCTTAATGAATGTTGAAGCACTTGTCTAAATTTAGTTGCTAATATAAATAGGAGGTAGCTTCTCTAGCGACCTTGATTAGGCTCCTTTTAGCAACTTCCAAATTCTTCTAACAAGTGGGGAAGAGCCCGACAATCCTCTATCCAAATGCTGGAGATTGTGAATTTTCTAAATCTTCTTCCGGTGCAAAGAAAAGCATGAAAAAAAAAACTCAAGCACTTTTTATTTCCAAGATATTGTAATGCTTTTGATGTAGGACTGAATGATCTAACCTAATATGATGCCATGAAATTAAAAGACAGATTAACTAGAGCAATGAAACGACAAAATAAAGCTGATTTACCATAAATTCAGAAATTTCAGATTCATGACATGTCCAAATTCACGCCTACGACAGTCCTGCAATGCGAATCTCATAAATTATCGATTAACTGGGACCTATGGGAGATAGAACCCCCATCCTAGCATATGGTTAAATCTGAATTCAATGGAAATCATGTGTCTTGTAAGAGTTTTGATGTGTTAGGGTTGTTTAAAGTCTAGTGAATGTGGGAAATGGGTTTGGGGTATCTAGGCTTAGAGGAATTAAGATTTGAAATATTAGGATTGAAGTTTTGGGAGGATTCGGTTTAGGATTTCAGATGTTGGGTTTAAGGAATTTAGGATTTAGGGTTTCTAGAATTAGTAATATGTTTTTAGGTTATGGGAATTAAGGATTTATGATTTGGCCAAGGGAGTTTCAGATTTTAGGGATTGGATATCTAGGGTTTTGATAATCAAGGGGTGGAGATTACGATTTTGAAAATTAGGGTTTGGGATTCTAAAATCTAAATAAGGGTTTTAGAGTTAGGATAGAAATGAGGGATAGTGAATAGAGGGGAATGGAGGTGACGAAGCAAGAGGGAGAAGTGGGAAGGGAAGCGTCCGTATGGACAACTCCACATGTGTGTCGGTACGGCCGTACAGACACGAGTTTGGGCCTTGGGTAATTTGGGTTGGAGTGGATGGGTTAGGGTTTGGTTGGGAGGGATTTGGATGGGTTAAGGTTTGATTGAATGTGGGTTCTAGGGAGACAAGAAAATCAAAGAAGAGAGAGATTGGGAAAAGTAGCGAAAGAGAAAAAAAAAGGGAATGAAGATAATACCTTAATGAGAAGAGAGAAAAGTAAGATAACTAGCGAATCCGCGGCTTCGCATCACCAATTCAATCACAGGATGAAATTTTGCTCAATCTCAAAGCAAAGGAGAGAAATCTCTTTCATTCATAGCATGCATAATGGCTAGGGTGGGGACGTCTAACTCTTTATAGTCTTAGAAAAGACCTTTTTACAAAAAAGGCACTATTAGATAAGATTCTCAACATAAAGACGCTTAATGAATTAAAAGTTGTTTCTAACTCTACAATCTCAACACAAATATGAGCTATACAAAAAAATAACGAAACATATAAACAAACTTAACAACTAAATTATTTCGTGGCCCATGGGGGTCCACGATTAAGATGTTCGTGATAATTATCCAACGGTCCAATCATCATGTACACTCGATCCAACGGTTCAATGTGTTTATTAAGCTCATATATACAGCCCACGTGCATCTTTCCAGTGTGAGGTCCTCAAAGATGCACAAACATGCACGTGGGTTCTTCAATGTGGTTAGGAATGTGAATTGGGCCAAGCCCCATGTAATGGTCGTCCTTTGATATGGTGCTCGAATGTCCTCATCAATTCCCATCGGATGAGGAGATTTCGCCTCTGGCGAAATAAAGCTGTGGTGACACTCAAGGAGATCCGGGTCTCATCACTGAAGCTCTGCCTTTGTGATCCACGTACGATCTGACTTTGGTCTGCCCTTCTACTTGACGAGGTACTCCTGATAACTTCCATGTTATGTGGAATTTACTTGCTCATCTCTTGGTAGGTGTGTATGGCAAAAGAGGTAGATGCTAGGAAGAATAGTCGGGTATAGACCAAGGGTCATGGGACTGGTCAGGAGGGATATCATCAAGATTAAGGTGATGATCTGAATAAAGGCTAATAAGGGTAGATGTTGGACCCTTAAAAGACACAAGTTCTTCTACATTGAATATAGATTTAATACCCAAGTTAGGTGAAAGATCTACAACATACGCATTTTGTACCAAATTATTTAGTATCGTATAAGGTTTTGCACTACGGGCTTGTAGTTTCTTAGTGGCTCCTTGCGAAAACCGTTCAGGCCTTATATGAACCATCACATAGTCACCTACCTGAAACTTTCTGAACCTGTGATGAGAGTCAGCAAATATCTTGTATGTTTCATTGTTCATGTTAATCAATTTTCTAATTTCAACATGCGAATCATGGATATGACGTGTAAATGCATTTGCGGACTCTGACGACCTATGCGAGACTAACGCGGGAATAAGATCAATAGGCTTCCTAGGCTCATCTACTTGCCTTTCCAGATCTGCTTCCTCCGCGGGACTCGTTTGTTCGTGAGGAAGGTTTGGTAGAGTCAACCCTGAGGACAAGATCTAGGGCATGTCGAATGTCCTGCACGGGTGTTAGCTCATCCGTTATGTCCCTTGGGATAACATCACTAGACTCCTCCAATATTGGACTCACCTCAGGTGGTAAGTCTACACTACCCTCGGGTGTAATCTCAGGTGGCGTCTCCATACTAACCTTAGGTGTCACCTCACTTGCCATGTGGGCATACACCGTCAAATCAGCTTTAGTTTCCCATTCAAACTCTTTGGCATTTGTAATAGGGAGAGAATCAAGTTGGAATTTCCTCACATCTCAGGATTACGTTTCTTGACGCCATCCTCCTTTTCGGGGTGCTTTTGGGTGGGAGATGATTCAATTTTATCCTCTTACCCTCATGCATAAATGAACACGTATTCAAGCGATCGAATAATGTCACATCGTGATCATACAACCAGGGTCTGCTTAAAATGATGTGGCCTACATCCATTGGCAAAGCATCACACCACGGCGTGTTCGTATAGGAACCAAACTGGATGGGAATTGCAAAACATTGAAAAATCGGAATCGAAGACGCATCAGCCCATGAGACTCAATAGGGCTGAGGGCATAGATATGAAAATCGGTATCGTATTGGCCGATGCGGCCGTATCGTATTCGTATCGGCCGGATATGATACGCGATACAGGGTTGTATCGGCCGTATCGGAATCGGTTGGACCGTATCGGTCCATATCGGCCCGTATCAACCGATACAGGCCGATACGCCCATAAAATCCCAAATTTGATTTTTTTTTTTTTTTTCAACCGAGACCCCCCACACCCCCCTTTTGTCGGGGGCACTTAGAGGCCTAATACAATAAATGTTAGAGGTGGGCCTCACATTCAAGCCATCGCTCACTATGGTCCACCTAAGATTTAGATATGTTTGATTTTTCATACCCACCCTTAAAATGAGTTGGCAAAATAATTGAGATGGGCCCCGCATTTAGGGCCTCACTCACTAGTGGTCCACCTGAGATATGGATCTATCTTATTTTTGGACCATGTCATACAATGAGTTGGTAAAACGGATGAATGACATAGATATATAATACATAATACATGCATCGAGGTGTACCCATGTATTAATTCAAAATTAATTAATTAAATTATGGACTGTGTTGCTAAATGGATGATTGATATGTTTTTTTAATTTTTCTTATCTATGTATAATTATTTGTTATTTTTTATGATATTTTTATGAAAATCTAAAAAAGTCTTACGATTTACGATACAACATGATTCAGACAAGAAAACGATTTACGATTTGACAACATTGTGAGATTTAACTAATTGAAGCGAAGTGGACCATTATGGGAAAAATCGTAAAGAAGGGTAAACCTTCACTTTCTTTTTTATATTTTCATCTTCGTTTTGTTGTATTTCCAATGTAATGGGTCATTGTTCACCAAATCATGTTTGATTTGTATTCAATTAGAGCCCATTTAGTTGACTTTCAACAAGTCAAATCAACAGACGATATTCTCATCAAAAGAATGATCCGATACACCATTGAATACATGGTCAAAACACAAAAAGTAATAATAGATTCGTGAATATCTCATTTTTTCCTATTTTTCTGATAGTTTTTCATAATTTTTTGCTTCAAAAATAATTTTGACCGATATGGGCTGATACGGCCCCGATTTCGATACGCGACGCTGCATCGTATCATTTTTCCACGGGACCGATACGGTGGCCGATACCGTCATTCAGAACCATGGCTAAGGGTGAGGAACGACTATCAAACCTAAGCGATCCACGATGCTAGTAGAGACCACATTGGTGCAACTGTCATTATCAATGATCACCTTGTAGTTTTTGTCACCACACTTGGCATAAGTGTGGAAAATTGAATTCCTGTGCCAATCATCACTTTCTACAGTCTGGCCTAAGGTGCGTCTAACAACTGCAAGTGGCGCGGTCACAACTCCTTCATCTTCTTTATTACTAGCACTAATTTCGAGCTGATATTCTTCTTCTTCGCAATTGCTCTCTGATCAACTACATCTTTATCCAAATCGCCAATGATGAGGGCTTTATTTTGTTCTTTTGTAGGACATTAATGTGCGAAATGCTCGTATCCTCGGCAGTTGTAACATTGCACTTGCTCACTTCCCTTTGAACTGGTACTAGCTAGACTTTTATCCTTGACATCCCTAATGTTGGATTGAGTACCAGTAAGGGCTTTTGATTGATTGCTAATACTAGGCTTGGCTTCTTGGGGAGTGGCCTTGACATTGGGCTTACGAGAGTCGAATCCCCTCACGAACTGTGGTTTCAAATACCGCTCGAGTTCTTGCACCACTTGGTAGGCATGCTCTAGGGTGCTAACGTCGTGAGGAATGAGCTAACGTTGAAGCTTGGGTCGGAGGTCCGTCCTTAAACGGGAAAGGGATCATCAACGGGTCCTCAATGTTACAACACATCATATACTCATCAAACTTGGCGATGTACTCAGTGACGAGCATTGATCCTTGATGAAAGGATTGCTATTGATTCAAAAGCTTCTAGCGGTAAGAGAGGAAGGTATTTTTCTTTCAAGATCTCTTTCTTCTCGGCCTACAGCGAGATCGGGTCATCTCTAGACTTCTCTATCTTTCGCTCAACATTTGTCCAAAATAACTTGGCTTGGCCCACCAACTTCATCTTAGCAAAACCTCACCCAATGACGATCGACATATCGTACCACTCAAAATAATGGTCCATGTCCGCAGGCCAATCGAGAAAGGCCTTGGGGTCCAAGCGACCATCATAGTTCGGGGCCTCAATCTTCACACTCTTCATGACTCGATCATCAGGATCATGGTCGTCTAAATACTCTCCATAGGGTGGCTGGGTATGCACCCCACCACAGTTAACACCTTGGCCACGACCTCTTCCACGTCCTCCAACTTGGTTTCCTCTAACTTCCCGCTTGAGATTGGCCGTCTTCCCCATTGTCGGGGTTTGCTTGGAGGGAAGCTTCCAACTGGTTCATACGAGTATTGGTCTCATTCTTGAGGGTTGCCAATTGGTTACTGATGGTCCTACCTTGGGCCCCAATGGCCGCAAGACGAGCGTTGATGGCATTAATAGCCTTGACATGCTATTCTGAGTTCATTGTGGGGTGTAGACTAAAGTCACGCTCAGTATGAGTGGGCATAAACCAGGAACCTAAAGGGGAACTTAGGAAATAAAGGCTCTAAATGCAATGTGATGAGAATGGGAACACCGCTAACCCTAGATACGGCAATATGAAATTAACCTAGATTCAACATAAGAATCCTATGCTAGAGGTAGGCTCTGATACCAAAATTTGATGTAGGACGGAATGATCTAACCTAATACGATGTTATGAAATTAAAAGACAGATTAACTAGAGCAATGAAATGACAAAATAAAGTTTATTTGCCATAAATTCAGAAATTTCTGATTCATGACATGTCCAAATTCAAGCTTACGACAGTCCCGCAATGCGAATCTCATAAATTACTAATTAACCGGGACCCATGGGAGATAGAACCCCCATCCTAGAATAGGGTTAAATATGAATTCAATGGAAATCGTGTGTCTTGTAAGAGTTTTGATGTGTTAGGGCTGTTTAAAGGCTATTGAATGTGGGAAATGGGTTTGGGGTATTTAGGCTTAGAGGAATTAGGGTTTGGAACATTAGGGTTGAGATTTTGGGAGGTTTCGAGTTAGGATTTCAGATTTTGGGTTTAACTGATTTAGGATTTAGGGTTTTTCGAATTAGGAATTTTGGTTTTAGGTGATGGGAATTAGAGATTTATGATTTGGCCAATGTATTTTTAGATTTTGGGGATTGAGTATCTAGGGTTTTGATAATCAATGGGTGGAGAATTAGGATTTTGAAAATTAGGGTCTGGGATTCTAAAATCTAAGTTAGGGTTTTAGAGTTAGGATAGAAATAAGAGGCAATGAATAGAGAGGAATGGAGGTGACAAAGCAAGAGGGACAAGGTGGAAGGGAAGCGTCCGTACGGACAGCCCCACACGTGTGTTCGTACTCCCGTATAAACACAGGTTTGGGCCTGGGGTAATTTGGGTTGGAGTGGATGGGTTAGGGTTTGGTTGGGTAGGGATTTGGATGGGTTAAGGTTTGATTGAATGTGGGTTCTAGGGAGATAAAAGAAAAATAAAAGAAGAGAGAGATTGGGGAAAGTAGAGAGAGAAAAGAAAAGAGAAGGAAGATTAATGTAGGGGCATTTTCACACTGGGCTCGAGTGGGGCGGCTTGTGGACTTAGGAGCACACACGGGGTGGGGTTGGCTGTGGACTCAAGGGGACCGTGGATTTGGAGCCCACTTAGGAGGATTCGATCGAGGGCCTAGGGTGACTCATGGATTCGGGGCCCTATCGACTTGGGCTATGAGATAAAGGGATTGATTTGCTACAATCTAATAGTTCGAGCTTTTAGAGCAAGTGGTTGGTTGTCCTGCATTAAAGATAATACCTTAATGAGAAGAGAGAAAAGATAACTAGGGAATCACTCTCCGTGGCTTCGCATCACCAATCCAATCACAGGATGAAATTTTGCTAAATCTCAAAGCAAAAGAAGAGAAATCTCTTTCATTCATAAAATGCATAATGGCTAGGGTGGGGACGTCTAACCCTTTATAGTGTCGAAAAGACCTTTTACAAAAAGGCGCTCTCAGATAAGATTCTCAACATAAAGATTGTTTAATGAATTAAAAGTTGTTCCTAACTCCCTAATCTCAACACAAATATGAGCCATACAAAAAAATAATGAAACATATAAACAAACTAAACAACTAAATTATTTTGTGCGATGTTGTCAAAATTTTACGATTTATGAATTACGATATACGATTTTAGTCGAATCTTAAGCAAAACGATTTGAATGCCAACATTGATTCGCTTTTTATATGAATCTTACGATTTTATGAATTGAATCCTATGATTTACGATTCAAATTATGCTTGTTCTTGTCTATTTTAAGCTTCACTTGGCTTTCATTTTATGTTTTTAAATTGGTGGGAGCTCTAATATTAGTTTAGAAATGGTAAATTATTTTATTTGTTTTTTTATAAGAGATTAAATTATATATATTTCTTTTATGTTAAATCATGTAGTTTTTTTTTTTCTTTTCCTTCTTAACTAGTCAAAACACCAAATTGATGTATGACTTTCCTGTAATTTTTTTTCTAGATGGTTATGATAATGTTGACTTATATGTATTATGAAATAATGTTTAGAAATCAACATATATTTTTTTCATTGGTCCATGGTATCAACGGCTGCTTTTCCATCGTGATTCCACATTCAAGAAAGGTAAAAAGAAAGGACCTTTTTATGTTTTTTAAGGGAAATTTCTTGAGAGGCAAAGAAATAAAGGAATAAGAATCCTTGAACACTATCATGACATGGTATTACTTAATGCATATTAATGGCAAAAGGAAGATTGATGAGTTATAAAAAAAAATTGATTTATTTATATTTTTCATTTTTTTAAAGAAAATTGTAAAAAATCTTATGATTTACGGTATGATTTGTGATTCGATACGATTCAACCCCCACTACGATTTGTGATTTGAGATTTTGACAACATTGATTTCGTGGCCCATGGGGGTCCACGATCAAGATGTCCGATGATGATGATCCAATGGTTCGATCATCGTGTCCACTCGATGCAATGGTCTGATGTGTCTATCAAGCTCCTATATGCAACCCATGTGTATATTCCCAGTGTGGGGTCCTCAAACATGTACAAACATGCACGTGGGGTCTTCAACGTGGCTAGGAACGTGAATTGGGCCAAGTAGGCCCCATGTAATGGTCGTCTAGCCATAAGGAGATTGGCTCAACCCTCCTCTGGTATGGTGCTTGGATGTCCTCATCAACTTTACAAACCCCAAACATAGCATTATATAGGCTCAAGCGAAAGATAGAACCCTAATAGTGGAAGATACTAAATCACCACTTGAAATTCATCACCACACCATGTGCCTTCAGTAACCCAGCCATAACTCTTTCTAACAGAATCGGAATCCCATGATCTTGGGCTCGTTTGAAAGCTTAATAGGTTATCAAACACAACCAATTTCATGTTGTTCTGATATTGTGTGGTTCCCCAAAAGTGGCCCACCAAAAGAGTGATGAAATTACAGAAGGAAAATCTTATTAAATACTCAAATGTAACCAATTTGAGAGACATTTGATTGACCTCATCAGCCGCACACCGTAATCTGACCATTGATCTCATCAGGTTGATCATCAGACCATGGAACTGGTCCAGGTCATCAACCAAGACAATATGAACGGTCAGATTCTTCAGATCTTCAATAAAATCAGCTTGTTTGGTCATTTGGTTGCATCATTGCCTCTTATAATCAAGTTTTCCTGGTGTTTTGGCTCTTGTTTCTCTGTGTTGTTTTCTTGTTTCCCAGGGAAAAATGATGAGAGGTCCTATTGCCTTTTGGGTTCTTTGCCATACCACTTTTTGGCTTTTTGCCTCTTTTATTAAAATTTTAATTATCTTCTCAAAAGATGTTGATCTATATAATGGATACATACTTCAATTTGTATTGGCAATAATAAATGCAACTGATAGTAAAAAGGAAAATTGGGTATGTTTAAACAATGGACATACGCATTGGTGGATGTATTATTATCACAGACAGCTAACAGAACAAGGGCACGGTCAAAGATACATCACATTAAAACCTATATGGAACCCTATGTTTGATTAGGGCAACAAAAGGAAGAATTTCCTTTAGCAATTGCCTGAGCAAAGTATTGTTCAACAGCTTGATGCAGCCGAAGATTGGCCATGATCATGATACCAACAGTGAATTTGGTCCATGAAACTGTTTGATCGGTTAGTGTGGCCCCCATGATGGTATGGTTGATCGCTGGGCCCATATGGTCCATAATATTGTATCATTTCATATATTTGTTATTTATTTATTTTATTTTTATTTAGAGTCATAAATTATTTAGAAACAATTAATAGATGCTCTTATTCTCAGTACTCATTTATTGGGTCATTTTTGGGTACCAAACATAGCAGATGATATGGACTTCTTTTTGGAAATGTGCGTGCGTGCGTGTGTGACTCGTTGATTGTGATCAACCTATGCAATAGTCTATTACAATCTGTGTGTGTCTGTACTCTCATTGCTGGTCTCAAGCCCAGATAAAGAAGGGTTCTGTCAGGTTGGTAGCCTGTGTGACATTACTTCAACACGAATCTGAACGGTGTAACACCCACTGGGAACGAGACAACAGTTTTACCTCTATCGTCCCTGATAGAGTAGAATGGCAGAACAGGATTCATGTACCTGACCCCAATTAATTGGGATAAGGCCTAGATGATATATCTATCTATCTATCCATCTATCTATATATATATATATATATATATATATATATATATATATATATATATATATATATACACACACACATATGTATACATGTATATACATATAGAAAGATTATGGGAAAAGTATATATACATGTAAAGATTCGTTTATGATTGAATGGTGAAAAGTGAACAAAAAAGAAACTTCTTTTTTCTTTCTCAATCCTGTGTTGGATGAATTTGGGGGTATGGCGATCCTATTCCAACCAGAAGTTCCAGATTTGATGTGATTCAACCTCGAAATTATAATAGGTTATTAAACTGGTTGCTTTCTTTCATTTATCCTGCAATACACCCCAAACAAATGACATAAGAGATATGAAAAGAGAAAACCTGTGTAACTGACAAGAGAAATCATGGTTTAGAGAATATCGAATATGAACTTTTTTGTTTGTTAGAAACTGCTATATTTGTTTGTTAATGCATCTGATGTAGGACGCAGGCAGTGTTTAAATTATCGGCGATTTTATCGAATTATCACCGATAATATCGGTATCTCTGGCCTGTTGCAAAAGAAAACCCATTATTTGATTTCTCTGCGGGATATCGGCGAAATCTCGCCGATTTTTTCGTTTTCTTCGATAAATACAAAAAAATAAAAATAAAAATTGCCGAAGTCTCACATTTCGAATCTTTTTTATTTTATTTTTAATAAGATTCAAGAGAGGCAGAGAGATTTCCGGTACCTGTAGAAGATGACAGTATTTGGTGGTCCAATTGCGAATCAACTGCTGTGGGCCGGTCTTGTGCGACGAAATCTCCAATTTTCCTTATTTTTTTTTTAATTTTTTTATTTCTTTGACTAGATGGATTTCACAAGCAACTGGGATTTCGGCGAATCTTCAGCGATTTCTGGTGGATTTTTGCTAGAAATTTGGGTGGGATTTTAGGGTTTTGAAACCATGGGCTCCGAAACCCTTTCCCCCCGAAACAGCTTCCACTTTCCTTTTCTTATGGGGAAGATGCTTTAGTGCAAGTCATGAGTTGCTACTATGGAACGGGCCACCTTTGGTTCTGTGGACCCCACTGATGTAATGCGTTTTATCCATGCCACCCATTGATTTTGGAAAGTCGTTTTAGGGCATGAGGATAAAAATGAGTTATATCCACATCTAGGGTGGACCACACCAAAGGAAACAGTGGAGATAAAAGACAACAACCATTAAAAACTTCTTGGGGCCCACTGTAATGTTTATTTGCCATCCAACCACTTGATTAGGTTATACAGACATGGATAAAGGGAAAACACAAATACCAACTTGATCGAAACCTTTGTGGCCCTAATAAGTTTTTAATGGTGGCCATTCATTGACCACTGTTTCCTGTGGTGTGGTCCACCTTAGATTTGGATCTGCCTCATTTTTTGGCTCATGCCCTAAACTGATATGCCAAAATGGATGGACGACCAAGATATACAACACATGCATCGAGGTGGGCCCCACGGTCAGGGTCCCACCCACCTCGCTGTCTCGGGTGCGACAGTAAGTCCCATGTAGTGTGCAACTTCACTGCGACCTCGAACCATCTACATGGGGTGCACCCTGATCGTAGGGCCCTCATCAATGTATTCATTTTATATCTATGTTGTCCATCTATTTTTCCAGCTTATCATATGGCACGGTCTAAGAAATGAAGCAGATACAAATTTCAGGTGGACCACACCACAGGAAACAATTGTCATTAAACGCATACCATTAAAAACTTCATAAGGTCCACTGTAGTGTTTTTTGACTGCGGTCCACCTGAAATTTGTATCTGTTTCAATTTTGGGACCATGCATTAAAATAAGCTGGCAAAACAGATGGATGGCGTGGATATACAATGCCTATATCGAGGTGGGCCCTACGGTCAAGGTCCCACCCCATCGCTAGTTCCATGTGGCAGCATGGATGCGGAATGGGTAGTACCCACTAGGACCTAGCTAGAGACAGACGGTCCAGTCAGGGGATCTGTGGGGCCCACCATGATGTATATATTTGATCCACGCCTTGCATCCATTTTGACATGTCATTTTAGGACATGACCTTAAAAAAGGAGGCTGATCTAAGGCTCAAGTGGTCCATACCACAAGAAGTAGTGGGGATTCAAAGCCTACCCTTGAAAACTTTGGGGGACACTGAAGTATTGGATAAGCTGATATTTATGTTTTCCGTTCATCCAGCTCTATGTGACCTTATGAACAGGTTGGATGGCAAATAAACATCACCGTGGACCCATTGGACCATGTACCCTTCTTTCTTTCTTTCTTTTATTATTTATTTATTATTTTTCATGGCACTTGTCCTTTCGCACTTGGAATTTTGGAATACTTGTGAGATGTGAGCCACTCACTAGATTGGATCCATTATGTAAATGCCTTATGTCATTTTAGGCTATTCTAATCACGTAGGCCAAGTATATGAATGCCCACAAATTTGATATCTCAAGTGGACTACATCACAGGAAATAGTGGTCATTGAATGCCCACCATAAAAGACTTCTTTGAAGCCACAAAAGTTTTTGATGGATGTATACGTGGGATGGTTGGTTGGATGGATGGGATGGGATGGGATGGGATGGGATGGATTGGACGGTTGGATGGATGGGATGGTTGGTGGATGGGATGAGATGGGTGGATACTTGGATCTTAGATGGATGGATGGATGGATGGGATGGGATGGATGGATGGATGGATGGGATGGTTGGATGAATGGATGGATGGATGGATGGGATGGTTGGATGAATGAAACTTATCATGTATGCATTCTTTTTTGAATTTTTATATATATGTATTTAGGCATCTCCTGAAGTTTCACTGAAAGATTTCATCATTTTCCCTGCATTTCCAGTTATCGGCGATAACGATATTATATCTTTATCTCCGGCCAGCGAAACTTGTAGCGATACTGACAACTCGAACACTGGACGCATGTAATGATGTCATGGTTCACGAGAGATTAATTAAATGATCATGTTATCTCCTCAATTATAAAGTTTCAGCAAACAGTCTACGAAACAGTAAATTCAGCAAACATGACATCATGTAAAACATTGAAATCGCATCCCACATTCACACCAACGCATAAGAATGCTAAACTTAGGATTCCTAGGTTGTTAGAACAACCCCCTAGCATAGGATGCCAACAAAACATTCATGTTCAGATTCATACACATTTAAATAACCAACTCACGATGCACAGTAAATGAAATCAAAGCAAAGGCATGTAACACATGAAGGCTTGAGGCTGAAGCTGGGTAGGTGAAATCTGGAAATCAGATTTAGGGTGAAATCGGGTTGGGCGTTAGAGGAAGAATGAATGAGGAAGGGATTGGGAGGGTATCAAGTGGGGCCCTCAAAGAAAACCATACCAGTCCGTACAGACAGTACGGTCGGCCGTACGTGCGGGGTAGCCCACACGGGTGGGTGTGGTTGGTTTGGAGATGGGTATGGCTGGGGTTGGACTGATCTTCAGGGAAGATTCAAAAAGAAGGAAAAATGTGGTAGAAGGAGAAGAAGATGGTGGAGAGAGGAAGAAGAAGGGTAGCACCTGTCGAAGATAATAAGCGTGAGAGTGTTTCACTCTCACATGTTGAGGGAGTCACACTACCATTGCTCTTCAAGTCTCGTAAAGAGTTTCCACCAAGTCTCATGGGGGAGGGAGAGAATTTTCTCTTAGAAAAAAACTTTTAGAATGCTCATCTGCCTTACACGTTTTAGGCTTCCTCTCTTACGGTCTCAACAAAAGCAAAAGTGCCAAAACTGCCCTCATTAGTATCTAACAATCTTGGGCCCACTAAACTATCTAAACCGACTAAAAGACTCGGAAAAATAATAAACTGCTAATTGATACTAAAAAACTAAGAAGAACATACTCTATGTGATCATGTGATCAAACGCGATCCAACGGTCGGATCTCAACTAAAACGAACGTAGACGCTCCAAACGCTCCAAGTAGTGCAGCCCCATGTGCATCTTCCCAATATGGCGCCCTCAAGATGCACATCCAATGCACATGGGGTCTTCAAGTTGGGCCGTGGGCCGGGCCCATGTACAAATCTCCCACATAAAGCGTGGGTTGGGCTGGGCCAGGGCCTAGAGCTCTCCTACTTCGACGCTGGTACACTCTGATGTCTGCATCAACATCCCCCTAATAATTCACAAAATATAAGCCCATATGATCTATACCTAACAATTGCATTGGCTGAAATAGTGGTCATATAGGCTAATATCCACACCGAAGACCCATTCTTTCAATATTTTCACTGCTTTTTTTTTTTAACTTTCTGTTTTTGCCTCCTAGGAGCGTAAACTTTTTGGGGATTCTTGACTCAGCTTGAGAAGAAAACCATAAATTGGATATACGCTAGTGGATCAAGCTACTTGTCACGATCTGGGAAATTTCCATAAGAACTAAATGCACGACTGCTTATCATTTTTGTGCTAGGCACATGAAAGTGTCCCCAACAAATGACATGAACTTGTAAATCACGCATATTTTGAATTAGATTTTTGTTAGTTTGTTTGATTTATATGATTTAGGTCCTTTTTTTTTCCGTTTTATGTTCTTTTCTTTTAATTTTTGTTTCAATTATATTCTGTACACCTACCACTTATATGGCAGGATCTATGTATTGAGGCCTTTATTTGAAGCCATTTAGGTATCCTTTTTCTAATTTTCACACTCAGAAACCTAGTGTAAACTGGATACTGTGTTGGCTGTAGACTTTAGTGTGTGCACACATGCGCCTGTGTCTGTGTGCATGCGCGGGCTTGTGTCTGTTTGTGGGCATGGATGATGTGGCTCGCAAGTAAACACCTTTTTTTTTATTTTTTTGCATTTTGTGATTTGAAACCTACTAAAACCTTCTATAAAACTAAAGTTAACATCTATACAAAAAGGTCAATTAGTTCACTGTAAAAAAGGAAGAAAAAACAAAATTGTACATTCGATGCCAGCTGGCAAACAACCACAGCCATATGTACTGGAAACACAGTAAATATCACAATATGGATTTACCATTTGTTTCTTGTTTATCTGATATTTAAATATTTTTGCTTAAAAGTTTCACACTGGTATGAAGGATACATAGTGCATATTGGTTGATGTGTACTGTTATGTATTAGTTTTAGGGCCAAAGGATATTTTCTGTGATTCTTATGTTTTGTGCACTGCTAGAAATCATCCTTCCTATTTTTGGTTTCCTCATCCTATTGCGTTCTAAAACCCACTGTACCTTACTATTTTTGTAAGATAACCAACATTTAATCTTATTAACTATGAACACTTCTTAAAGAGGAAACTATATTTAACTCCTATTTAAGATACTTCAGGACCCTTACTTTTTCAAGATATTTCTTAAAAGACCCTTACTAATATGGATTCTTGCCAACCATCACCCGCACCCAAATAACTACAAATAAAGATGACTACCAGATGTCGACTTCCCTGTGAAATCTTTCTGAGTATCCAAAGTTCCAAGCTTGTTTTAAGCTTCTCTGAAACCCCAAGCTGATGTTATGTGGCCCCCATGTTAACATCATCACCAAAAGGACCCCCAAACCTCCTAACTCTAGTTGGTAAAGCCTTTTTAGGCCTAAATCTTGTTAGTTCATGGCTTTAAAAGCCTTTTAGGCTATTGCTCTTTCATAAGCACGTCGGTTACAGTCTAGAATATCACCCAGGCTTGGTTTGTGGACCTAAGCACTTTTAGACCCATCACTCATGGTCGCCGTTTAGGGCCTGTTTGATTTTTTCCCCTCAACTGTAATTACTTTGTAAATGGTTAATGATTATTTACTTAGGTAATTACTGCATCTTTCCAATGCAGACAGTGACAACCTACTTTTGTTAACACAAAAATCGAGAAATTTGCGAAATAAATGTGGGACCCACTGTGATATATGTGGCTTATCCACATCATCCATTTGTTATGCTGGCTGAATTTAGGACATGAGCCCAAAAATGAGGCAGATCCCAAGCTCAAGTCGACCACATCACAGGAAACAATGGGAATTGAATGCCTACCGTTAAAAACTTCTTGGGGCCCCTAGAAGTTTTGGATCAAGTGGATATTTGTGTTTTCCCCTCATCCATGTTTGTGTGACCTTATGAACCGGTTAGATGACAAATAACCCTCAATGTGGGCCCAGTGAAGGAAACAACTTCCAACGGCGAACAAATTAAGGCCACTGCTTCCTTTCGTGTGGGCCACTTGAGCTTTGGATCTGCCTCCTTCGGCTCATGCCACAAAATGTTATGATAAAATAGATGGACCTGGTGGATATATCATATATATCATGGTGGGGCCCTCAAATTTAAGTCAACATTTTTGGACCGGTTTCCAAGGTGGAATTATTCACCCATTTTCAAACAAAGTGAAAAAGTAATAATTACTTATTTACTAGAGATTTACATGTAACATGGAAAATCAAACAGGACCTTATTTCTAAGTAAAACTAAACTCAAAAATATCATTTTTAAACAGGCTAAAGGGTAGTTTTCTAACAATGTCAGCTGCTGTTTGAAAATAGGTATATGAAATAAAATGTGTGATTAAGAAGAAGAAGAAGAAGAAGAAGAAGAAGAATGCAACTGATCTGTTTTAGAGCTATACATTTTTATTTTAAATGCTAAAGTTATTGAGCTATAATTGTGCTGAACAATGCATTGGTTCTCCTACAATGGTGGAACATTGCTTTCTGTTCTTCTCTGGTTAGTGCTTGATTGATTTGTTGAACTCATAACTTTCTGCAAACAGGGAAGGATTCCGTTTCAGATTAGAGAATATTGTTCGTGGTCAAGTGAGCAGCCAGATTGATACTCCTGCCAATCAGAGTTCTGCTGGCCCTAGAAATGATCAGTCTCAAGCAAGTACTTCAGATGAGGTGCCACATGAAAACCATGAACAATCTCAACGTGGGAATCAGGAAAGTGATATTCATCGAATTTCAGAGCAGACGGGAGACTTGGACAGCAACACTCCCGTTGAAAGTATAAATTGGCAAGAATCTCCTTCCCAAGGAGGGAATTGGCCGGAAGAAGTTACAGAAGAGGGGGAAAGAGACTGGCAGCAGTCTAATGAAGTTGGTTTTAGTGAATGGCAAGATGGTACTGCAGAAGAAATGGATGGAAACTGGCAGGAGAATACAACTGGGGATTGGCCTGGGGAAGTTCCAGAAAATGAAGATGGAGAAAATAGCCACCTGCAAGAAACACATGAGTGGCATGAAGATGGTTCTCAAGAGGTCATGGAAAATTGGCAAGATGTGCCTTCTGATCCTCCCAGAAGTCGGCGGGTTGTTCCTGTTAGAAGGTTAAACAGATTCCATCCACCTGATGATGATAATGTGTACAGTATGGAACTCAGGGAACTTCTTAGCAGGTATTGGATCACTTCTTTTTTTTGGTATGTCTTTAGTTATTTGTTGTCTTGAGCTATTTAGTTCCTTCCTGATGGATAGTGTCTGTGGTTTTTAGGTTATATTTTTTGAACCGACTCTGTTGTTGTTTCAGGAGAAGTGTCTCTAATCTTCTTCATAGTGGATTCCGTGAAAGTTTAGACCAGTTGATACAGTCTTATGTTCAAAGGCAAGGCCGTTCTCCCATTGACTGGGATCTGCCAAGAACATTGCCCACTGCTTCACCAGAGGAAAATCAGGAGCAGCAAAGAGATGATCAGAATGATAATCAACCAGAAACTGTCGCCAGACCACCACTTGTGCTTCCATCTCCTCCAGCACCACCACCACCACAGCCGCTTTGGCACCAGGAACTGCATCATGCTAATTGGCCTCGACACAGCATGCATCGTTCAGAAATTGTAAGCAATCTTTCATTTAATGCTTGGATATGAAATCCTGGTAAAAGCTGGAAAATTCGTATTCCTCATTGGTTTCATGCAAAGTCAAGCATGAAATATCTTCTACTAGTTCTGTTGCACAAGCCCTTGTAACCTTTTGGTCATATCCTCAGGTATATGAGAGCGGAGATGTTGCTTCCTTGACTGCTTGTTCCACACTCCTGTTTTGTTTGGTAGTTTTCCCAATAGTAACCAAAAAAGGAACATCATTTCTTTGGCTCCTTTTTTAGTCCATGTCGAATGTCATTGACATGTGTTGGGTGGGATGAGCTGCAAGTTTGAAATATCTGGTCTTGAGCTCTTCATACTTGTACTGTTGTTATGTTCAAGAATCCTACCGATTTTATATATTCATTTGTGTTCAGAAGTGTGAACTGAATGTCGGTGGTTTTTTTTTGGTGCAGGAGTGGGAAATTATTAATGATTTAAGAGCTGAAATGGCAAGACTTCAGCAAGGGATGAGTCACATGCAGAGAATGTTGGAGGCCTGCATGGACATGCAACTAGAGTTGCAGCGCTCAGTTAGACAGGAAGTCTCAGCTGCTTTGAATCGCTCCTCCAGTGGACATGGTTAGTATAATTCTTTGAAGCCATATGCATGTTTCTGAAGGAAAGAATACTCATAAAGTGGATATGATGACCTTTTATTCTGCGTTCATCTTCAAAGTCTAGTCTTCTTTGTTACCATGTTTTCCTTTTTGTACATTATTAAGAAGGCTTATTTTGCTTTTAATTTGCTGAGGTCTCTATCTAGCACGTATGTGCCATTTCCTTATTTTGGATCCATGTTAATGCTTAGTCATACTTGTCCTTTCTTTCCTCTGTTTCCCCATTTTATGTAAAAAAAAATTTCACTGCTACTTTATTGTGCATGCACAATAGATTTGGGAAGCGTTCCAAATGTCAAATCACATTAGCAATGTTAGCTTGGAAGCTTTGCTTGTAGACTGCTGTTAGGTATCTAACCAATAAGGCAAATGCCCTAGGACATGTTAAGTTAGGCCCTTAAAACCACCTTGGATCATAATTCATAACATACTGCCACTCTCTGCAGCCAACATCCGTGGCAGCCCACTCTGTGGTGATACTCCTTCCGGCCTATCCAGGTAGACCTTTCCACCTTGTGGTCCAACTTGCGTTTCCATCCTTTCCACCTTGCGTTTCCATCCTTTCCACCTTGCGGTGGATGCTGTGGGTCTCACTCCGGTTTCCATCCTTTCCACCTTGCGGCGGATGCTGCGGGTTTCACTCTGTTCCAACCTTTCCGTAGGTTGCCTCTTCCGTGACTTGATCATAGGCTGTGGTATTAGCTCTGATACCAAATGCAAGGTACATAAAATAAAGCCCTACGACTGGTGGAACACATCCAATTAGGCCCTTAAACCCATAATTTTAACTATTTCATTATTATGATTGCATTCACATACAATCTGCGTTGGCTTCAAATTAGGCCCTTAAACCCATAATTTTAACTATTTCATTATCATGATTGCATTCACATACAATCTGCCTTGAGTTACTGTTATGGACAGAGAAGTTGCAATTACTGAATAATTGGAACTTTAAAACTAAATAAGGACCAAGTCCAAGGGAACAGCTCCATGCAAAGAGAAGTCCAAACATTTTGAAGTAGTAAGCCGGAATCTTGTTCAGAAATTACAGTTTTTGTCCATTGTGTTAAAATGATTCAACACTTCCTAGTTCTCGAAGATGCCTCTCTGTGTGTTGGTCAATATTGATTTTTTTTTTTTTTTTTTTGAAGAGATTCAATATTGATTATCCCTTTGGTTTTTGATATAAAATAATAATTACCACTTTTTTTTTTTTAAGATAATGGAATTTTATTAATCAAGGTGCCGAGGAATAGAGGCGCAAAAAGCTACAACCTAATCAAAAGGATGTACAACACAGCCTTCATGGGCCTAAGAAGAAGAGACCCATTCAACCACATTTAATTTCCCCCAACTAAGGACCCTCTTGCTCCGAGCCGCATTTATTTTGAAAGCACTGATCATTCCTTTCTCCCCAAGTAGCCCATAAGACTGCCAACAAGACCAAACGCTGCACCACCCTTTTATCTTTTTCGAACCCACCACTATGCCAAGTGAAAAAAGGGGCTTCAGTGGTTCCCAGCATCACCCACTGAAGGGTGAAAAACCTCATACAAATCTTTTGCGCAAAAGAGTAATAGATGAAAAGATGGTTAACTGACCCTGCATCCTCCATGCACATCATGCAATTATTAAGAAGCACCATTGATCTTTTTTTAAGGTTGTTAACCATTAGCACTTTTTCCCTTCCAACTAGCCACACAATAAACCTTAAGAAAAAAAAGTTGAAATTAGATTTAGGTAAATAGTGTTGCTGATTTGGAGCTGATTTGGTGGACTGTTTGATGCCCCAAATCAACCTCAAATTCATGCAATCTATTGGCACTTATCCCACTAATGGATTGGTGGACATTTATTAAACAGTGAAGAATGAAAAATATCAAATGGTCCTATTTAAAAAAAAAAGCGTTTGCAAATTAACGGTGAAAATTGTTTAAACAATTTAGTTTTGGGGTTGTGACTTAGCAACAATCGTGCCATAATTTAATTTATTAATTTTGAGTTAATGTATGCCTCATGCACAATTTTTTAGGGCCATGTACGTGGGTCCCACCTCGATGCATGTATTGTATATCAATGCCGTCCATCCGTTATACCAACTCATTTTAGGGCATGGTCCAAAAATGAGGCAGATCCAGATCTTAGGTGGACCACTAGTGGGTGAGGCCCTGAAATTGGGGCCCATCTTGATGTATTTGTATATCCGTGCTGTCAATTTGTTTTGCCGACTCATTTTAAGGCATGGTCCAAAACATCAGGGAGCTCTAAACCTCAGGTGGACCACTAGTGAGTGACACCTTGAACGTGGGGCCCACCTCTATGCATTTGTTTGTATATCCATGCTGGCCATCGTTTTTGCCAACTCATTTTAGGGTATGGTCCAAAAAATGAGGCAGATCCAAATCTCTGGTGGACCACACAGTAGGGATTGAATTCCCACAATTAAAACTTCTTGTGACTATTATTATTATTATTATTTTGGATAAGCTGTGGTTTGTTTTCCCCCTTGATCCAGGTCCATGTGACCTTATCAATGGGTTCGATGGCAAATAAACATTACAGTGGGCCCTAGGAAGTTTTTAACCGTGGGCACTCAATCCCTACTGTGTGGTCCCCTTGAGATCTGGATCTGCTTCATTTTAGGGACCATGCCCTTAAATGAACAGGAAAACTGATGGACAGCAGGGATATACAACACATGAATCAAGGTGGGCCCCATGCACCAAAACAGTACAAGTGCACTAAGCGGTGTATGCTGCGGACTACTTGAAAAAAAAGGGACCACCCAATCGTTTTTTTTTTCCTGAGAGAGGAGAGGGAAAAAGAAAGAGAGGGGGGGGGGGGGGGGAGGAGAACGAGGAGGAGGAGCCGCAGCAGTGCCGTGGAAGAAGAAGAAGAAAATAAAAAATGTTTTTTTTTTCGTTTTTTATCCCCCCTGTTTTCTTTTAGGGTTATTGTGCGTAATGGCTGTTATGCCTTGTAACGGCCGTTTCGATTCTTTTTTTTTGTTTTTTTTTCCTGGACCTCCCTGTTTCAGCCCCATATTGTGTAATGGTAACTGCCGTTACTATCGGCTGTAACAGATGTAACTGATTTGGGACACCTTGCTGCATACCATACCCTCTCCTACCGTGGTAGACCAAAGCATCTTATAGAATGACCCGACGCAGAAACAGCTTGACTTGTCCGTCCTCCACACTAGTGCGTCCCTATGCCCCATTGATGGGACACATCCTTTAAGCCTTTCCCGAAGGCTTACAAACTCATCCATTTCTTTGTCTAACAAATTCCTTTGACATGGAGGCGTCCAAAAATAACGTCTCCACAGAGGGAAAAGCAAGAAGCAATCAGAACGTCTCTGTCTGGAGAAAGGTGAGATAACCTTAGGAGTTTTGCAATGGAGCAAGGTTTCCCCAAGCCACACATCCTCCCCAAAACAACTTTTTTCCCGTCCTTGATGGAAAAACTGATCCCATTCCAACTGCAATAGGTTTAATATCTCATCAAAAAGTCGCTCTGGACAGATGCTCACTGCTGCCTTGCATTCGCCTGACAAAGGAGTTGAATTCCACCCTTCCATGATGTGTTCGAAGTGAATAGTGAACTTGAGCATGATGACACACATTAGTGAATTTATTACTATGAGTAACACAGCTTTGAAGGGAAAGAAATACAAAGAACGCTCCGAAAGAGGCAAGTGGACCTGATATCAAGTGGCCCATTCTAGCAAGAGAATTTGGCTACCTCATTGCCTTCCAACTCCCTAGGCCGTCCTTTGTGGCAACTCGATGACTTTTTTTTAATGGAAAAATAGAATTTCTGCAAGAAGAAATGCAAAAGAATGAAGATAAATCATCTTCTGCGAACACGATCACGGACCCCAGAAAAAAGGGCCTATAGAAAAGATACAAAAATAAGGAACAACTATAAATCAATCCACAAAAAAGTTTCCCTAAGATGAAGAAGAATCAGGGATCGAAGGCTCCACTAAAGACTGGGAGAATTACAGCCATTCCATAACCCATGGAAAGAAAACTTTCATGTGTTTCTATCTTCAGAGATTCGGCTCCACTAAAAACTGGGAGAATCACAGCCATTCCATAACCATGGAAAGAAAACTTTCATGTGTTTATATCTTCAGAGATTCTACATTTATTTCCAAATTGCCCATAGCATTCGCATCTTCAAAAGAATCATCCCATGCCATGGGAAGAGAAAGGGGTCCTCTGCTAACTGCTAACATATCATGGATTGATGAATTTGAGACCCGAGAAATTCCAAAAAAAGCCCAAAAAAGAAATTCCAAATGCTCCTGGCAGCACCACAATGAAGAAAAAGACGAGAAGAGAAGGACCCTCTGCCCAACTAACTAACATATATCAAGGGCGAAAGAATTAGGACCTAAGAGATTCCAAAAAGCCCGAATCAGCTCCTTATCTAATCTCCCCCACCACTTCCTGAGAAAAGCCCAATTCTTCTTTATGACTCAACCAATCCAAGATGACTATTCCTTTGGGATTTTTGCACATCTTTCCAATTAACAAGATGGAATAGGAGTCAAACCTTCCTCCACAAAAAGTCTCTTTGCAGCATTTATTTTTTATCCTCTTTGAGACCATCACATGCATTTTGAATGGGCATAAGAAGTACACATGGAGATTAGATAAGACTGACTTGAGAAGAGTGATTTTGTCCCTGAAGGATGGGAAAGATTTTTTCCCACCAGCTATCTTTTTTCTATCCTTGAATGAATAATGACCTTTATAAATACCAATTGATGGAGGAATTTGGCGACTGTTTCTGTAATGGATCTCACTTTCTTTTAAAAGGTTCTCTATTCCTCATTTTCCATATTCCCCACATGATAATGGAAGGAACTATTCTGCAAAAGTTTGTCCTCTTGAATGGAAATGGCCACAAGAGTATGACCACTCATTTTGCGTTAGTTCACAAACCCAAGAACGTCAAAAGACTAAATGAATGAACCTGTATATCATAGCCAATTAAGGTGAAGGGAAAGGTGATCCGCTGTCTCCACTACCTCCCAACCAATGTGCAGGTCAATATTTGGCCAATACTATCAGTAGTGCAAGTCACTGATACAAGATATAGCGGGAATTGAAAGGTTGGCCTGTATCCCTTGACATATCGCATGCATTTTGTGATATTTTGCAATATTGTGAGATGTTGTGAAGTATCACACAATTGCCTTTGCAAAACTCCCTTGTATCAATGATACAGTGGATATGTATCATAGGTACTTGGTGAGACCGAGCGCAATGATATTTTGAGAAAAATAGAAATATATATAAAAACCTATTTCTCCCTCTCTTTTTTTTTGGAAATTGTTCAGAACTACATTTGGTAACTCCACTGAAGTTTGTTATCAACGGATCTTATTTTGGGTGGAGAAATTGTGATATGAGAGAAGCATGCTTTTTCTTGTTTTATTTTATTTTTTCTATAGATTATGAAAGAGCAAGGTTCAAATTCATGTCTTTTTTTTATTTTATTTGAAGGGTAATGGATATTTTATTAAAGATCGGCAAGCGGAAGCGAGCAGGGAAAGAATACAAGAGGGGGAAATCCCTAGAAAGCACCGAAAAAACACACTACTAGCACGAAAGCTCTTTTAACAAGGAGGCCCATTCCAAGAATTTTCCAAGAATTCTTGATAGAGGCTTGATAGTGATTGAACTAGGGCTATATTTGTAGCAATGATTCCTAAAAAGGAAGGAGTAGAATGTTTGAAAGATTTTCGTTCTATTAGTTTCCTAGGTGGGCCTAACAAGATCATAGCCAGCGTCTTGGCTTCTAGATTTCAGAAGGTGTTGGGAAGTGTTATCTCAGAATCTCAAGGGGCGTTTGTTGATGGCAGGTAGATAGTTGATTGCTCCTTGTGGCCATGAATGTGTGGACTCTCGGGTCAGAAAGGAGAGAAAGGCGTAGTATGTAAATTAGATATTGAGAAGGCATATGATCACGTCAATTGGGCATTTCTTGATTACATGTTGGTCAGGGGTGCGGGTCTAAATGGCACTGTTGGATTCAAAATTATGTGAGATCGACTAAATTTTTGGTTCTTGTTAACGGCTCGCTGAAAGGTTTTTTTGCCGCCTCTAGGTGGCTTCGTCAGAGGGATCCTCTATCCCCTTTTCTCTTTGTGACAATTATGGGAGTTCTTAGCAAAATGATCGATAAAGGTGCTCAGATTGGCTTGGTTAGAGGTTTGGGAGTGGACAATTCAAATTTTCAGATTTCACATATTAAGTATGCGGATGATACTCTCTTGTTTTGTGAGGCGGATGACTACTTTGTGCAAAATCTTCGATCAATAATAGTGTCTTTTTAGGTCGTCTTCGGTCTGAAAGTCAATATTTCCAAAAGCGAGATTTTGGGGGTGATTATATCTGAGGACGAAGCTAGAGTCTTTGCGGATGTGTTTGGTTGCCGAGAAGCCTCTTTTCCAACTACTTATTTGGGTCTTCTGTTAAATATAGGGAAACCACCAAAACATTTGTGGGATAAAGTTACTGAGCGGTGGGACAGGAAGATGTCCAAGTGACAATCCAGGTTGTTATCAATGGGAGGTAGAATGATGATGGTTCAAGCGTCCTTGTCTGATGTAGGAGCATCCAAGCCCACAAGGAGCACCCAAGCCCAGTCAAAGGCTCCATTGTTGAAGCATTAAATGTGGAGTAGTCCCTAGGAAAAATACCTTGTTATTTAATTAGGGAAGGTGGGAATATCTTGGAAATAGTTACGGGAAGTTGTATTAAGAGTTATATTTTGTGGGAAATTGTATTAGGAGTTATGATGTATGGGAAGTTGTAGTGCTTTATTTGCCTATAAAACATGGGGGTTGTCCATGGAAAAAAAAATCAGTTTTTTTGAAGAATAGAATTTGATGTCCTAGACCCTGGAGTCTAGCATCTTTCCTTTAATCCTGTGGTTGATTGATTGATTGTTGCAGCCTTTTTTCTTCGTCTCCACCATTGTGTAATCTCCCGGTTTGCTTCATGTCTCTTTTTAAGTGTCCTAGTCCATTCTAAACATTTTGGATAAATGTAGGAGAGATTTTTTGTGGGAGGGGTCGGGCGAAACACATAAATTCCATCTCTTGAAATGGGACAAAGTTTGTTTATTGAAAGTCAAAGGTAGGGTGGGAATGAGGAAGTTAGAGGAGATGAACCTAGCTTTGTTAGGAAAATGGGTTTTAGAGGTTTGGGGTGGAGAAGGAAAAAAAGTGTTGGGAGGTTATAGCTAAGAAAGTATGAGAAAGAGGATGGGGGTTGGTGGACAAAAACATACTCTTTATTGTTCTTCTTATTTATTGAAGTTGGTTGCGTCCCTTAAAAATAGGGTGTGGGAGGGTATAGTCTTTTCCTTGGGGGATTGTGAGAGAATTAAATTTTGGGAAGACAAACGGGTGAGAGATTTAACTTTGAGGGATTCGTTTCCAGCTTTAGGGGTTTTAGCTAGGGACCCACACAACTCGACCTCATGGAAACTTCCCATGAGGTCGACCGCATAGTACCTTTTCCCTATATATATATATATATATATATATATATATATATATATATATATATATATATATATATATATATATAGGGAAAAGGTACTATGCGGTCGACCTCATGGGAAGTTTCCATGAGGTCGAGTTGTGTGGGTCCCACTGTGATGCATGATCGGCATCCGTACCAACAGTCAGATGCACCATTCCGTGGTAGAACATGGGCCTAAAAATCAGTCCAATCCATGACTTTGGTGGGCCACACCATAGAAAACAGTTAAGAGTGATATCCACCCATTGAAACTTTTATGATCGTTGGTAGGAACGATTGAGATGTGGTTGAAAAATCCAGCCCATCCATTGTGAGTGTCCCACTTAAAAAAGAGCTCACACTAATTTTCAAACACATCCAAAACTCAGGTGGGCCCCAACAAGTGCTTTTAGATGTTGTAGGCATGACATTACACTGTTTCCATTGGTATGGCCCACTTGCGTTCTGGATACAGATGATTTTTGGGATATCCCATACCCAACAGGGGGCCCACCAAATGCATGGTGTGGATGCCCATCACACATCACAGTGGGGCCCACACAGCTCGACGTCATTGGAACTTACCATGAGGTCGACCGCATAGTACCTTTTCTATATATATATATATATTTTTTTTTTCCAGTGAGAGGGGGGTAGAAGTGGCTTGGTTTCCCATTTTTAGAAGAAATCTGGATGATGGGGAATTTGAAGAATTGGTTCATTTGCTATAGCTTCTTAAGATTTGCTCTCCGGTGCTTTCAGATGTGGATTCTTTGAAGTGGTTAAAGGATAGGTCCAGCACCTCAGTGTGGTCCTTTCATCGGCTTCTAATTGAGCATGATTCGTCTGATGTGGTTTCTCCTAAAACTCATCTTTGGCGTTATGGTGCTCCTTTGAAAGTGGCGGCTTTCGGTTGGCTTGTTGGGAAAAACAAAGTGCTTACGATTGACAATCTCTGCAAAATGAAGATGATCCCTCAGAACGTTTATTTGATGTGCTACAAAGATGCGGAAACAGTGGATCATTTGTTTATTCATTGTTCTTTTGCGAGGGAGACATGGAGCTGCCTCCTTAGCTCTTTTTGCTTCCCCAACCATATCCAAGATCTTCTCTCTTCTTGGCACGGTGGGGGTTTTTGTCATATGGATAAGAGGAGGTGGAGATTGAGTTTGCTAGGGATTCTGTGGGCCCTATGGTGGGAAAGAAATAACCGATGTTTTAGAGACAAGAAGAAAGAGGCTTCAGATGTCTTTAGAAGGGCTTCTTTATTTGTTAAGGACTGGATGGGAGTTTAAATTTCTTTGTTTCCTTTATAGGCTTTGAGGTTTGGCGTGACCTTGGGTTTTGTTTTGGGGTATATTTGTACATTTTTATTTTTCCTTCTTTTGTGTTTTTTGGCTGCAACCTTTTTCTTTTAATGAAATAGCATCACAAGTTTTAAAAAAACAAAAAAACACGGAGGCCCATTTGGAAACAAACTCGGCCTTGGCTAAGACTTCCTCTATTGAACTTGAGGCTGTCTATGCATGATTTTTATGCATTGATATTTACAAACACCAAGGCCTTGGCCGAGCAAGTGACAAATCCATATCTGTGCATGATTTTTAATGAATTGATATGGATTAGAAACAAGTTTGTTCTAATTTAAATGTACAAAGCAAAAGAAATTGGGGAGCTCCCTCTCAATGACAACCCCTAGGGAACAGCTGTGACCATTGTGGCTTAGGAATTGAGTGATAAATAAATCGAGCTGATAAATGGTTCATTAGGTGACGCAAGACAACTAACCACTTGCTCTAAAAGCTCGAGCTGATAGAGTGTAGCGAATTAATCCCTTTATCTCATAGCCTAGGTCAGGCCCCACTTCACATGGGTCCCGCCTCATACCGAACCCCCCTCCGTGGGCCCCACTTCACACAGGTCGCCCACCTCACACGGGCCGTTCTCATACGGACTGCCCATCCTGAGTGTGCCCCCGCTTCACACAAGCTTCCCCACTCAAGCTCGGTGTGAAAATGCCCCTGCATTAATCACTCCCTGTGAGGAGTCTCGAACATGAGACCTCTTGCTCTGATACTACTTTGACGCTGGACAACTAATCACTTACTCTAAAAGCTCGAACTGATAGAGCATGGTGAATTAATCCCTTTATCTTATAGCCCAGGTCAGGCCCCCCTTCACCTGGGTCCCCGTCTTGTGCCAAACCCTCCTTCGTGGGCTCCACTTCACATGGGTCTTACCTCACACGAGTCACCCGCATCACACGGACTGCCCACCCCAAGTGTGCTCTCGCTTCACACAGCTGCCCCACTCGAGCTCGGTGTGAAAATGTCCCTTGTTGGTTATAGTAGGATACTTGGTATGTTGACGTGCCTTTGTTAGAGTCATAATTGGCGTGCATAGATTGGGATTCAAGAAAAGGGTCTTGCATTTCTTGGAGAAAGTGTGGCATGGAAATAAGTAGCAATGGTAAAATATTTAAAGCAGGATTAAGAGCCACATATCATTATTGGCATTGGATTGTAAGTAATTCAGCACCATTACAAGGCAAGATCTAGGGTACTATTCATTCATCATCATCAACATATAAGCCTTATCCCAGCTAATTGGGGTTGGCTGCACGAATCTTATTCAGCCATTCCACTATCAAGGACCATAACCACTGTTAAAACATAGCTATAGGTCGTCAAATCCTTTTCTGGCTTACCTCCACCAATGTCCTTCCCCTTGTCCTTTTAGAGCCTTCAAATTGAAGCAACTCAATCATAACTTGTGCAGTTGTTGGTCGTCGTTGCACGTGGCCAAACCATCTAAGTTCACTTTTTCTTATCTTATTACCTCGTTGCTACTACTGAAAAAAATCGAAAGAAAAGGATGCAAGAAGAAGAAGAAGAAGAAGAAGAAGAAGAAGAAGAAGAAAACACAAAAGGCAACACTTAGGGCACTGTGTTAGAGGCAATTTGCAGATAGGGTGTCATTAAAAGGTGGTTATGGAAATGGGAGTGGGCGCTATGGTTCTTGATCATACATCGGTGAGACTTCATGTTCTCAAGTTAGTAGTTTGGTGATAAAGGTATTCGCCTGTGTATTGACACATTGCCTTGGCATCAAGGTGTGCTGAAACAGTTATGTAGCGGTCGTATTGGCAGTTACGTAATGAAGAAGAGGAAGAAGTAGAAGAAAACACAAAAGGCAACACTTAGGGCACCGTGTTAGAGGCAAATTGCAGATGGTGTGTCATTAAAAGGTGGTTATGGAAATGGGAGTGGGTGTTATGGTTCTTGATCATACATCGGTGAGACTTGATGTTCTCAAGTTAGTAGTTTAGTGATAAAGGTGTTCGCCTGTGTATTGACACATTGCCTTGGCATCAAGGTGTGCTGAAACAGTTACGTAACGGTCGTATTGGCAGTTATGTAATGGAATCAGCTGATCCCATTACACGATACGGGGTCGAATTTGTGAGCCTTGAAAAAATGCACTGTAACTGTTGTGACGGAGCCATTTAAAAGAAAAAAATTAATTGCCTCTTCTTCTCTCTTGGTGATAAAGGTGTTCGCCTGAGGTTTTGGGCAATCACCTACACATTGCCTTGGCATCAAGGTGTGCCAAAACAGTTACGTAACGGCTGTTTTTGGCAATTATGTAGCGGAATCAGCCGAGCCCATTTTGTGATACGGGTCGAATCAATGAACCCTGAAAAAACGCACCGTAACGGTCATGATGGAGCCATTTAAAGTTACCTCCTCTCTCTCTCTCTCTCTCTGGTGAATAGCTGCTTTGTGCCATGTGTTTAAAAGTAAAAATCTAACGAACCAATTGGACCATAAGTTGCAGTTCAGTGGTGGATAACTTCCTATGTTTTTTGTGTGAGAAATCCACTTCATCCAATAAGTTTGCCCCATCATAAGGATCACCTTCTGCAAAATTTAGGCATATCCACGTATTGATTAGACCACACTTGTATCTTTTGCTATTTATCAATGGCTCAAAATTTTTCTATGGTACCACCTTATGAATAGACATAAATTATTTTTGCACCAGGTGGCCCTCACATTTTGGGGCCAATCTATTGGAAAGGTTGGATTTCACATGCACTTAACAATTTGAAGTTTCTTGTTAGGTGGACTGAATCTTGTGGTTCAACCAGATTGACTTGAGAACAACTCTTTTTTCCTCATAAGATGCTTTGGTGGTGCATGAAACTTAATACACTTACACTCAGAAATTTATACATGATGCATATATTAAATCAAACTGAACCCATTAAAATGTAGGGCTAGCTGTTGCTAAGTCACAATTCCAAAATTAGATTGTTTGAATTATCGTAACCGTTGATTTGAGGACACTTGTTTATGACATAGGATAATTGGGTTTTCTAATTCTTCTTGTCTAATAAATGTCCATCAATCTTATAGTCTTAATGGTGAAATAAGGATAATTTGGAGGCCAGTTTATTAGTGAGATGAGTGCCATAGATTGCATGAATTTCGGGCCAATTTGAGGGCATTCGAGTGATCCCCCAAATCGGGAATACTATTCATCCAAATTTAATTCTAATTTTTTTTCTTAAAGTTTCTTAGGGGGAGTATGATATCAAATGCTTAGAGATATGGACTCGTGGGATGACTGCCATAAATTGCATGAATTTGAGATTAATTTGGGGGCATTCGAGTGGTTCTCCAAATTGGAGACATTATTAATTCGAATTTAAAGTTAATTTTTTTTTTCTTAAAATTACTTTGGGTGAATGATGGTAAATGCCTAGGGATGTGTATTAGTAGGATGAGTGTCATAGCGTTCATGAATTTGGGGTCGATTTGGGGGACATTCGAGTGGGTCCCCTAAATTGGTGACATTATTCATTGGAATTTTATTTTATTTTATTTTCTTAAATTTTTTAGGAGAAATGATGTTTAATGCTTAAGGATGTGCATTAGTGGGATAGAGTGTCATAACTTGCATGAATTTCGGGCCAATCTGGGGTCAATCTAAGCCTGTCAGGTTTATGAAATCATCAAACAGTTTGAGACAACATTCTCACCAAAGAGTGCACTGTTACGCCATCATAAACATGATTAAAAAAAATACATATTTGGAATCCACTAAATATTTGGGAATTTTCCCACATTTTTTGGGGATTTTTTAGAGCAAAAAAAAAAAAAAAAAAAAAGCCCTTACTTGGGGGGCATAACGGCCATTATGCCCCTTTATCGGTTATAGAGGCTGATACGGCTGCCTTGCTTGGCATTGCCCAAGGCCCAAGTGACCAACTGCGAATTTTTGCTGAACAGTATCCTTGTTGTTGTGTGATTTGTGATGCGATTTTTTTTTTGTCTGTGTGTGTATGTGGTGCACTGCCTAAAGATTATTCTCTTCTGGGCATTTTGACTGACATTGGGATCCAGTTCGACAGACCAAGGGTGTTTGTTAAAGACTTTTGCATCTATGATGCATTGACATTGATACTTATGCAACATAAACACATCAATGTGGTAGGGTGTCACTGATCATCCTAGGGTGTCATCTCTAGGATGATGATTCAGCTTCGACGTGTATATGGAGTTTTAGGTAGTAAGGGTTCTACAATTTTCTTTTTTTATGAAATGCTTTTCCAGTTTGCAAATCCCTTTGTAACATTGGATGTCGCCTCATTCAGTTGGATTCCTTCTTAATAGAGTGAGTCTAAAAGATCCAACACTCAATGCATCTGTCTCTCAAAGCTTGTTTCGTTAGGTTAGAATACATCACTGATGAAAAACGCTTTGCATAGGTATGACAGCATGACTTGTAATGAAGTGTGGTTATTTGTTGCAGGTGGTGGGATAGAGTCATCAGAAGATGGATCAAAATGGGGTCATGTGAGGAAAGGGACATGCTGTGTCTGTTGCGACAGCCACATTGATTCTCTGTTGTACAGGTCCGCATCTTTCCCCTCTTTTCTTCTATGGCACAAAAGGAATATGTCAATATTTCATCTGGCCATGTCTACTATATACAACACCAATAACTTTGGACATTTTTGCCCTTGCAATTAGTCTTCACAACATGGGTTAAAAGAGGGTAAGTTCGTCATAAAAATGTAGCTGGTTGGCAAGGAACAGTTGAGGTTTTACGAGGTAAATTCTTCGTAAAAATGTAGCTGGTTGGCGAGGAACAGTTGAGGTTTTACTGCATATGGGTTATCGTAGATTGAACCCACTTCACTTTTAATGCGTGTAGCCCACATGACTTCTCTTCTCTGCCAGTAGCCCGCACAAAGAGGAGATCATGTGACACTGTGGGGTCCATCATGTTGTACATGTAAAATCCAGTGTCCATCAGGTGAGAATAATTATTTGAACCTTATAAAAGATAAGCCCAATTAAAAACTCACATGGGCCACACCAATGGCAAAAAAAACTGTAAAATTGCTCCAAAAACCACCTAGTTCAAACGGTGTGGCCCATCTGAGTTTTTATCGGGCTGAATTTTTTATATTCTCTTCATCCTGGTGAGCTTACCTGATTAATGGGTTTGATGAAAGATACACAATGTGGTCGTCCACACAAACCTATGGTTAGCGATGTGGCCCATCTGGGTTGTGGATCTATATGAGTTTTGACCTTACGAGTTTTAACTTCAAGTCTAGAACCTGATGGGCAGAGTTGGTTTTATATGTAGAGGTCTGTGGTTCCTCTGCATCCCTCTAAATCTCTCCCCCTTCTCTCTGTATGCCCTTGCTCCACGTGCGTCACATGTGCCATGGCTTAAATAATATCATGTTAATCGAACTATGGCATTTTATTCATTTTGTCGTTTGCTGCAGATGTGGGCACATGTGCACTTGTTCCAAATGTGCAAATGAGTTGGTTAGAGGTGGAGGCAAGTGCCCATTATGTCGTGCACCTATTGTCGAGGTGATTCGAGCTTATTCCATACTGTAAATAAAGAGGAAAAAGGAAAAAAAAAGGAGGAAGATGTTGGGGGCCTTGAGAGGACTTGGAACTTTCTTTCTTTCTTTCTTTTTTTTAATCACTGATATCTATAAATTGATGTTGTCATTGTCGTCGCTGTTGTTCTAATTATGTAATTGCACTAGGAATAACAAATGGACACTTTTCAATTCATTATCATATTCATGCTTCTCAATAAAGAAATTTTTGAGTGGAAGTTACGGTTTCCTTTCTTTCCATGCTACAGTTTTTGAAACCTTTTACAATGACGTGATTCTGACTAAATGTCGCAGCACCCTTACCTGCACTACATCTGATCTTACATATGACCAGAGAAATTGCATGGATGACCCTCCAACTACCAACCTGGAAGCTGAAGAAGGTTGTGGTTGGACTGACGAAATTCACTAAATTTTCAGTCATGCAGTACATGGATTCCATGAATCAGATATGCAATGGAGATTTCATGGGCTGCATCATTCACATTCTGCCTTGCCACAGCCATTGTTATCATGCTTTCATCCTTCAGCAATGGAGACCTGTCTTACAGTCTGGGCAACATTATTGAGTTCACCTATAACAATAGTTACCAAAGTATAACAACAAAAGCTCAAATTGGATCCATCAAACCAGTGAGTCTAAGGAATTACTAATTCGATTCCCTCTTATGAATTATGCATTATATTGTTTAAATCCATTTATTTAAAAGTATATGTGCCATGGATGATCAGGACCATTGGATTTATGTCCTAACCATTAGAAGTTGGTTGATAAAAGAATGGATGATATAGACTTTGTTTGTAACACGTTTAGATTGATTGCATTGCATGTGGACCATGGTTGATTGAAAATACATAATGTATATGTGTTGATTTATGGAAAAATATCAAAATCAGGAATTTGTTACTGGGCCTAGTGCCCAAGAGGACGCTGCTGGCCGTCACAAGCGGGGGTGGGATGGCCAGTTGGGGGTTCATACGTGGACCCCACCTTGATGTATTTCATCAATCCACGCCGATCATCAGGTAGTTTGAGATGTGGTTTAGTAGCCCACAAAGTTTCAGGTCAATCCGAAACTTGATTAGGTCACACCATTACTTGCAAGTGGGGGTATCAAGCTGAATTGTACAACAACCTTGCTGGACATTGTTGTGTTCTTTGGCTTGGATAGCAGGCCATTCATGGGCCCCACCTGTGAATTTTTGAGAAATCCACCTCGTCCACATTGGTTATTGGATTGTGTGGAACCCACCATAAAAAGATGAGGCCAATCAAAATCTCGGATGGCCCACACCACTTGAATCAGTGGTGCTAACTACCTGGAACTGTAACAGAATATGAACTTGAGGTGATGGGCACTTCTGGAAGCCATCAGAGAAGTGCATGTACACCGTCCATATGTTTTTGGATGTGTATTTTCAAACCGGTAAGAGAATCAAAACGTTAACGGTCCATTATATAATCCATGACCACCCCAACAAGTGGTACAGACTGTTTTGTGCAACTATTGATTTAATTACCAGTGTCCCAACTGGTGATTTAATCCCACCTCAAAGTGGTTAAGCTTATCCTGTCCCAACTGGTGATTTAATCCCACCTCAAAGTGGTTAAGCTTATCCTTAGATACTAACAATTTTAAGTTGTGATGTTTACCACCATTTAGAATCTCCATACTTCAACAACTTTTTAAGCCCATTGCCATGATTGTGTCGGATTTGTAAAAGGTGGGTCCAATTTCGAGATATTACGTATTTAATTTAGAACGTCTATTAGGTGTAACTTTGTTCAAATCAATGTGCGTCCATCTTATAGTCATTTGATCCTGAACTTCAACCATAGCTTTATGAATTTATCATCTGTGTGATGTTCGTCTTAGATTTGACAGAGGAACCCTAGGTGGACCATAGATCAGTCACACCTATCTCCACCATCATCTGTCCTCTCTTAGAATTTTATTTCAAATCAAATTCTATTTAAACTCTCTCTCTCTCTCTCTCTCTCTTTTGGAAAGCTAGAATTTTCTACCAACCAACCCCTCTCTCTCTCATAGCTCATCCGGACCATCCATTAGTCGATCTACTCCATCAACCGTCCATCTTCATCATCACAACCATCCATAGCCATCAACATTCATTTCTTGATTACTTTATGTTTGATCGGAGAGGAGATGATTTGCGTGTGAACTAGTAGATCATGGAGAAAGTTTGCGGATCAGGGATTATTAAGCGTTGGATCGTGGTCGATCGGATTTTCTTATCCTCCTGACCGTCAAAATTTTGGACCAGACCATCTAAATCGTGAGTTAAAGGATCTACTCATTCCATCCTTTCTTGATTTGTGTTTTCCATGTAATATTATGCTTAGATTTGTGAAAATCTCGTTGATCAGTTGATAAATTAAGTGATTTATGTTTTGATCTTTGGTAACATGCGTTAATGGTACAAATTTGGTTAATATACTTGGTCTTGATTACATTGCATATTCTGATGTGTTAGTAGGCCCCACTTAGTTCAAATTGATGGATGACGTGGATATTTCAAAATAAATAAATAAATAAATAAGTAAAAATGGAAGATGGGGTTACCGACTAGCTAGCGCCCACAAGGAAGCTGCTAGCCAGCAGCATCACCAGTTGGGACACTAGTGGCGGGTGGACGTCAGCTAGGTTGAAAAGTCGCAAGTGGGCTCCATCATGATGTTTTTTTTTGTATCCCCTCCATCCATCTATTAGTTCAGTAAGTTCCCAAACAGCCCATAAAATTTCAGATTGATTCGATAATCGAGTGGACCACACCATATAAAACGAGGGGAGTTGGAAACATAATGAATGTAGAACTTGCTAATTTTCTGGGCTTGGACAACTGACCATCCGTGGATCCCACCTGTGTACCTTTCAGAAATCTACCAACGGAGTTCTAGGTGGCCCACACCATTTGAAACAATGGTACCGACACCCTGAAAAATAGCAAAATCTGAATATGATTATACTCCAGCTCTGGGTCCCACTGGAATTTTTTTTGCCCAATCTAAGTTGTCCAATTCTTACACCAGTAAGTCTTAAACCCATAAAACAAATTTGGTACACATCAGACCTTCCAAACAGTTAGATTGAGTGAAATTGTGAGGACAACACCTATCCATTTCCTTTAAATGTGTGGTTATTACTTAATTTAAAGTTCTTAAACCTTTAAAAAAGATAATTTATTTCATAATGTGGAGGCATTCTTACCATTTTGATACATGTGTACTTGATTTATTTCTTAAATACTTGTGTTATATGATTTATTAAATTGTGTTAACATGCAATAATCTCTCATTGTTCACATGTTCATACTTATATGATTACACGTGATGCACCCATGCATAGAGCGGTATATGGCGATGTTGAGTCTACGGGATTAAGTCAGGGTAAGGGCATGTGGAAGAATTCTTACCCATGGCTGTCCAAGTGTGGTCAAGTCTGGTCTGTGTGGGATGGATATGGGTGTGATTATGGGGCAAGCATGCGTGGATACATCGGATGAACTGGAATATGGGAAATTGTTAGGTGTGTGATATATTTTCTCGTTCGGAATGCGTCCCGTGTTGTGATCGGATCGTACTCGTGTCAGGATCGGTGCAATTATTTTCTCATTAGGAATGAGACCCGTATCAGGATCGGAGCAATTGCGTCTTGTTGGGAATGCGACCAGTGTCAGGATTGGACGTACCGTGTCAGGATCAGAATGTACCTCACCGATCTGGCTATGATTAGTTGTGATATTATTTTGTAGGCATAGCCTTGTATGGTTGATTTACTTGTGGGAAACCTAACTAAAGACTGTGTTAAAGGCCACACATATGGTTGATTTACGAGTGCTGCATGAAAATTCATCGTGGGATATGTGTGTCTAGTATTGTTGTATGTGTCGTTGTGGGATGGAAACGTGTGTGGATGACATTCTGTAACTTGCAAACTAAATAATTATGCTTTGTTTCTGTTCATCTGCTTATTTGGATACTTAAAAGGAGCGGAGTATATACTCCTACTCGCTGGGCATAGATTTGCTCACCCTTCTTAAGGAACTATAAGTTTTGGAGAAGAAACGGAAGTTGCAGGTGTCAAGGTGTAGATGGAAGAAATTGCAACGACTTTGGAGGAGGACACCAACGCAGATGAAGATAGCTTCATTTATTTTTAGATATTTTGTTTAGTTTTTAGTTAATAGAACTATAGCTGGATTTGATGGGAACATTGGTGTCATGTTTATGAATTATGAACATTTGGAATTTATTTTATGATGTAAGTTGGAATAAGAGTATGGGTGTGATTTAGTTGTTAAATAAATGCTATTATTATTTATATTTATGTAATTATTACCTTAGTCACGCTTGGAAATTCGTGCTTGGGCGGTATATTTGGGCTCTGAATTTCGGGGCGTGACAGAATGGTATCAGAAATAAATTTCTAGAATCCTGTAGTACCTAGAGTTAAGGCTAACACCTAGTGAAGTTAGAATTAAAGTTATGGTGCCCAGTGAGGTTTTAGCTAGAACTATTCCAAAGAACCAAAGTGGTAGTTGGGTTGATGATAGTTATAATTGGGTGAGACATGAAAGATTGCTTAGTGCATTTTAGAACCATAATAAATATTTTAGAGTGATCGGCCTAGAACCAACATAAAACTCGTATCCTTAGCTAATGGAAGGTAAGAAAAAGTGTTTGAATGAACCAAATCATCGAAGTTACGAAGTATAAAAAAAATGATCAAGATAGGGAAAAAGGCGATTCGGTAAACTCTATTGAAGATGTTGGAATCTCAAGGATGATATTCCCGTAAGGGGGGTAGATCGTAAGAACCCGAATTTATACAGGTTGTTATATACACTTGTGTGCACGTAAACATACGAATTGTAGAATATAGAAGACACTTATGTATGTCGTAGCGTAGGATCTTCATTCGTAAGCTTACTAGAATAGATTAAATTTTAAGGATGAAATTTCTTTAAGGGGGGTAGGATGTAATATCCACTATTTTTCTGGTTATTTATTTTGGATTTTTATTTAAATTAAAAACCTGGATTAAAAGTTCTAAAATTAAAACAATAACATTTGATGTGTGCAAGGTTGATAACATGATTGATGTTTTTTCCTATGAAATAATTGGGCAGGAAAAGTGGAATTTTAATAAAATTTCATACATATAAACTTTAGTAATTCATTTTAAATTATTTATAATGTCTGTAGAATAGTTATAAGCCATAGATTGATGGATTAAATCACGTAGAATCCAGTACTTTCTGTTTGCGAACATGGCCAGAAAATATTTATCTTCAAATTTATCACAAAATTTTGCCCAGGTCCAAGTCCCAACATCAGGTTCTCCCTAACTGTCGATTCCCACCAGAAATCAGCCTCTACTTCAGGCATGAATACAGCTAGTTCAACCTCCTGTTGTTGGTTACATTTCATGGCTCGTGAAAATCTTTTCCATCTGCCTCTTCCACCCCTTGGTTTCATCTCATGGCTGTGAAAATCTTTTCCATCTGCCTCTTCCACGCCTCGGTTTCATTCATGGCCATGAAAATCTTTTCCATCTGCCTCTTCCACCTGTCGGTTTCATCTCATGGTCGTGAAAATCTTTTCCATTTGCCTCTTCCACGCCTCGGTTTCACTTGGGTTTGGCCCACCTTTAAACATATACGGCCTCTGCCTCTTAAATTTCTCCAATAAAAAGCCTGTTCCTTCAGAGGTTGCTAAAGCAAGTTGGGCCTGATCCGGTAGTGGAGGTCTACACATCTATGTTCCCATAAAGCTGGCAAACTCTCTCATCGCTTAAATGATCTTGTCAATGACTATAGCCTGTCTTGCTACATCAGCTATGTAAGTCTCTGGTGCAAGTCCGTTGTTCGAGTTCAGGTCCGACATGACTTACGATGGGTAATGAAAAATACTAAGTTTACTGAATGATTATTAGGGTTATAAGAATGTCAAAAGGTTAAGAATGATCATACACGAAGATTTAAGAAATACCAAACTAAGATATAAATCAGAACTATGTGCAAAAAATTCTGATTTAAAGGGTGTTGTTCTACTGACATTTTTAATATTTCTAGATCTTAGATTAATATAAAATAAAGGGAATTTTACAAAATATTACCTTATTAATTCCTTATTTATATTGAGGTACCTTTCAAAAATTAACTTCTCATTAGTAAAGATAATGGTCAAAAGAGTACTTTTGGTTGTGTTATGTACTTACCATCATTTTTTTTCTCGCAAAATGACAGAAATACCCATCAAAATTTAAATAGAGACTCCGACTGATTGGCATATAACACAGCACCGAGGTTGTATTGTGCTGACGCGGGTTGGATTGCTTGCAACATCGATAGGAAGCTAGGTGGGATCCACTATGATGTTTGTGAAAAATCCACCCCGTCCATCAGTTTTTCCAATTCATGTTAGGATATGAGTCCAATAATGAGGCAGATCCACTACTTAACTGGGCCGCAGGACAAGCAAAGGCCAGTTCGAAACCTCCTGGGTCTACCTTGATGTTTATATGTCATCCATACCGTTCATAAGGTCAATCCTACTGGGATGAACTGAAAATATTGAAGTATTAGCCTGATCCAAAATTTCTATGATTCCACAAAAGTTTCAGCGGTGGACATTTAATCTTCAGTGTTTTCTGTCGGCGGTCCATTGAGTTTTGGATCTGCCTCATTTCTGGGCCCCTGCACTGGCGTAATCTGAAAACATGGCTGGATGGTGTGGATTTCTTACAAACATCATGATGGCCCCACTTAGCTTCCTCTCGCAGAAGCTCACGTGACAGGTTGTCACACGCAATCTGCGTCTGATGGAGCGGATTAGGTTAGACCCGGATTCACCAAGGTGGCCCCTGACTGTGGAGCCTACCGTGATGTATGTTACTTAAATCCACACTGTCCAACCATTTTGAAAACTCATTTTAAGTCATGATACCAAAAACGAAGCTGACCCAATTCTTAGGTGGACCACATCACATGGAACAGTCGTGATTGAATCCTCATCATTAAAAACTTCTAGGATTCTACCATAATGTTTATTTTCCATCCAACCTGTTGATAAGGTTACAAAGACCTAAATGAAGATACTACAAAAATATCATCTTGATCCAAAGATTTTGTGGCCCACGAGAGGTTTTTAATGATCTATTACCACTGTTTCTTGTACCATGGTCCATCTGAGAGCTTTATTTTTTGGATCATGCCCTAAAACGAGCTTTCAATACGGATGGTCAGCGTGGATGCAGTCCCACACATCACGGTGGGCCCCAAAGTCAGGGGTCCCACCCACCTTGGTAGATCCAGGATCTCACCTAATCCGCTCCCGCGTCTAACTGATGATGCCAGCAATTGCTATTGTTCATGCACTATGGGCCCAATGATGATGTGTTTTATCTACACCATCAATCATTTTTCAGATCACTTTAGAGTCTCAGCCCAAAACTGAATCAAATTCAAACATAAGGTGGACCATGTCATAGGAAAATAGTGGTGATTGAACATCCACCATTAAAAACCTTTCCACGACCCACTATAATGCTTAGCTGCCATGCAACCTGTTGATTAAGTCACCCAGACCTCCATGCAAGGAAAACAAAAATATCAGCTTGATCCAAAGCTTTTGTGGCCCCAAGAAGCTTTTAATGGTCGACACTCCATCCACTATCAATTGTGGTGTGGTTCACTCGAGATTTGGGTCTGACTCATTTTTTGGCTCATTATGATATGGCAAATAGATGGACAGGGTGGATAATGCACACACATCATGGCAGGGCATATAGAACACCGATAGGAGCCACTCGTCTCTGGAACAGTTAATAGGCAGTCCGCGTCCGGAGAGAAGCCTCTGTTTTTTTTAATGAAACTTTTAAATAATAAATACCTCATAAATATGCTATTAATACTTAACTAATTAAGCCACGTTATTATTCATGGACATTTTGGTCATTTAATGAGAAATCACGACGGAAATGTGAGAAACTAGACGGAAGGTACCTGTTTGATAATTATCTTGATTAATGAGGTAGTTTAATGACAAACTATTTTAAAAAGGTACCAAGATGTAAATACAGTATTAATGAGGTAGCGTTTTGTAAAATTTCCTAAAAAAAATTCTACTAAGACAATTATAAGTCTAACATGCTCCTACAAAATTTCATTACATTGTGAAAATTATAAAATTTTATAAAATTCGTACAACGCTGGCTGTGCACATTTGGGCGATTTCTGACCAATTTAATATTAACCTAAAATCAGTTCAGGTAAATCTAAGTTTTTCATTTTTTTACTTAATTTTTTTTAAAAATAGAATTATCTAACTTTGATTAGAATTTTGAATCACCTCAATCAAAGTTTTAGTTTAATAGATACGATTTTTCCAAGTTAGGTGTTTTATGCTAATTATAGCCGTCCAAAATAGTGTAATGGCTAAAAATTTATAAAAATTCAGCTAAGGTCCTATTTGAGTTACTGCTAGGCTGGATGGCCTAAATAGAGTTTTAAGGTTTCAGACCACAATAGATGGGAGGGTCCTAAGTGTGGGTCTCTAATTCCACATCTCCTAATTAATGTAAGTTTAAGATGATGGGGAAAGCTAGAGTTTTAGTTTCTATTCTCTGTTCTATATTAAGTTTTATATTAAGTTTCACACCATATGTTTCATCTATACTGTAATTACATAACTAAGGTGTTTGATGGAATCTAAAGGCTAAGCTCTTATACTACTCTATCACGCCCCAAAATTTAGGTACCCAAATGGGGTATTTAGGACTCGAATCCTAGACCTATGATTTAATTAATTTAAATTTGAATGCGCTAATATTATCATTCACTTTCACATACATCCACGTTTTATGAAACACATAATCAAAATATAAGTAAATCAAGAATTACTATAAATGGTATTGATGTAGAGAAGGTTGCTAATGATTACATGAAGAGGATGAACCATTGGAAGGAAGCTAGGCGGGGCGACAAAACACTCGCCAAAATTCAGAATGAGTTGTGGTTTACTTCGACGACATATTGATATACTGTTGTGGACCCTCGCCGATTTCTCCGCGCTCCCACACGACGTCGTTCTCCCTTTCCCTTTCGGAAGAAGAAGAAGAAGAGATGCGTGAGTGCGAAATCGCCGTTTGTGCCACTGGCTTGCCTCGTTCTCGAGGGCTTCGTTTGGTTGTCGTATTGAGCTGGATATGTTTAAGTGAGTTTATATAAGACCAGAGTCGCCACTAGCCAGTTACTTCGAATCTACAGTCGGCTAGACCCCGTAGAAACGTTAGGGAAGGGAATCCGAAGATTCCTTCCTCTAAAATGACTCCTGTTGATCTGCGGCCAGAGATTCAAGGTAAGGGATCACGGTTACAGGGTGGGAAGAGGTTAGGCACCCCACACACTGCCCGTACCGAAGTACGGTCTCTACTTCACAGAATCGATCGGATACTTGAAAGTCTAGTTTAATCCTCGTATATTCTCATGTATGACATGATGCATGAATGCGGGTCTGAACAGTAAGAGTTTCTGATGGGCAGGTTCCAACAACGGGCAAGCCCAGAGCGTACGCTCGAACTGACAGGTGCTTAATGTAAGACGTATGCAGTGTGCTTGAATGATCAAGGTGCTTTATGGTGAAGCATGAATGCAGGTCTGAACAGTAAGAGTTTCTGATGGGCAGGTTCCAACAACGGGCAAGCCCAGAGCATACGCTCGAACTGACAGGTGCTTAATATAAAGACATATGCATGTGTACTTGACGGATCAAGGTGCTAGTAGTGAAGCAGGGGGGTTGGAAGAAAAGTAAATGTTGCACTTATGCTAGATGCGAATGAGATGATGCTGGAAAAAGAGTAGCTGGGTGGACGGAGGTGTCGCAAGGGTTGGCTTCGAGTGGCTGGATCAAGATTTGGATGGCTAGGGAGGCTTGGACCAGTGGTCAGGCTGGGCTGGACCAGGGTTAGACTCTCCTCACTCGGGCTCTCCTTGGTGGAAAAATGGGCTAAAGGGTGGAGAGATGGACTCAGAGCTCTCGGGCTGAAATGGACTCGAATGGCTTATTGAAATGAGAAGGGGAGGGGGGTATTTATAGCAGCAGAGAGTGGCAGAAGTCGTAATTTTGTCCGGGCGGCCTGCCATGGGCCGCCCGTACGGCCGCTCCTCGGTTTCCAGCGAGTACGGCCGTTCCCTCGGGGCTGCTGTTGGACTCGTTGGTCGACTCAGTGAGTTGACTCAGCGGGTCGACTCGGTGGTTTGACTCGACGGGTTGACTCGACGGGTTGACTCGGTGTTTTGACTCGACGGGTTGACTCGACGGGTTGACTCAGCGGGTTAACTCAGCGAGTTGACTCAGTGAGTTTGACTTTTTTTTGGGATTTTTTTACTGGCCTTTTTTATGGGGGGTTTTTCAGGGTGGTGTTTAGGACTGGGTTGACTGGGTTCAGGCTTGAACTGGGCTATGGAATGGGGCTTACAAGGGTGAGTTTGGCTGAGTTTGGACTTGGGATTTGGGGGTATGGTCCTCCGTTCAACCAGCTATCTCTACCAACAGTGTAGCCGAAGGTGGGGTGTCTACAGATGCCCCTCTTTGGCAGAGGTTGCGTGCAACCGAATGCCAAAGCGAGTGGACACCCCACTTCTGACCCGGTCATTCATAGATCATGGTCTGAAATCTTTGCTTGCTTTTGCATCTGTGCCAGTTGATTGTTTGGAGATCGCTCACTTGCACATACCGCGAGAGTTTGGAGAAAACGTTGCGATTGTCCCTGCAGTTTGCTGCAACCTGGGTACCCAATCGCAACCCTTCCATTCCCGACCGGTACTAACATCGGAAAGGTACAGCAGAGCCTCTGCGTCGACAGTCTTACGAGGTTACTGACCCTGTGATTGATTGTATGTTTGATGTTTTCCCAGATCACTCCAGGAGTACTTGTTTCGCTTGACTGTCAAAGTGGTTAGACGCCCTGCGTCCGATAGTCTTACGGGATTCTACTACGCCGACTTGGACTCAGTCAAGGTACTTCAGGCATCCACGCCTAGGTATGTGCGGGTGGGCTTTTCCACCCGATCTGCTGGTTTTGATGCTTGGTTTGCAATTCATTCTTTCCTTGATTGTGGTCTGGAATCTTTGTTGTCCTTTGTATCTGAGTCAGTTGATTGTCTGGAAATTGATAACTCGCACATACCGCGAGAGTTTGGAGAAAACGTTGCGATTGTCCCTGCAGTTTGCTGCAACCTGGGTACCCAATCGCAACCCTTCCATTCCCGATCGGTACTAACATCGGAAAGGTACAGCAGAGCCTCTGCGTCCGTTAGTCTTACGAGGATGCTGACCCTGAGACTGATTGTGTGATGTTTGATGTTTTCCCAGATCACTCCAGGAGTACTTGTTTCGCTTGACTGTCAAAGTGGTTAGACGCCCTGCGTCCGATAGTCTTACGGGATTCTACTACGCCGACTTGGACTCAGTCAAGGTACTTCAGGCATCCACGCCTAGGTATGTGCGGGTGAACTCTTTCCACCCAATCTGCTGATTTTGATACTTGGGTTACAATTCATCGTTTCCACCTGTTCAAATGGTTTCTTTGACCGAGCCTTTTGGCTTTCATCTTTTCGTATCTTGGCATGTGGTACGACCGCACTGACACTGGAGTTCAGTTCGACCGTACTTTGAGTGCATTGGATCCAATGGTCTCCGGGGAAACCGCGAGACATCGGATCTTATTTGATTTTTGCGTCGGCTCCTACCCAGAGATATGGAAGATCTCCTGGTGTGTTGGAGGCAGAACGCTCTACTGAGAAAATATTTTTGGATTTTTGAAAAGATACCCACTCTGGGGAGTGATACTCCGTGGGGTTTTTATTTGCAAATAGAAATATTTTTTTGTCTTTTTGAAATGAAAATCTGGTTCGCATGTGCCTCCACTAGGGATGCCTGTGGGGTCTTTAGCTAACCGACTTTTATTTTGAAAGCAGGTAAACATGATGATTGATGCGATGGATGCTGATGCATGGAGATGCATGATGAATGCATGGCTTTGGCTCATTCTCTTTCAGTTTGATGATTTTGCTTTTGCTATGGGTGTAGAGAACTTTGAGCTTATTGCTTGTAGGGTTGTGCTTCCCTTGGGGATTTTTCTTTTTGATACGGAGATTTGGACAGCGGATTGGTCAAGATCCCGACCCGTGGTCGATCAGGTCCATCGTCCCAAGATGCTGTTTCTTTGCTAATGAGAATGTACGAGGATATCATCCGACTTCAAGATGTTCTTCTGGGCATACATGTGATTGAGATGGTGTTTAGGTTGCCCGTTTTGGTCAAGATTCCAATTTGCGGGCGATTGGATCCGTCATCCCATACTGTGAAGTGAGCGGAGTTCAAGACTCCTGAATTGTAGTGCTGGGGATGCTAATTTTTGTGATTTTTTTTGTAGATATGTGGTCCGAATCTTTACCTGAGCGATCAGGATAGAGATTGGTTATTGAAAACACAGGAAATATTTTTGTGATTTTTGAAATATTTTGATTGAAAGCAAGGGAAATATTTTTGTGATTTTTGCAGATATTTGATTGAAGCGATGGAAATATTTTTTATGATTTTTGAAGAGGTGATTTTGCAATGTTTTTGTATTTTGTGATTTTTCTGAAATGCAGGGAAAAGATATGGAATTTCCATCCACTTCCAGCTTCTACTGCTGGTAAGGCACCCGATCCATTTTACGTCAGCGAGCAAGACGAGTCTCACACAGTTAAGTGCCGTAGTTTTACATCTTCGGATGAGGGGATTTTGAGGGTTTTCAGTCAACACACCCACAAAGTTGCCTGTTCCTCATGTGCAATGCACATAGACCACGTATTGTCCGACGGACTCCTTCGGCCACAAGATGAGCCACATCCTCACATTTCCCTTAGTCAATCCAGTTTGGGGTCTTACGTTGCTCACAATTCCGTGAGGGTGAGCTTCACCTCCCAACAGCCTTAATCCCCTTCATGAGTTCTAGGAACAGGGAACATCCGTCAGCTTCAACAGCGACTTCCAACTCAAGGTTGTCTATCACGGTGCGTTCAACACGAACAGGATTGCGGAGTTCTGCCCGCCTCAGCCTTTACCTGTTTAAAAGATTCCAGACACCCGTACGATCAAGTGTCAGCCATGTCTGGGACAGGTTAGGAAAGAAAGCCCCCGAGAAGTTAATCCCAGTGTAGTTTTAGGTCTTCGGACCACTGGGGATAAATTGATGGATCAAAACTGGTGATGAAAACTTTTTTTGTTTTATATTGTATATATATTTTTTGTTTTGAAAAAGTTCCAGACTTCAACTCGAGTAATCGAGATTGACACTGGTTTTTATGGAAAGCTTTAAAATATTTTTGGTATTTTTGAGATGATCCGGGTTATCGAACCATGATCCCAACGGTCGAGGCCGATGCCGGTTTTTAGTTGAAAGCGAGAAAGGTCCCCCGAGAAATTAATCCCAGTGTAGTTTAAGGTCTTCGGACCATGAAACTGTACAAAAGAGGGGCAAACATGTTTTTTTGTTTTTGGAAAAATGTCCGGTGTCAGCGGATGGACAATCCAGACTGATGCCGGTTTTTATTGAAAATCTCTCGGGATGTCGATCCCGACGTAGTTTAAGGTCTTCGGACCAAAACTTTAAAAGCGGGGCTGGTAATATATTTTTATGATTTTGAAAATGTCCGGAGTCATTGATCTTGATGAGCAAACAAGACCGACGCCGGCTTTTATTGAAAATCTCTCGGGATGTCGATCCCGACGTAGTTTAAGGTCTTCGGACCCAGACTTAGTAAAAGGGGGGGGGGGGGGGGGGCAAACACATTTTTTTGTTTTTTTTTTCGAAATGATCCAGATCATCAGATCTTGGCCTGAAAGGCTGGGATCGATGTTGGTTTTTATTAAAAATCTCTCGGGACGTTGATCCCGACGTAGTTTAAGGTCTTCGGACCCAAAACTTTAAAAGAGGAAAGACATTTTTTTGTTTTCTTTTTTTGAAAAAAATTCTGGGTCATCGATTCTGATTTTGATGGTCGAGATCGATACCCATTTTTATTAAAAATCCCTCGGGATCTTGATCCCGACGTAGTTTAAGGTCTTCGGACCAGAAACTGTACAAGTGATGTATATATTTTTTTGGTTTTCTGAAAATGTCCGGAGCCACCAGATCTTGAAGAAGACTGATGCCGGTTTTATTGAAAATCTCTCGGGATCGTCGATCCCGACGTAGTTTAAGGTCTTCGGACCAGAAACTGTACAAGTGATGTATATATTTTTTTGGTTTTCTGAAAATGTCCGGAGCCACCAGATCTTGAAGAAGACTGATGCCGGTTTTATTGAAAATCTCTCGGGATGTCTGATCCCGACGTAGTTTAAGGTCTTCGGACCACAATTCATACATGTGAACAGTAATCAAGGGCGGAGATTCTTGGGATTCTTCTTGGAATGGTTTGGATCATCTGGTCATGCCTTTGGATGGTTGAGATCATTGTTTGACCAAGTCAAATTCTTCTTTCTTTTTCTTGGAAATTCCATGGAACTTTTCCACATCATCCACCCAATTTCTCACCCATTTCTCATGAGATGAGATTTTGGTGAGATTTTCTCTTTTTCTCACCATTCTCTTCCATCACTTCATTCTTACATGAAGGTACAAGATTCACTTGCAACCACCCTTCCCAAGGAGGAGTTCTTCCCAAGGAGAGGGAGAGGGAGGTCGTTTCACCTAGGTAGAGGCTAGGACGGCCTCCCATGGGCCGCCCGCCCGGTCTCTGCCTCCTGGTCTCTTCAGGGGGCTGGGTAAAAGGGTGCCCTCCCCTTTTCTATATAACATGGGGCACCCTCCCCCCCTCAAACGTGCAATCTCTCTCTTCTCTCTCTCATACTCTTTCTTTCTTCAAGTTTCCTCTCTCTTCTTTGGTGGTCCTTTGCTCTTTTCAAGTGGTGGGCCTTAGAGAAATCTTGGGACAGCAAGGTGGTCCTTCTTTGGTGAGTGGTAAAGGTATGGACCACTTCCTTTCTCTTTCTTGTCCTTTTCCATCTTCATTGTCTCTTCTCATGATCCTTTTTCTTTTTCATGTAGCTATTCAAAGGGGTGTGAAGGTGGGCCCAAGCATTCTTGATCTTTTCTTAGATCTCAAGTCTTTCAAAGGTGGTGCATGGAGAAGGACATTGCAAGCTCTCCACTTCATCATTTTTTCCTTTTTCACACTCCCTCCATGTGCATGTAAGGAGTAATTTTGCCATGTCATCAAGTGTGCATGGCAAAATACTCTATCTTTTTCATGGGAGTTGGGCCTCTTTTCATGTGTATCAAATGGACTCAAAGTGAAGTCATGGCCCTTGGTGTATTTGATGGGCCCAATGCTTCATTTTGGGCTCCCTCATGCTTTCTTGCCTTTGTCATTTTTCCTTTGGAACTATCCTTTCTTTTCCCTCTTCTTTTCAAGATTTGGGCCCATGGGCATGGTAGGGCCCATCTCAAGTTTTGGGCTCATGGGGCTCACTTTGGGTGACCCCATCTTTCTTTACATGTGTATGGATCAAGGTGGCTAGCCCATTCTTCATTTTGGATCTCAAGTGGGCTAGTTTTCCTAGGTGGGCTTATATGGACAAGTAGCCCAAGTCTTCCACTATTTCTTGATTATGATGTACATCTTGTACAAAGTGTGGTGGGCTCCTTGAAGTTTTTCATGTGGATGGGCTTTTGGGCCTTCATTGAAACTTGGGCACTTCTTTGAACCATGTGTGCCCCACTACACTTTGTTCATGTAGGATTTTTCTTTTCATGCTTTCTCTCTTGATGGATGGAGGACTTGAGTTACTTGACCATCTACAAGTCCCATGAGTGAGTTGTTCCCACAATCTCACTAAGTTCAAATGGCTTCCTTTGTGGTAGGAATGTGGTTCTCAAGAGTTTCCCTTAGATGTTATCAACCTCAAATGGATGATTCTCAAGTGAGCTACCCATACAACCATGGGTCCTTGATCTTTTCTTTGGGGACTTGGTGGGTCATCCACTATCATTCTCAAGTATGAGTGGTTTTTCTTTCCATTTGTGGGAAAGAATGATACCCATAGGTTGCCCATTTTTGTCCCATGCCTTGGGACATTTTGGATTTTGATATTCAAGTGGGCTATGTGTACCATTCTTATCCATTTTCATGATGGTTGGGTGACTCATCAAGCCATGCTCTTTTGTGCTCAAATGGTCTCCCTTTTGGTGAAAAAGTTGGTGCACATAAGTTGCCCAAACTTGCCTTTTCATGGGCATTTTCAACCTTGATTCTTCATGTGGGCTATGTGCATCAACTTTCTACCCTTAGCTTCTTTGATTCATATGTTTGTGGGTAGACCTCCTTGTTGTATTCTCATGGTCAAAACTTTCATCAAGATGAGGCACATAAGGTTGCCCATGGTTAACCCATGAATGGGTCCTCATGTTCTTCAAGTGGGCTATGTGCTCTCTTCAATCCATTGAGATGAGGCATTTGGGTTGCTCTTGGGGACCCGTTTCCTTTCTATTCCCCACTTGTCCATGCATATGTGTAAAAAGATGGAGACATCCTAAGTGAGAATCATGACCTTGGCATAAAAGTGAGTCAATCCTTGGCCACATGTGGACTTTGAAGAGGAACTTCTCATGTGCAGTAGGACTCTCATCCTTAGTTGATTTCATGGCACTTGAGTGCATTTGTTGTCCAAAATGTGTCCTTGGATGATGGACTTTTCTTACCTGAGGCATGCCATGCCACCTTCTTTAAGGCAGGCCTTACTTTTTCCAATGGGTCCAACACATATCCTAAGTGACACATGGAGTTGGACTTTAGATTTTGCATTTGAATGTGAGTCCAATCCCATGGGTTTCTTGGATGAGAATTTGGATTTTAATGGGTAAAGGATAGGGACTTACCTTGCCAAGCTTGTAGGATTCCATGGCGGATGGTACCTAGGGGCCACCAAGTGGTTGACGAGGATGATCCTGCTTTCATTGTCCGCCGAGGGGACCACATGTGTTCCCTAGCTATGGAGCATCAACCTCTTCCTGCTATCAAGGGTCGAGGTACCAGGGATCGCTGGGACAATTGGATGAAGGAGCCACAGCCCTTGCTTGAGCGAGTACTAGATGGTACTCCTTTTGCTGGCCTCCTCACCCTACGCTTCCATAATAACGACGCCAACCGCATGATGCTTGCGGCCCTTTGTGAGAGGTGGCGGGATGAGACCCACACCTTCCAGCTCCCTTGTGGAGAATGGGGGATAACCCCTTTGGACATTTACATGCAGATAGGTTTCCCATTTCATGGGGCAATTGTCCCTCAAGTTAGCTCTTTAGCTCCCCTCTCTTCCACTGATTGGCTGCGGCTTGTCGGTGACGTCCCTCCTGAGGGTGAATTCCAAGGCCATCAAGTGAAGATGCGATGGTTTTACAACAATTTTGCTTCCGTCGTCCCTACCACCGAGCGAGAGGCCCTCCACAAGGCGCGGGCCATGATCACTTATGCTTTTGGATCCTTTCTTTTTTGCCATGCGAATGAGAGAGTTGATCCTAAATTTCTTCGTTTAGTCGAGGATCTTCATCACCCCTATAACTGGAATGGGGCCATCCTGACCCGTCTCTTTCAAGGTCTGGACAAGACCTGTCGGCATAGCCGGTCCTTCACAGGCTTCTGGCCTGTTGTTGAGGTACCTCTTCTTTCATCCTCTTTGGAGCCGTTTGCCTCCTTTCTCTCTCTGATCATTAAATGTACTTTCATCCAGACCTGCTTTTATGACCATTTTCCGCATCTTGCGCCGAGGATGCGAGATGACATTGAACCCGCTCAGTATCGCCACATGTACTGGCATCAGCAGAATCGTCAGCGGAACTCCCGAGTTCCCGGGGACAATTGGCGTGCTGATATAGACGGGCTGACCGTTGAGGACGTAAGTATCTTGCTTGTCTTTGTCCTTGTACTGTACTTGTAACTGATCGTGGTAACCTCTTCTGCTGCAGTTTGCCCGGATGCCGTACGCTAGTTTCCCTCTCTACTACACACCCCAGCGCGTGGAGGCATATGATGCTTCATGTCTCCGTATTATGCTTTCTGACGCTGAGTCCTTCCAATGGTACTTGGGAGAGAGATTGCTTCGGCAAGTCACTGGGGTAGCTCGGGTCCCCTGTTCTGCACCTCCTCCAGCTGCTCGGATGCCAGCTGATGAGAGAGTTGAGGCTCTGGTGGGCCAGCCTGGCTTCCGTTTCACGATCCCGGATCGTGATTATGACGAGTGGTATCTGCTATTTGGCCAGGGGCCTTTGCTTCCTTCGCTTTACGTTCCAGGTGGCCGTCGCAGGTATGCTGGAGGTTCAGTGACTGCTCCTTTGATGGATCTTTATCGTCGGGAGCGGGACGCGAGGAGGGGCGATGATGATTATGTTGGTGACTTGTAGCTGGCTCTGCTTTATATGGCCTTGTACTTTTGTTTTGTCCCCTTTTGTATCAAGCTCTTTTGAATGAATATATAGGTCTTTGATTTGTCTCAAATTTCTTGATGATATCTGGATGCTTTGATTTATGACTTATTCCTTCATGATTTGTGATTCCTCAACTGCATGGACAATGACTTGAACGGTTCAGATTGCTTGTTTAGGCCCTGCGGGCCCACTTGATGATTGGATCTTGGATTTTAGCCCTTCTTTTGATGATTGGTCTTTTGATCTCGCCACTCCATGACTTGTGTAAGCTTTCCAATGGTTTGGATCTTGATGATTTGGCCCTTGAATGGTTCAGATTGATGGATTTGGCCCTGTGGGCCCACTTGAGACCTTAGCTTTACTTTGGGGCACTTCTTTTGATGATTTGTGAGGTTAGGAATGCTTCTCATGGTGTGGATGATGGCTTGAACGTCTCTGATCGCTTGATTTGGCTTTGTGGGCCCACTTGATGATTAGATCTTGGATTCTGGCCCTTCTTGTGATGATCAAACCTTTGATCTTGTTGTTTCATGGCTCATGTAGGTTCTTCAATGGTTTAGATCGTGATGATCTAGTCTTTGAATGGCTTGGATTGCTTGTGGCCCCCACTTGATCACCTTTCCTTCTCTTTGGCTTGATCAGCCATGTTCTGGCCGCATTGCTCCGTGATTGGACCGGTGGGGCACCTTTTATATGATCTTGATCAGCCTCAGTCAAAATCTGGAGTGGACCGGAGCCTTGGGCGGCCCATGGAGCGCCATCTGCTGACGTGGACTGTCAGCCTCACCTACCAAGAACCTTGGAGCCAATCCCGCGGAGAGAGAGGAACTGCGTCCGTACGGGCGGCCCAGGGCAGGCCGCCCAGAGCTCGTCTCTTGAGCGGCCTGGGCTGGTTCGTGCTCGGACATTCCCTGCTGTCCTTTTCTCTTGTTCCCCATCCCTCTGCACTGGATCCTTCGATTCCAGCCATGAATCTACATTTTGTCCCTTCTTTCCTTCTCTTTTTGTCTTGTTCTTTGTTGATCCTTTCTTGGGCAGCCATTGATGATGGCTTGTGGGCCATTGTGGGAGAGGTTAGTGGGTCCCACACTTCAGCACTTGATGAAGGCTTTAGAGATGATGAAGTGCCTTTAATTGATGGTGGAGATGGAGCATTAAATGGGGGCATTAATGAAGATTTAAGCTTGGTGGTTGGTGGAGCTTTGAATGGCCCCATTAATGGTTGGATGGCTGAAATTTCTGATTTGAATGGGCCTTGATTGTGGGAGAAATGGATGGTATGGATAGGATGATGAGGTGGGACATGGGTGAAGCTATGCATCCCTTGAGTGTGGGCCCCATGGATGATGTGATGGATGGTGATGATGGGACTATGAGGGACATAGATGGGCTGATCTCATGTCTGGATGGGATGGATGGTTCAGATGGTACCTTTGACGGTTTGGATGCTCTGGATGAGGGCCGAGATGTGCGGCACACTTGTTTGGGTGGACTTGATGTGATCATTGATGATGTCCCCTTGATGATGGACGGTGTAGATGCCTCGATGATCCCCTTGATCGGCCAGGATGATGATTGGATTCATGATTTCCTACTGGAGAGGGCCGCAGGTCCGGATCTGGCCGTTGATTCTTCGATCGGGGTAGCCGGGACCCTTTTGGATGGTTCAGATGTATTCTTTGACGGTCAGATTAGCCAGGATGTCACGATGTGCGGTGTGATCTTCACTGATAGTCCTTTTGATGGAGAGCATTGTCCTTCCTTTGGTCATCGGCCCTTTGCGCACTCTGTTCACGAGGTGGGCGAGTCTTCTCATGCGGCTGAGGTTGTGACAGTTTCCGACAGTGATGCGGCTATATCAGACATAGCCGTTACTGGGGACAGGTCAGGGGCTGTCGAGTCTGCAGAGGTTCCAGCTTTTCCTTCTCCTTCGCCTGTTGACCTTCCGATCTTCGATGAGTTGTCCTCGATTTCTGGGCCTTTTGTGCTGGAGGGGATACCGGTGAGGACTTGTCAGCTGCTTCCTCGTTCTTCTTGCTCGCCACGACTGCTTGCTTGGCTTGACAGCTTGTCAGCTTATGAGATTCGAGATTTGGAGTCTTATGGCTTTGGCAGTCTGATTCATATGGCTAGAGTTGACATTGACTGGAGGATGCTCGGAGCTGCCTTGATTGACTGGGTCCCTTCGTTGAACTTGTTTGCGTTCAATGATATGGAGATGGGGCCTTCTTTGGAGGAGCTTGCACGCTTGACAGGCTTACCCTTGGATTATACTCAGTACTTTTCGCCGAAGACATCGCCGAAGACTGCTACACCGCAGAACTGGTTTGGGATCCCTTATCTTGTTCGACCTGCAGCTAGTGGCCAGGATGCTGTAGTGTTCTCTTTGGACCTTGCTGTATGATCTTTTTTCGGGTCCTCAGAGTACGGCTGGTTCTACCTTTGCTCGGAACGCACTGATGTTCTGCTTGATTGCTGAGGTGCTGTTCTCGGGATGGCGCAGGTCCCAGACTCCTTTGCTTTTTGAGGTGATGAGCCGAGCTGTCCGTCGGCAGGGGATCATTTCTCTCATCTTGGCCGAGCTATTTGATGGGCTGACCGACTGTGCCCTGGGCCGCACTCGTGTCCTTCGCGGCTGTTGTGCTTTCCTTCAGGTATCTTTTCTACACCTTTTTTCTTCTTGCTTTGCTAGGAATTATTTTGCTCTAGCTGAACTTCTTTTGCTTTCTGTGATCAGGTATGGCTATGGGAGCGTCTTTCTCTGACCGTTCCTGTACCTCTTCCTGGCATCCCGGGCTCTGACATTATGCGTTATATCATCGAGTTCCTTCCTCATACAGCCAGGATGAGCGAGCCCCTGTATCGCAGGATGTTCGCTGAACTTCGTGACTGGAACGTTCGTTGGGAGTCATCTTGGCTTTCACTTCCTCCAGTGCTTTGCGATGCACACCGCCATCCTCTGATGTTGGTAGGCTTTCGATCCTACTTTTCTTACCATCCGATCCGGTTCCTGCGGCAGTTTGGGTATGAGCAGGATGTTCCTCATTTTCGCTTTCACGGGTATCGGGCGTCGAGTACTCCCTCTAGATCTTCTGACTTCAGGACCCGGATTGATTGTTCCTGGGCGAGTTATTTGACAGCTGATTTGTTGGGATTTGAGCTGCGGACTTTTCCGATGGCGACCGCCCCATATCAGTACTGGGTTGCTGAGCAGTCTTTGTATCGACGTATCCCTTGTTGGCACCAGACTGCTGATGAGGATGAGCAGGATATTCTTGGAGATGCTGGCTCTTCATCTGGTTCATATGAACCTTTTGAGGAGCGCCCTTTTGTCGATCCTGGCTTCCTTTTGGCCACTCATGGCCATCTGCTGTCTGAGATCTCTGCACTTCGGTATCATTGCGAGATGATGTCGAGGAGATTGGCTGCCGATCAGAGGATTGTCTGATGAGGAGACAGCGATCCGTACCCTTGAGCGCGATGAGGCGCATTACCTGCGTATGGAGGTGAGCAGGTTGAGAGCGAGACTATCTTTTTATGAGTCAGAGGACTCACCTGATGTGGCCGAGGAGGAGGGTAGAGATTGATTGTGTTGGCCACCTGCACACTGATTTTTGCATATATGATTGATGATGATGCATTTTTTTGTATTTTTGAAAAAGATGATATGTGTAAGAGAAATATAATGCATTTAATTGAAAAGAGAAAAAACTGTTTGAAAATCTACTGTGCCATGAGTTGTCTTGTGAGTGTGTCTGGATTTTGTGTCGGGATATAGGAATCAGAACTGGGGCTCGGTCAATGATTTGACCGATAGTCTCGAGATTTGACTTGCTTGATCCTTTGGTTCCCTAGAGATGTAGGCAACGGAAACTCTTGCTTCCTGAGATTGTCAGAGTTTGTAGAGTTCTTCGCTCCTGACTGCGCTTCTTCTTGTTCTTGAACTGTAACCGCTTGAACTGATCTGGACCGTCTGCTTTCTTGGTACCTGCACTTTTATTTTTTCTTTTCTTTTTTTTTCTTTTTTTTTTTTCATTTTGAGCCATTTTTGCCTGTAGTGCTCTTTCGAGTTTTCACCACAGCCGGCTTTTTCCCGTCATTTTTGCCCGTGGCGCCCTTTCAGGGTTTTCACCACGTCCCGGGTATTTGGTCTTGCCTGCCCCTTGGCAGCTGTGCTGTTTTTACCCTTGGCGCCCTTTCAGGTTTTCACCAAGTCCGCTGTATGCCCACTGTTTTTACTCGGAGCGCCCTTTCGGGTTTTCACTCCGCCCTCTTTGTTTAGGCACACATTTTCTTTTTTCTTCTTTTTTTTTTTTCTTTTTCTTTTCTGGATCTCTGGATAACTGCGGCGGCTAGAGGTCGGGAATCCGTCGTTGCCGGCCGATGGCAGTCCTTCAGCCCTTATCCTGAGTTACGATAATAGAGCTGTCGGTCTTTGCTAAAGACCCCTCTGAGATGGATGGATGGATGACTGTGTTTCTTCTTGGGTTGATTTTTTCTTGGGTGCCTTGCTTTGGCTTCCCTTTTTCTTTCTCTTTTCTTCTTTCTTTTCTTTTCTTTTTCTTTTGCATTCTTTTTCTCTCTTTTTTTTTGTCTTTTTGAATCCCCCCTTTTTTTTGTATTTTCTCTTTTGGAATCCCTTATTTGAAACACTTGTTGGTGGACGGGAATGATTTCTCAGAGGTCTTAGCTTCGACCTCTTGACTTCAGCTCTATTAAAGTAACTCTTGATAAGGTCAGAATGACTTACCCGTGAAAGATCTTCACGTTGTCGGCGTTGGTTGGCTCAGGAAGATCCACCCCTCTCATGCTGGTGAGTCTGAGGGCGCCTCCAGGAAGTACTTCTCTGATGATCAGTGGCCCGTCCCACGAGGGTTTGAACTTTCCTCTGGGATCTGGAAGGTGCGACGGTAGAATCTTCTTCATGACCATGTCGCCTACCTTGAAACTCCTTTTTCGGACTCTCTTGTTGTAAGCCCGAGCGATCCTTTTCTGATAGCATTGTGAATGACTTAGTGCACGCATGCGCTTTTCATCTGCTAGCTGCAACTGATCGAATCTGGCCCGTTGCCATTCTCCTTCTTCAATTCCGCTTTCTAGTAACACTCGTAGTGATGGTATTTCCACCTCGACTGGTAGGACTGCTTCCATTCCGTAAGTAAGCTCGAAAGGAGTAACGCCCGTAGCAGACCGTACAGACGTTCGATAGGCCCAAAGTGCATATGGGAGCATATCTGACCAATCTCGATAGGTCACGACCATCTTCTCGAGTATCCTGACGATTGTCTTGTTTGCGGCTTCTACCCCACCATTCATCTGGGGACGGTAGGGGCTTGATCGATGACGTTGGATCTTGAACTTGCTGAGGAAGTCATCCATCTTCTTGTTGACGAACGGGGTTCCATTATCTGTGATGATAGCATTAGGGATTCCATACCGGCATATGATGTTGTTCTTCATGAATTTGATCACTTGAGATGCTGCAATCGTGGTGTAGGAGGCTGCCTCTACCCACTTGGTGAAGTAGTCGACTGCCACAAGTATGTACTCGTGACCATTTGATGCTTTGGGACTGATCTTGCCGATGATGTCGAGTCCCCACATGGAGAAGGGCCAGGGGGTGGTCAGGTTGTATAACTCTGATGATGGGGCATGGATTTGATTCGCATGCTCTTGACACTTGAAGCATTTTCTGACGTGCTTGCAACAGTCTGTCTCCATGGTGAGCCAGTAGTAGCCGAGTCGTAGAATCTTCTTTGCCATCATGTGCCCATTCATGTGTGGGCCACAGATTCCTTCGTGTATTTCTTTCATGATCTTTGCAGCTTCTGTTTCATCGACGCATCGGAGGAGGATGTGATTATAGGATCGCTTGTAGAGAACTTCGCCACTGATGGTGAACTGGCCGGCCAAACGTTGGATGGTTCGGCGATCTGTTGCTGTTGCTGATTCTGGATACTCCTGGGTTTCGAGATATTGCTTGATGTCGGCATACCAGGGTTTGTCAGGGACAGCTTCGGCTTCTTCTATTTGCAGGCAAAAAGCAGGTTCTTCTTGAATTTCGACTGTGAGCTCCCATTCTGAAGCTCCTTTTGGGATCTCGAGCATTGATGCGAGCGTGGCGAGAGCATCTGCAAACTGGTTCTTGGCTCTGGGCATGTATGAGAAGGTGATTTCCTTGAATTCTTCGATCAGATTGTCAAGATACACATGATATGGTATCAACTTCTCGTCTTTGGTCTTCCATTCGCCATTGGTCTGATTGATGATAAGCTGTGAGTCTCCAAATACTCGTAGCTTCTTGACGCCCAAGATTATGGCTTCCCTTAAGCCAGCGATGCATGCTTCGTACTCTGCCATGTTGTTGGTGCACTCGAATGCGATGCGCCTCGAGATAGGAATAGGGACATCATCTGGAGAGTAGAGGATTGCTCCAATACCACTCCCTTTAGAATTTGCTGCGCCGTCGAAGAATAACGTCCATTCATCTTTTTTCTTCTTTTCATTCCTCTTCAATGAGCAAGAGATCTTCATCAGGGAAGAATGTCTTGAGCGGCTGATAGTCCAGGAGAGAGTGAGCCGCAAGATGATCGGCGAGGGCCTGTCCCTTGATTGCCTTTTGAGTGACATAGGTGATGTCGAACTCAGACAAGAGTAGCTGCCATTTAGCTATCCTTCCAGTGAGTGCCGGTTTCTCGAACAGGTACTTGAGCGGATCCATGTGAGCGAGAAGGAGAATAGGGAATGCAATCATGTATTGACGGAGTCGCTGAGTTGCCCAGACTAGGGCGAGGCAAGTCTTCTCGATCGGGGAATACCTGGTCTCGTAGTCGGTGAACTTTCGACTCAAATAGTATATTGCTTGTTCTTTCTTCCCGGTCTCGTCGTGTTGGCCGAGGACACAGCCAATGGCTTCTGCTGCTACCGAGATGTATAACAATAGTGGTCGTCCAGGAGTGGGAGGCACTAGGACTGGAGGATTCATGAGATATTTCTTGATGCGGTCGAAGGCGACTTGGCAATCATCATTCCATTCTTTTGGGACGTTCTTCCGAAGGAGCTTGAATATGGGCTCACAGATAGGTGTGAGCTGTGCGATGAAGCGACTGATGTATTGAATTCTGCCGAGGAAGCCACGAATTTCTTTCTCTGTTCTAGGAGGGGGCATCTCGATGATTGCTCTGGTTTTGGTCTCGTCGACCCTGATGCCATCTTCGCTCACCATAAAGCCGAGGAGCTTACCTCCCATTGCACCGAAGACACATTTCTGAGGGTTGAGGCGAAGCTTGTACTTTTCTAATCTGTTGAATAACTTCTTCAGATCTTCAAAGTGTCCTTCAATTGTGCGAGATTTGACGATCATGTCGTCCACATATACTTCGAGCTCTTTGTTCATCATGTCGTGGAATAGTGCTGTCATTGCTCGCTGATATGTTGCTCCTGCGTTCTTCAGACCGAACGGCATTACCCTGTAACAGAAGGTTCCCCAGGGAGTGATGAACGATGTCTTCTCGCGATCTTCGACGGCCATCTTGATCTGATTGTAACCTGAGAACCCGTCCATGAATGAGAAGATCTTGTATCCTGCAGTGTTGTCGACTAGAGTGTCGATATGTGGCAAAGGGAAGTCATCTTTTGGACTGGCTTTGTTGAGATCTCGGAAGTCGATGCACATTCGAACCTTGCCGTCCTTCTTCGGTACTGGTACGATGTTGGCGAGCCATTCAGGGTAGTTGGAGACTACCAAGAATCCCGCGTTGTACTGCTTGATGACTTCATCTCGGACTTTCAGAGCCCATTCTGGCTTCATTCTTCGGAGTTTTTGCTTCACTGGCTTCATATCTGCCTTGGTTGGCAGATGGTGTACAACGAGCTCTTCATCGAGCCCCGGCATGTCTTCATATGAGAACGCGAAGTTGGACAATCTTGGAGCTAGGAACTCTATCATTTTCTGTTTCATCTCAGGTGGCAACGATTTTCCAATGCGTACTTCCCTAGGGATCTCAGGCGTCCCCAAGTTTACTATCTCGAAATCATCGGCTACAACATTGGCTTTAGATTCGAACTTTTTGAGGAGATCCTCTAGTTCGGGAGCTGGATCATCATCTTCCTCGTCCCGAGCTTCGTCCAGACCCATGAGCTCGAAGTCTAATTCGATGTCGAAATCATATGATTCGACTTCAAACTCATGCGACTCTTTAGACGAACTTGGCACACTATTGAATGCAGGAAAGAAATATTTTTTGGTTTTTGAGATTTTTCTGAAATTGAAATGCTAGATGTTTTTGGCTTTTGAAAGTTTTTGATTTTTTTGGCTTTTCGAAATTCACGGGACTTTGAACAAGCGGGCATTGCAGACCATGATTGATCCCAACTTGTTCCAAAGTTCCGGTCGCTGCTTAAACAGGCGTTTTTTTTTTGGAAGCCAGAGCCCTCAGATGGCTCTTTGGCTGATTCAAAAGTTAGGGGAACAGATGACCATTCAGGACCCCACACTTCCTCCCCTGAAGAGGTGGGGGTTGATGATTTGGGCGAAGAGTCATGGTCTGGCCCAATGACCATGACTTCTTGCTGGTCAGGTTCGAGATCTGAGTCGTACTCAGTCCCTCCCGGATCACTTACCTCGCATTGCAGTTCGTCTGGTTCCACAGCTAGACACAAGTTTGGAACCTGGACATCAGACCAATCTAGGGCTGGCCACTTCCCTTTCTTGGTCCAATGGATGGGCTGCTTCTGCCCCTGGCTGATGATTGATGATGTTGACTTTGCAGAGATGGGCAAGTCGTGCCCCTTGCTAATTGGTGATGAGATGGGCGAGTCGTGCCCCTTGCTGATTGAAGTGGGCAGGTTGTGCCCCTGGCTGATTGAAGTGGGCAGGTTGTGCCCCTGGTTGATTGAAGTGGGCAGGTTGTGCCCCTGGTTGAGAGAAGTGGGCAAGTTGTGCCCCTGGTTGGGAGCAGGTGTCAGAGTAACCTGGTCCTGAAGCTGCTGTATTTGTCTTCCTTCTTCGTCTTCATCATTTCCTCCTTCTTCTGGAGGCTTAGAGGGTTCGAGAATCTGATCCCATCGAATGGGGGGCCACGTAGCCCAAACTAGGCTCATCGGGAGGCCTTTGTGTAGTGCAGTCGGTTGATTCCCTCCTGGATCTTTGCAAGGTTCTCCTGGCTTGACGAATTGGATGGGTGAGCACCGAAATTTCTTCCTTCTCTTGTCCATGAAGGTTGCCCTGTATCCGAGTCCCCACTTGCGTTGGTTATATACTAGCGATACCTTTCTGGACTTGAAGTGATTCTTCATTCGGTATTTGAGGCTCAGACGCTCTGCCGGTGAAAAGACACGGTCCACCCTTATCGGTTCTGGATTGGCGATAGAGTTCACAGTCTCGAATTCGAAACTGTGAAACGGGATGTCTTCTTCAGAGTGCTGGATATCGATGACCGGGATGTCTGGTTCAGTGGCAGTAGCATTGGAAGGAATGATGAGCTCCTTCTCTGCATGGATAGAGATCACTTGATTTCCACAGATATACTTCACTCGTTGATGCAGGGTTGATGGCACAGCTCCAACCTTGTGCAGCCACGGTCGTCCGAGCAGCATGTTGAAAGAGGCTGATATATCCAGGATTTGGAATGTGATGGTAGAAACTTCTGGACCTATCTGTACCTCTATGTCGACCTCCCCTTCCACTGATCGGCGGGTGTTGTCAAATGCTCTGACGCATATGGTGCTGGGTCGGAATGAAGAAGGACTGATTCCCAGGCGTTCCGCGGTCTTGAGTGGGCAGACATTTAAGCTTGAGCCATTATCGATAAGGACCAGCGGAACACAGAGGTCTTTGTATCGTAAGGCTATGTTGAGGGATCGCCCATGATCTCGTCCCTCTGGTGGCAACTCATTATCGGTGAAGGTGATGGCGCGCGGAGCCAGTAGCTGTCCAATCATCAATGCAATCATCTCTGGTGCCGTATCGGAGGAGACATGAGCATCATTCAAGGTCTTGGCAAACATTTCTCGGTGTATGCGAGATGTGCAGAGTAGCTCCCATACTGAGATTTGTGCAGGGATTGACTTGAGCTGAGTTGCTACATCGTATGCGGCTTCATTTTTGCTGCCGAGGCCTGAGAGGACGCCTTTGGGATCTCCTCTGTTTTGATTATCTCTTCGGATGCAACGCCCGTTGGGATTCATGTTTCCCACTTCCGCACATTCTGGATAGTGCCATGGAACCTCTTTGTAGTTTTCCTCCCTTTTGCCTTCTAGGACCACTGGTTCTTGCAACGGTGCTGGTGTGGGTACCAGATCTTCCTCGTATAGAGCTTTTGCCTTGAGAACTACATTGTTGCCTGTGCTGAAGGGGTAGTATCGAGGCTTGTCTTCATAGACCACATAAGGTCGTGGTCCTGGCTTGACTGTTCCTGGGGCAGGAGGCTCCCATGGAATGAATACTGGTCCTCTTGATATGGCAGGAGGTTTCTCTGTTCGTCCGAGCTGCCGTAGCGTGATTGATATGCCTCCGGGACTTGCCCCTTGCAATATGACAGGCTTGACTGGAAGAGATCCTTCCAAGACAACGGGCTCTTGCTGCTGATGAGTGTAATCCTTCCATTGCGGATTGGATTGTTCTGGAGTTGCCCCTTGCAAGATGACAGGTTCGTATGTGGGCTCAATGTATGATTGTGCTCCTTCCAGGACGACTGGTTCCCAGCTTGAATGGTTGTAAGGTGCCCCTTGAACAACTGGTATATCGTATGGAGGTGCTCCTTCAAGCACTACTGGCTCGGAGATTGAAGGAAGAAAGGGACTTGCCCCTTGCAAGACTGGAGGAGGATTTGTTGGCTCATAGGTGTAGGCATGAATGGACTGAATAGGGGAGAAGAAGCGATCGATATGGTCCCCTTCTTCTATACTATTGACGGCAGGGCCACGAGACGAACTGGGGTCCGTTGGATGCTGAGGCAGAGGATTCTGAAGGATGTTGGTGGAAGCTGCTGGAGAAGTTCCAGGGACCGAGATGACGATCTTGCGGTCATCAATCAGGTCTTGTATGGCATTCTTCAAAGTATAGCATCGATCAGTGGCGTGGCCACGTCCTTGATGGTAGGCACAGTACTCATTTTCTCGGTAATTTGGAGGCAGAGGATGAGGCGGAGGCCTAGGTGTCATCAGAGTGAGTAACTGCTTTTGTACCAGCGTAGTCATGATTTGACTAAGTGGTTGACTGAGTGGAGTGAACTTCCTGAACTCCCTGTAATTCTGCCTGTTCTGGTATGAGTATTGGCCATTTCCCCTGAACTGCTGCTGTTGTCGAGGTGGCTGTGGCTGAGGATTCGGTTGTGGCTGATATCGCTGAGGCTGATGCTGAACTTGATTCTGCTGATACTGTTGACGTCCTTGTGGGGGAGCACGTTGATTTCCTTGAGCAGCGGTGTTGATGTTGTTTACCTCTGTTGGGCGGGGAGGAGAACCATTGCGGTTTCCATTCCCGTGCCCGATAGGTCTTCCTTCCACTCTGTTCCTCTTGACTGGAGTGGCTTGATGAGGCCATGGGGAGATCGTCCCGGCCCGGATTCCTGCTTCAACTTGCTCTCCAGCACGGATCAATTGTGAGAAATTCGCATATGGATGCGAGATGAGATACCCAGATATGCCTGGGTATGTTGAATGAACAATCATGGAGATTTGTTCTTCATCGTCGATGGGTGTCCGCATTCTGGCTGCCATAGCTCGCCAACGTCCCACATAAGCTGATAGTGTTTCATCACTCCTTTGCCTGAGTGCTGCGAGGTCGGCTCTTCTGGGTGCCATGTTGAGATTATATGCGAATCTGTCGACGAAAGCCTGGGAGAGCTGTTCCCATGTTCTGATGCGGTGGCAGTCCAATGAAGTGTACCAATCTAGGGCATCGCCCTTCAGAGATTTTTGGAACAATCGAATGAGGGCCCCTTCGTTTCCTGAGATTGCACTCAGCTCTCCACAGAAGGCCTTGAGATGTGCTGTGGGACAACCGCTGCCGTCGTATCTTTTGAACTTTGGAACCTCAAAGTTTTGAGGTACCCGAGCATCTGGGAAAGGACACAAGTCTCTGAACTTGGTCGAAGGTAAGTCGATTCCTTGCTGTCGCTGAAGCTGATTTTGCAAGATCTGGAACTGCTCCCGCAACTCGTCCAGTCCTGAGTGATCTGTTCGAGCGACTGGTGCCTCCTGGAATAAGGCACGTTCTTCTTCGGCATAGTGGTCGATGTCTTCGACCCTATGGGCTTGCTGAAAAGCAACCGCGGGTTGCTGAAATTGGTTTGATGACTGAACTGGATTCTGATGAACTTGTGCTTGAAATGATGGTAACTGAACTGGAGACTGTACTGAAGGTTGAACTGGAACTTGCTGGAAATTAACTGGATTTTGCTGAATTGAAGATTGCTGGAAATTAACTGGATTTTGCTGAATTGAAGATTGCTGGAAATTAACTGGAATCCCATCGGCGGGGATGTGCTGGAATTGAAAAGTGCTCCTGTTTGCAGGAGGCTGAGATGCTGGGAAGTGACCCCCTTGTTGGGTATTCGCCACTGTCCGCTGATTGATGTGGGCTTGACACTGACCCCCATTGTGGGCATTCGCCAGTGCTGTCCCTGTTGCTGGAAATTGAATTGAAATCCCATCGGCGGGGATGTGCTGGAATTGAAAAGGTGTCCCATCGGCGGGGACATGCTGAGATCTACTGAGATTGTTGTTTGCAAGATTGACTGGAAGCTGACTGGATGTTCCTGCAACGGAGGTGCTCTGAGATGGCCTTGTCGTCGCAGGAAGATATTGAGAAGGATGCCCCACTAGCGAAGGGCTGAGATGGCTGCTGTCGGTAGTCTTGGGCAGACTCCGATGGTTGTGCTTGATTTGAACTGGAGGCCGGGAGGACCCGGCATGGCTGCTGAGCTTGCTGAACTGGGCCAACCTGATTGTTGGCTGCTGCGGTGGTTTGTGCTTGCATGAATTGCAAGAGCATTTCTTGCATTGCTCTCATTCCTTGTGCCAATTCTTGTATGATTGGCGTATTGTCAACGGGCTGTTGCGCTGGAGGTTGCGCTTCGGTCATTTCGAGAGCAGGGAAGTGATGAGTTTCTTCTTCGTGGTCGGACATGGCTTGCTGAGCCCGAGTGCGGATTATGCTGCGGAAGGGAAGTTGTCTCCGCGTACGTTGAGCCCGAGGAGGCGCAATGGTGAGGACTGTACTCTACTCTTTTTGGGTTTTGGGATTTTCTATTTTTTTTTGTTTTGGAATTTTCTATTTTTTTTGTGTTGGGTTTTGGGTAGAATGCTATGCAGATGAGATTGTATGAGGATTAATGACTTTCAAGTACGGGAAGGATTCTGTTTTCAAGTCGGATCACGACTAGTGGGACTAGCTAATCCCCAGTGGAGTCGCCATTCTGTGGACCCTCGCCGATTTCTCCCGCGCTCCCACACGACGTCGTTCTCCCTTTCCCTTTCGGAAGAAGAAGAAGAAGAGGATGCGTGAGTGCGAAATCGCCGTTTGTGCCACTGGCTTGCCTCGTTCTCGAGGGCTTCGTTTGGTTGTCGTATTGAGCTGGATATGTTTAAGTGAATTTATATAAGACCAGAGTCGCCACTAGCCAGTTACTTCGAATCTACAGTCGGCTAGACCCCGTAGAAACGTTAGAGAAGGGAATCCGAAGATTCCTTCCTCTAAAATGACTCCTGTTGATCTGCGGTCAGAGATTCAAGGTAAGGGATCACGGTTACAGGGTGGGAAGAGGTTAAGCACCCCACACACTGCCCGTACCGAAGTACGGTCTCTACTTCACAGAATCGATCGAATACTTGAAAGTCTAATTTAATCCTCGTATATTCTCATGGATGACATGATGCATGAATGCGGGTCTGAACAGTAAGAGTTTCTGATGGGCAGGTTCCAACAACGGGCAAGCCCAGAGCGTACGCTCGAACTGACAGGTGCTTAATGTAAGACGTATGCAGTGTGCTTGAATGATCAAGGTGTTTTATGGTGAAGCATGAATGCAGGTCTGAACAGTAAGAGTTTCTGATGGGCAGGTTCCAACAACGGGCAAGCCCAGAGCATACGCTCGAACTGACAGGTGCTTAATATAAAGACATATGCATGTGTGCTTGAGTAATCAAGGTGCTTGTAGTGAAGCAGGGGGGTTGGAAGGAAAGTAAATGTTGCACTTATGCTAGATGCAAATGAGATGATGCTGGAAAATGAGTAGCTGGGTGGACGGAGGTGTCGCAAGGGTTGGCTTCGAGTGGCTGGATCAAGACTTGGATGGCTTGGGAGGCTTGGACCAGTGGTCAGGCTGGGCTGGACCAGGGTTAGACTCTCCTCACTCGGGCTCTCCTTGGTGGAAAAATGGGCTAAAGGGTGGAGAGATGGACTCAGAGCTCTCGGGCTGAAATGGACTCGAATGGCTTTTGAAATGAGAAGGGGAGGGGGGTATTTATAGCAGCAGAGAGTGGCAGATCTCGTAATTTTGTCCGGGCGGCCTGCCATGGGCCGCCCGTACGGCCGCTCCTCGGTTTCCAGCGAGTACGGCCGTTCCCTCGGGGCTGCTGTTGGACTCGCTGGTCGACTCAGTGAGTTGACTCAGCGGGTCGACTCGGTGGTTTGACTCGACGGGTTGACTCGACGGTTTGACTCGGTGTTTGACTCGACGGGTTGACTCGACGGGTTGACTCAGCGGGTTAACTCAGCGAGTTGACTCAGTGAGTTTGACTTTTTTGGGATTTTTTGACTGGACTTTTTTATGGGGGGTTTTTCAGGGTGGTTTTTAGGACTGGGTTGACTGGGTTCAGGCTTGAACTGGGCTATGGAATGGGGCTTACAAGGGTGAGTTTGGCTGAGTTTGGACTTGGGATTTGGGGGTATGGTCCTCCGTTCAACCAGCTATCTCTACCAACAGTGTAGCCGAAGGTGGGGT